>CM041014.1:16695000-17295000 GCA_022984855.1 Dimocarpus longan
GATAATTAATATAGTATTGACAATTCATAAACTATATCATTAATATATATATTTATATATATGTATATATATATAAATTGTTAAGTAGATATTAACTTAAAAAAAAAAATCAATATTATAAATAGTCCATATTCTGAAAATTTGACAATAATAATTTCAATTTTGACTAAAGAGATAATAACTCATATGTACGCATACGAGGACATACTTATGGGGTAATTTTATGTGAGGAATTCAACTTTTTGTGCAAAAAGTTCAAGTGGAACAGTATTGCAAGTAGATTCATATAATTAAGTTTTAATTCAAGAAGAATCATCGAAGGGAACTTAAAACAAAAAGAGTTTATTCATGATACGTTTGTATGCACATAATTTAATTCAGTTTTAACTATTGATCAAGAATTAAAGGTGTAATTAATGTGTACAGTACATACTTGTTTAATTCTTCTAAAATTTTAAATTTTTTTAGAATTGTTTCTTCTGATAATATGTAGTACATATCTTAAAACGATTTTTTCTAAATTTATTTGGAACATTTCCTATGCTAGAAATTTCTTCTGATAATATCTAATGCATGTCTTAAAATGATTTTTTCTAGATTTATTTGGAACATTATCTATACTATAATTTCTTCTGATAATATCTAATACACACCTTAAAATGATTTTTTCTAAATTTATAGCTAAGAATGCCTTGCTATATTTTTTTAAAATTTAGATGGACTTCTTTATAAGTCATTAAGTCAAGCGTACGGGAGAATGACAGAAATATAGCTAAGAATGTGAAAAACTAACAATAATTATTTATTTAAAATGTTGGTCAATGAAGAATGATGACCATATGATTCATGACTTTTTTCCAATAATAAAACATTAAAAATTCACTTAAAAAAATGAAAATTCGAAGAAAAATTGGATAATTAAGTAGTTAGGTCATTTTCACTCCAAATATATCCAAGTGATGGTTCGGCTAATTTCCACTCATAATTGTGCAGATAAGTTTCTTATCTTCGTATGACTAGATAATTTTCTTATCTTCGTATAGATAGTCATTTTTTATCTTTTAAAAGTAGACATCTAGATCTACTTTATACTCTCAATTAAGTGGTTTTTGATTATAATATGATCTACTATTAAAAAAAAAAAAAAAAAACAAATAAACTTTTGAAAACTCAGCCTGGAATAAACTCTACAGTCAAAGAGCACTATATCGTTTTCTTTTTTTACTTTTGTGTCGGAATTCTTTATTGCCGTTCAGTCAATCGGTCTTCACCATCACATATAAAACAAATATGCTGACATATGGCTCAAAATAAAAAATAAAAAATAAAAAATAAAAAAAACCAATGTTGACATATATTGACTGACAAGTTGCATTTTAGGTTGCGTGGTTAGCAAGAAATACTGTGACATTATTTATCTATTTTGTGCTGAATAGTCAAAAATGGCATTATTTTAATAATAGATTATAATCCTTTTTTAAATCAGAATAATCCAAAACAAAAAATTAATTAAAAAAATAAATAAAGTAAATAACATAATTGAAGAGATAAATTGGTACAATAATAATCTATTATAACACAATTTTCCAAAAACCTTTCGTCTTCTATAAAAAAATTAAATCTGCACCATTAGTTGCTTTTCAATATAATTTTAAAAAAATTATATAAAAAATTATATTAAAATTTATGTCTCTCGATATTGTCCCATGTATATATAACATATCACTATCGTAATATATTTAGTTTTTTTTTTTTAGTTATATATTTAGTTTTATATCATATCATTATTGTAATATATTTAGTTTATATATATAAACTAAATATATGACTAAAAAAATAAATATATTACGATAATTATGTATTATATATATAATATTACTATAACTGCCTTATATAGAATATTTATCTATTTATTTTATTTTCCTCTTTTGCTTATAAATAGGTTTTATATTGTAAATTATAAAGATATAGTGAAATACATAATATTTTTCTCTACTTTATTATTGTATCAGAATTTGGAGATTTCTGGTTCAAACTTTTTCTCTCTCATTTATCTCAAATTCTTGTTATACATGTTACAACGGATAATAGATATTTAGCACGTGTCTAACATCAGTTATTTATTCACGTATATCACATGTCAATTTTAAATCTTAAATACTATAATTAGATAATTATAATCAAATTAAATTTTTAAGTTTAGTGGTAACTAATAATTATATATATATGATACTGGACTTTCCAGAATTTTTATCTAAATCTATATTAAAATGATATGTTATATGAATTGTCAATATCATATATAACAACATTGAATGACATGATAATTAATGTGACCACATCATTAATATATACATATATACTTATATATGTATATATATAAATTGTTAAGCAGATATTAACATAAAAAAATCAATATTATAAATTGTCCATAGTCTGAAAATTTGACAATAATAATTTCAATTTTGACTAAAGAGATAATAGCCCATATGTAGGCATACGAGGACATACTTATGGGGTAATTTTGTGTGACGAATTCAAATTTTTGTGCATTCAAGTGGAACAATATTGCAAGTAGATTTATATAAGTAAGTTTTAATTCAAGAAGAATCATCAAAGGGAACTTAAAACAAAAAGAGTTTGTTCATGATACATTTGTGTGCACATAATTTAATTCAATTTTAACCATTGATCAAGAATTAAAGGTGTAATTAATGTGTACACTATATATTAGTTTAATTCTTCTAAAATTTTAAATCTTTTTTAGAGCATCTCCAATGCAAATGTGGATTGTTTTTCACAATCCATTACCATGTCATCAATGTTCAAGGAATTGTTTCCTATGTGGCATTGAATAGTAATTGATAGATATTGAAATTACAAAATGTTCTCCAATACTTTCATTTAAGATGAGAGATAGATTTAGAGGTGGAGAAAAGAAAAGATAAGTTGAGAGAGAGAAAAAAGAAATTGTATTTAATAATTTGTTGAGTCAATTAGTAGATAATTGTCTAACAGACTCTCTATCAATAGAGAGTCACCTTCACAATGTCCACTTTTTTTTTTGTCAACTCAGCTTGATAGTGTAGATTGATATTTGCATTGGAGACATTATTTTTCATACAATCTTATGTGGCATCTTATTTTTCTACAATCCACACTAGCATTGGAGATGCTCTTAGAATTGTTTCTTCTGATAATATGTAGTACGTATCTTAAAACGATTTTTTCTAAATTTATTTGGAACATTTCCTATACTAGAAATTTCCTCAGATAATATCTAATGCATGTCTTAAAATGATTTTTCCTAGATTTATTGGAACATTATCTATACTAAAAATTTCTTTTGATAATATCTAATACATACCTTAAAATGATTTTTTCTAAATTTATTTGCAACATTTCCTTGCTATAATGTTTTTAAATTTAGATGGACTTCTTCATAAGCATTAAGTCAAGAATACGGGAGAATGACAGTAATATAGATAAGAATGTAAAAAACTAACAATAATTATTTATTTAAAATGTTGATGAATGAAGAATGATGACCATATGATTCATGACTTTTTTCCAATAATAAAACATTAAAAATTCACTTCAAAAAAAATGAAAATTCAGAGAAAAGTATGGTAATTCAGTAGTAAAATCGTTTCCATTCCACACACATTCAAGTGGTGGTTTGGCTCATCAAGTCTCACAATTGCAAGAGTAATTTTTTTATCTTTATATAGATAGCTCTTTTTTATGTTTTGATAGTGGAGATGTAGATCATGCTTTAGACTCTTAATTAAATGACTTTCGATAATAATACGATCTAATATTAAAAAGAAAAAAGAAAAATAAATAAACTGTTGAAAACTCAGCATGGAATAAACTCTATAGTCAAAGAGCATTATATATATATATTTTTATTTTTGTGTCGGAATTCTTTATTGCCGTTCCGTCGACCAGTCTTCACTATAACATATAAAACAAATATGCTGACATATGGTAAAAAAAAAAAAACAATGCTGACATATATTGACTGCCAAGTTGCATTTTGGGTTGTGTGGTTAGCAAGAAATACCGTGACATTATTTATCTATTTTGTGCTGAATAGTCAAAAATGGCATTATTTTAATAATAGATTTAATTCTTTTTTAAATATATATATATAATATAGATTCTCTAAATATTTTTCTTTCTATTAAAAATCTAAATTATTTTTATCAAAAAAAGAATCTAAATTATTTTTCTTTATTACATATTTATAATCATTTGTTTAAATATAACTCACACATAAGTATCGATTAAAGAAAAAAAATCTGAATATCAACAAACATTTTCTGTCGCAAGTCAATAAGAGAAAAGGGAAACATGTTCTGTTGTAAAAATTTTTATTTGTGTTAAAAGATTTCATCATACCGTAACCATTACATTTTATGAAAAAGTTATTTAATCATAAAAATAAAATTCAAATGACAGTAAGTTCTTACCTTTTTTAAAATTATGACACATTAATCATAGACCATTTAATTAATAAAAACATTTTTTCAATTTAAAACTTTTCATAAATTTTAAAAGATTTCGTAAGGACCTTATGAATTACAACTATCATAAATGTCTTGTGATAATTTTTTCTTAACTGAGACAAATAAATTCAAATCAGAAATAAATTCTTATCTATTTGGAAAGTAAAGCATGCAAATGGTAGTTCTTATATATTTAGACAGCAAAGTACGTAAATGATAAGACCTTCCAGCCAATACAAATTGTCCCTTCTGAATTTTACCAACTCGTGCCTGACCAATTTGTAAAGTTGTCATGTGGGCTCTACAATTGACCTAGACTAAACTTGAGGAGAAACAAATTTGATATTAAAGTTTGGCTACACTATTTTCTCTGTAAGTAATCGTTGTTTATTAAGTACTTAGCTAGACCAATATATATATATACCTTGTAGAAAAATGTATAATTGATATGTAGCTCTTTCACCGTGTAGAAAAAGAGGGAAAGAGTATGAACTCTATTTCGAAGAACAGAGAACACATAGAAATCTCAGAATCTAGATGATGTATCCGATATTACAGACTTTCATTTGTGTTGATTATTGTAGGTTGAATTAGTTGTTGATAAGTTAATAAAATAATTGGATGGTGATGATGAACTTATGGAAATAAGGGGGCCAGGGTTTCAAAAAAGAAACTACTTAATTCATTCATCTACTTTAACTTCAAAAAAATTGGTTTGAATAGATTTTTTTTTTTTTGTAGTCCATTCGAAGTTGTATTCAATCTAAATTTCATTTAAGTTTGTTTGAATGTTTTTTAATGATACATTTCGATAAATTCTATAAATTCCATGAATTCTAACAGATTTTGTTAGAATTCTATTTTAAAGTTTGTTAGATTATTTAACGGATTTCATCATATTTTATTATAATTTTATTTAGAGTTTGTTAAATTTTTTACATAAATTTAATATGAAATTGTTAATGATTTTTTTAAAAAAATTCACATGATGAGTAGTATGTTGTAAAATGTTGCCTAACTTTCACTGTTTATATGATTATTTTATTTATAAAAACCGCATCAATGAAAATAAATATTTTATAATTTTTTTTTTTACATTTACTTATCAAGGTCCGTCGTTGAATTATAAAAAAAAAAAAAAAATTGCTAGTTCAACAATCCCAAACTTATAGTTTATTATTTTTGTTTTACAAAAAAACAATCATAAATTAAAAAATATAACAACTATGAAATGATGTGTATTATAAAAGTCCGAATAAACTATTCTTTGTAATTGTCATTGTTGTCATTTTGCACCCTAGCATCTCTCCACATATTTATAGCTATGTTAGTTCTCCATTGGTTTGCACTTTCTTGTTGTTGTTCTTGTGTTTGAAAATCTGCTTCAAATTCCTCTTCATTAGTTGGTGGTGATGAAGATGAAAAAGATCCATTATCAAATTCAATAAGAAATTCATCAGACTGACGTTCCTTATGAAGAAAATTGTATAATCCTGCACAAGCTAACACTAAATCTGTTTGTGTCCAATAAGGGAATGGAGGTGCAGACTTGAAAATTGTGAATCTTGATTTGAATACACCAAATATCATTTCAATAACATTTCTTAGGGAAGAATGACGAAGATTGAATAATACAACTTCATTTTCAGGGTCACGACCTTGACCAGCAAAATCTTGGAGATGATATCGAACACCTCTAAATGGAGCTAAGAATTGGCGTCGATTTGAAAATTCGCAATCTATTAAGAAATATTTGCCTGATTGAATGCATAAATAATTAATATGTAATGTATAATCTAATGTCAAATTAATTTCTTAACAAAAAAAATTATAATTGAAATGAATAATAAATTATTACAATGTGACACTTTAAGCCCATTTATCCTTGATAAAGCATCGTTTAGCACTCGTGAATCATGAGCTGACCCCTCCCACCTATTAAGCACATATATGAATTTCAAATCAAAGTTACAAGCTACTAATATATTTTGTGATATTGTTCCATGATGATTGTGATAGCTGCTAGCATCACGTGCAGTTACCATTGTCGGTATATGTGTGCCATCAATAGCTCCAATACATTTCTAAAATAAAAATAAAAGTTTACATAATAATAAATTATAAGAGTAACAATATAAAAGATTTGAGTTAAACAAACGGAAGAGAATTTTTAAATGTCTCTCTCATGTGGAGAGTTTTGAGTGTCTCTCAGTTGCATTGAGAGTTTGAGGGTTGTAGAGGGTGGTCTGGTTAGTGAGTGCAGATGGAAGAGCATCTTTCTGGTTTGTCTCTTAATGAAGAAGAGGATGAGGAGCTTGTTTTGGATGCAGAAGCTGAGGGGGGGGGGGGGGGGGGGGGGGGAATCGTCGGAGCTCTGCCTAGTTGGTCGGTTCTTGACAGATAAGATGATCAACTTCAACGCTATGAAGCATAGATTGGCGAGTCTATGGAGGCCTGGTAAGGGAATCTGTATTAAGGAGATCAACTCTCATCGTTTTCTCTTCAAATTTTTCCACATCATTGATCTCAAACGGGTCCTAGAGGGGGGTCCCTGGACATTCGACAATCATTTGCTTATCCTGTGTCAGATCAAAAAAGGAGAGGTACCGGCTCTTATCCCTCTCTATTATGTGCAGTTTTGGGTGCAAGTTCATGAGTTACCAGTGGGCTATATGTCTAGCGCGGTGGGACAACAGATTGGCAATTCCATAGGCCAATTCATTGAGTATGATCACAACAATGATGTGGGGTATTGGAGAACTTATATGAGAATCAGAGTGGCTGTTGATGTTCGTATCCCGTTGAAAATGTGTAAGAAGATAAGGAAGAAGGAAGGAGATTGGTCAGTTATCACGTTTAAATATGAACGACTGAGCACATTTTGTTTCATTTATGGTACGCTAGGACATTCCGATAAGTTCTGTGCACGGCTGTTCACTGCAGACGAGACTGAAGTTCAAAAAGAATGGGGAGTGTGGCTGCGAGCTCCGGGGAGGCGTAATTCCGGTCAAGGTAGGGAAAGATGGCTAAAAGAGTATCCCGAGGATGTTGGCATGATGCATGGACAGAAGGAAGGACATAGGGCTGATCACTCGGGATTTGCTCATAATAGGCAGGCGACTAGCATAATTATAGGAGGAAAATCTGGAGACATTGATGTTAGTTTGAATAATATGGGAAAGAAGATATTGGAGGGAAGCAGCTCAAGTCAACGGGAGATTGATGGATCAATTCATCCAAGTGGGCTGGGGCTGATGCAGGTTGACGTGGTACGCCAGGAAGAAATGGGCCTCGTCATGAGGGACGATAGGAAGAGACATCGAGCAACTTTGCATGAAAATATGAGGCAAACCATGCAACGTTCAGACAATCCTCATGTGAATTCTGCATGCTTAGGATAACTAAAAGCTGGTGTTTCTGTTGAAAGTCACAATGCTGGCAGCGAAGAAGACAACTTAGTTCAGGGGAATGCTATTTACCCAAACATTTGTTCAACGGCGGGACCTGATTTCCAGGCCTACCGAGAGTCATGATTTCCAGGCCTACCGAGAGTCATGATTTGTATTAGTTGGAACTGCCGGGGGCTTGGCAACTCCCGAGCGATTCGTGCACTTTGCGAGCTTGTTAAGTCTCGTAAGTCGGATTGTGTTTTTCTTATGGAAACGATTGTTCATGGTTCGAAGATTGATGAAATAAAAATAAAATTGGGTTTTGATTATGCTTTTTGTGTTGATAGAATTGGTAGAGGTAGTGGTTTGGCTCTTCTTTGGCGTCGTTCTTTCCCTGGCACTATTGTTGGTGACAGACCCCGTTTCTGCACTTCCATTTCCGTACAGACGGCAGCCTGCCGGCAACCCCACGGTAACCCTCCAATCTATATTTAATCCGACTGAAAGATTCCCGTGAAGCTAAGCCGTTTTTCCCTATTGAAAACTTTTTTTTAATTACACATTTATATAATAGACTTAGTAAAAATTTGGGCAGCATAATGACTATTTTTCTAAGATTACCACCCTGCGAATTTGGTAAAAACTTTAAACACTTCTAAAATCAATTGGTTTTTCCCAAACTTCTCGGCCTCAGGCCTTCAATTTATCAATTCACAAGCAACCACAAGCATGTCATCAATTTTCAAAATAATTTAAAACACAAAACAGTACGTCATGCATTTATATTTACTCATACATGTTCAAAAATAAGAAAAACTTATATATTATGTCATATACAATTAATTAAGTATTTCCCAAAATAAACTACATTTATACAATCACAGCAGTACAAAGCACTTTCGACCCAATCTGTCTAGTTTTGGACTGGAGTCTCTGAGCCTGATGTACCTGTACCTGTACCTGTACCTGCATCTGCCCCTGGGGAGGTTTTGTTTGTAAAACATAAAACAGTATAAGCTACACGAGCTCAGTGAGTGTTGTAAGTTTTTATTTTTATTTTATCTTTATAAAAATTTCTTCCTTAGTTTTAAAATACTTTATAAACCTCTCATCGCTGTAATATGAAAAATCAATTTTTCTCTCAAAACCATTTTTCAGATAAATGCATGGATAACTTATTTATGTAAATATCATTCAATTCCATTATAAAATGAAAAGATACGATAAATTATCATATAATTTTAGTTTTCTACATAAAATATAAATAGTGGTGGCATTATTATTTTTGAAAAGTCTCTGAATAAAACGAGCCAACCATTAATGGTCCGTACCATATGGTATCCTAGGTATGGAGCGGAATTTTGCCTCGCTCCGGCCTTCCCGGAATTTTTCCTCGTTCAGACCATCTAACCGGTATTACGTAGCGGAATTTTTCCCTCGCTACGGAGCGGTATTTTTCCTCGCTCAGGTGGAAGCTAGCTAATAATATACCCTATACGTGCATTAGGCGACACACTAAACTGAACAATTAACTCGATACAATCCCCCCTGCGGGTTTCCTCCCGCTGTTAGTGACAGACACTCCCAACACTGCCAATGCACGCTTCGGGTACTCAACCTCAACCGGAAATAACTGTAAGATCTACCAAGCATACCATATGTTCAATATATATTTCCATCAAATAATTTTTCACCATAAATACTTATCTCGTATAAACTTTTCAAATTTAAGAAATTCACATCTCATATAATCATTTATAGTCCATGCAAAATATTTTTCATATAATTTCATTTATTTCAAAATCAAACTATAACATATCATAACATAAACTTTAAAACATTATATCCAAAATATTTTAAATAACACTCACCGATTATCGATTCACAAAATCACACGCTTTCGGGTTTCCTCGATTCCAAATATAATTATCGCCGTCCTAATTTAAATCTACAAAGTGATATAATATATAAAATTTTTAGTACGGCTGCCATACTGGAAAAATAACCCTAAAAATGAATTCTACACTTAAAAACGAGTCCGTAGACACGTCGGGAGCTAAATTTCGAGTTCGGGAGGTCGAAAATCTTACCTCCGCCGTACGTGGTGGCCGACGGCGACTTTCCGGTGGCGGATTCCGGCGACCTCGGTGGTGGGAGGTATGGTTAGGTGGGTTTTGTTGTCCTCGACACACTAATCACGAAAACGAGGTCGTTCGGCGTCGGAATTGCTTCGTTTGGCCGGAATCTACAAAAATAAAAGTTGGTTAACCGCCTTACTTCATCTACTGAAACGAAGACCTAAACGGTGATAAAAATTTATAAAATTGGTACCTATAGAATCTACGTCGCACAAGCTTTCCAACGGTACCAAGCTCGGCCAAAACGGAGCTCGGATGAGGTCGGAACGAGAGATTGAAGTTGGGCTCGCGAAACTGAAATTTCTGGAAATCCGAGGAGAGAGAAAGGAGTGAGTCGGCCGAAGGAAGAAGATGATGATATAATCCGGCCGAATTGTAATTTGCCCCCTCAACTTTGTAAAAATTACGATTTTAACCTAAACTTTTAAAAACATAACTTTTTAGTCCTTGCACTATTGCCCAATTTTTATAACATTTTTCAATTTCACCCTTTTCTTCAATATTTCTTTTCATACTATTTTCATACCTCTAAATCAATTATTTTACCATTTCTTGGGCTCGAAATCGCATCGGTAAATTTCATCATAATCCAATTTTATATTTGAACACTCTAAATTATTTCTTGATTCCATAATTGAGACATACGCGTACAATACGTATGCAATACTAAAATAGGGATGACATATTACAGTTGGGTATAGTAACAATCATATTGATGTGCATGTTGATGAGAGGGTGGGAGGGCAATGACGGTTGACTGGGTTCTATGGCTTCCCTGACAGCAATAGAAGAACTGATTCGTGGAACCTGTTGAGAGCTCTCAAACTAAGGTCTGATCGGCCTTGGTGTTGTATAGGGGATTTTAATGATTTGTTAAGGGTGGAGGATAAGCGGGGTATTGTGCCTTATCCTCAGAGATTCCTACGAGGGTTCAGGGAAGCTGTTACGGATTGTTTGCTTCAGGATGTGCCACTACAGGGATATCAGTTTACGTGGGAACGAGGGAGGGGGACTGATCACTTTGTGGAGGAGCGCTTGGATCGCGCTTTGGTGGATGTGGCTTGGTTGCAGATATTTCCAGATGTGATCTTAAGAAATCTGGTAACGTCAGTCTCTGATCACACTCCTATTGAACTGGTTACTGCGCGTCAAACTGGGAGAAGACATAACAGCAAGTTTCGGTTTGAAAATAGCTGGTTGTGGGAGCCGGAACTGAAGGAGGTGGTTGCTGCTAGTGGGATAATACACGAAATGGTACCTTGCTTGACCGGTTAAATGGGTGTGCTCAGGATCTTGCTAATTGGGGACGTGGAAAAACTTCAATGGTCAAGTCTAGAATTGGCAGTATAAAGAGGAGAATTGTGGGCCTTCGTGAGAGAAATGATAGCAGGGACGAGGAGGCCGTGCGTAAGCTGAGGATCGAGTTGGATGAGTTGTTGTTGAAGGAGGAGATGTACTGGAAGCAGCGTGCAAAGAATTTCTGGCTGCAAGGTGGTGATATGAACACAAAGTTTTTTCATGCGATGGCTTCCACTCGCAAACGGACGAATAGGATTTCAGGTTTGTTTGATAATTCAGGTGAGTGGATTGAGGATCATGAGGGCCTTACTCGTGTGATTAAGGATTATTTTGAGCATTTGTTTAATATGGATGGGTTTTACTCACATGAACTAAATTATGTGGTGCCTTGTATTTCGAGTGATGATAATGCTAAGTTGACAGCTCCGTTCTCTATGGAGGAATTTCGTGAGGCAATTTTTCAGATGCATCCTGATAAGTCTCCGTGGCCGGATGGGTTAAATCCGGGCTTCTTTCAGCATTGCTGGCAGACTATAGGGGGTGATATTTTTAAGGCAGCTTCTGGGTGGCTTGAAAGGTGTGAGTTTCCGGCCTCGCTTAATGACACTTTAATTGTGCTTATTCCTAAATGTGAATCTCCTACGCGAATGAAGGATTTGCGGCCTATAGCTTTGTATAATGTTGTCTACAAGGTTGTTGCTAAGGTGCTTGCAAACAGATTGAAATCAGTACTTCCGAAAGTGATCTCTGATAATCATTCGGCTTTTGTTCCGGGAAGGTCGATTACGGATAATGTGCTCACTGCCTTTGAGATTATTCATTTTATGAAAACGAAAACTAAAGGTAAGAAAGGGGGAGTTGGCTTTGAAGATCGATATCAGCAAGGCGTATGATAGAGTTTCGTGGGAATATCTCGAAGCAATTATGGTTCAGATGGGTTTTAGTAATATTTGGGTCCGTTGGATTATGTTGTGTGTTTCAACGGTGTCTTACTCTGTGAATTTTAATGGGCAAGGTATCGGACCTATTTCCCCTAAGCGTGGTCTTAGACAGGGGGATCCCTTGTCACCTTATCTTTTTATTTTGTGTGCGGAAGGTTTATCTGCTCTTATTAATCAAGCTGATCGGCGTGGTGACATTCATGGTTGCAAAGTGTGTCGAGGAGCACCTAGTGTAACGCATTTGTTTTTTGCAGATGATAGCTTTCTGTTTTTTAAAGCTCAAGAGACTGAGTGTTTGCGAATCCAACAGCTTCTATACAATTATGAACAGGCTTCGGGTCAAGCAGTCAATCTTCAGAAATCAGGTATCTTTTTCAGTTCCAATGTGTCAGCTGATACTAAGCTTGCTATTTCTTCTATGTTGGGGGTGTCTACTCCGTTGGATACAGGAAGATATTTAGGTCTTCCTTCTCACATTGGTAAGAAGAAGAGAGCGATTTTTAATTTCTTAAAGGATAGACTTTGGCATAGGCTTAATGGATGGCAAGGGAGGCTTTTGTCTTTTGCGGGGAGGGAAGTTTTAGTTAAGTCAGTGGCTCAATCTTTACCTGTCTATTGTATGAGTTGTTTTTTGCTTCCGGTCTCCCTTTGTGATGAATTACAAAAAATGATGAATTCTTTTTGGTGGGGTTCAAAGACTGATGGTCGTCGAAGAATCAATTGGTTAAGCTGGAATAGATTGTGTGTTAGGAAGGAAAAGGGCGGTCTGGGGTTCAGGAATCTGAAAGCTTTTAATTTAGCTATGTTAGGCAAGCATGCTTGGAATTTCATCTCCAATCCAAATGCGTTGGTAAGTTGGATGTTCAAAGCCAAATATTTCCCAAAGAGTGATTTTTTTAACGCCAGTTTAGGCTATAATCCAAGTTTTGTTTGGAGAGGCATTTGGAATGCCAAACTTGTGCTTAAGAAAGAGTGCAGGTGACGGATTGGGGATGGGGGAAGTGTCAATTTATGGAGTGATCCGTGGCTAAAGGAAGATAGTGATTTTAGGATTGCGACCCCTATTATAGGGGGTTTAGAAGATTTGAAAATTCAAGATCTGTGGATTCCTGGAACTAGGGAATGGGATATAGAGTTGATAGAGAGTTTGTTTTCAGATAGGGATGCAAGGGCTATTTCTAGTTTAGCTCTGGGGAGTGTGGCAAGGGTGGACAAGGTGATTTGGCATTTTAGCAAAAATGGTATTTACTCGGTTAAATCAGGCTACAGAATAGCTTTGGAATTGGTGGATAGTTGTTTGGAGAGTACTGCCGGAGTTTGGAATAGATTGTGGGATTTAGATGTACCCCCTAAGGTCAAAATGTTGATGTGGAAAGTGTGTAGAGGCTGTATTCCTACTAAGGAGAACTTGGTGACTCGTGGAATGCCTTGTGATCCAATATGTAGGTTGTGTGGGTTGGAAGTTGAAACTTTGATGCACGTGTTCTTTAATTGCCCGTTTGCTTAATGTTGTTGGAGGGAAGTTGATATAGTTTTTTCTTTAACTAGTTGCAATGATCTTGGTACGTGGCTGTTGGATTTTTTGGCAGGGATAAGCATAGAGCAGGCAGGCTGCGTAGCATCAATCATGTGGGGAATTTGGTGTCAAAGAAATAATAAATTATGGCGTAATTTTTTGAGCTCCCCCGCTAAGACAGTTAAAGATAGTATGGATTTTGTTAAAGAATGGCAGTCCTTCAGGTGCATAGAGAAGGGTAGATGTCGGGCTCAGGAGACTAAGGGGACCAAGTGGGGTAAACCATCGAAAGGTTGGATAAAATGCAACATTGATGCTTCGGTTGTGGAACATTCGAAGTGGATTGGTTTGGGAATGGTAATTCGACAGGATGATGGTGGGTTTGTTATGTGTCGGTCTAAAGTGGTGCAAGGATGGTGTGCTGCTAGAGAAGCGGAAGCTTTAGCTTGTTATGAAGCAATTTCCTGGCTTTTGTCATTACATGTTTCCAATGTAGTTTTGGAACTGGATGCCAAGGTGGTAGTAGACGCCATTTATTCTACCCGTATGGACTGGTCTGAGTTTGGTTGTCTTATTGAGGATTGTAAGAGTTTACTGCAGCGTTGTAATAATTTTAGAGTTAGTTTTGTTAAAAGACAAGCCAACGGTGTTGCTGATGCGATTGCTAAGGCTACCTGTTCCTATGCTAGTCCGTCTGTTTGGCATAACACTCATTCTTTTCTTAAAGAGTTGATTGTCAAGGACTCTTTTGATGCTATTTAATAAATCGTATTATTCTTTCAAAAAAAAAAAGAGTAACAATATTATTATAACTAATAATTAAATAAATATATATAAATAATAGAACGTTTACCTTAAAAACTAATAATTGATTATTATAACTAATAACTAATAATCAAGAGAAGCAGCACCCTAAAAACATCACTCTCAGAACAAATAAATGAAGCAAGTCATAGATAACAACACTTGCTCTGTGAAACATAAAAGAATAATAAATTATATTACTGATTTTTCTTATGAATAAACATAAAAGAATAAATTCTTTATTTAAATGTGTCAGTTCACAGTGATCATGGCTATGTATCTGAGATGAGAATTCTCTCACTATATACACCAAATTCTTTTATTACTGTCGAATAGTACGTATATTATCTATATGCACTGTCAAATAGTAATTTACATTATCTATATATCTATATTTTCTATATAAGACAAAAAACTAACATATAAGACAAAAACATAACTCAATAAACTGAAAAGTATTCAAATCCGTGAGACATCTACATAACATTTAATGAAAACAATAAAATAATCTACTTCTCCATATTACTTAAATTTCATTAACATGTTCGCATAGTTACAAGCAAAATTATATAGGTTGAACAATACTCTATATGTGAAGATTCAAATTCTTTTTTATACTGTCGAATAGTACATGTATTATCTATATGTGTTGTCGAACAGTAATCAATATATTTTGCTCTATATACTGTCGAACAGTACTCTATATATTTTCTATATGTATTGTCAAACAGTAATCTATATATTTTTTTATATATCTAATAAATGAAGCAAGCCATAGATGTACTATGGAACAATGATCTATATATTTTCTATGACGACACCTGATTTTTCTTTTCGCAGTATGTGTACACAACCACTATAATATTTCATCATAGAGCAAATCAAGCCTGAATCGTGAAACGGAATCGAAAAGACAATAATTCAATATAGTAGCAACTATCGATTCAGTATGGAAGAGCAAAACATATAACATACATTCAATTCCCAACCAACTATTCCAAGAAAAAAAAAAATAACGTATGAAAAACCTAGAAAATCTATAGGGAATGACAAGATTTCCTATGAGGTTTTTATTTATATCTAGGGTTTAAAAAATTCATCACAATCCATGAAAATCTAATTTCTACAAAATCACTGATTTTTTGAATACACCTAGATTTGTTTGGATTTTTTAAAAATCTGAATTGAATACACCAAAATTTCATTAGAATCCTTATAAATCCGGATTGAATACATCCAAATCTTAATGGATTTATAAAAATTCTAAATTGAATACAATTAAATTTTTAAAATTCTTTGAATTCTAAAGTTGAATACACCTCCCTTAGTATTCAAATGTATAAAAAGTTTGACATGAAGACAGAGCGTACCGGAGATTTTATTTTCAAATGAGTAAAAATTAAAGACCATTTCACATTCATAAAAGGTGAAATTATACAAGCCCAATTGGCAGAAATAAAGCCCAGGATAACAGCCTAGTTGGTGGCCGTGGGACCCTGAGTAGGGTCCAAAGCCCATGAGATGGTTCAAAAGAAATTAGCCCCAGCCCAAAAGCCAGAAGCCCTAAGGCCTGTAACAATATGTGCCAGCTCATGAATTAAAGTGAACAAAAGGACAGTAGCTCCCCGATAAGCTTAAAGGTCTGAGACATTTTCCAGGTCAAAGGATGAATTGTTAACTACTTATGGAGCAATTGGGTCAGTATATTTGTAATGGTTCACCAAATCACGATCAAAGCACGTACGTAGAATGAAATTCTTGTCCTGAATTGGTAAAATGTAACATTTTGGAATCGACTTAATACTTTTTACTCAAATATAATTGCGCTTAATATATTTCTTCTCTATATGGTAATCATTATTTCATTTACATTTAATATGGCTAATCAAGGTCAAAATGAAAGTTGAAATCTCCATGCTCGTAAAACAAGCTGAAGTATTTAGCCCTACAGGATCCTGTTTACAAATTTGGGTTCAGTAGGAATTCATTTTCTTTTTGAATCTTAAAATTTGGGTTTAGTAGGAAATGTTTTCTTTTCTAAATGTCCCCGACTATATAACGAACATGTGCAACAAGAATTCCAATTAATGGGGGAGAGAGAGAGAGGGCATGAATTAGAAATTTTCAAACGCTGATACTACGATATTTATCACCAAACCCAAAAACTTAGTTACTAGGAAATTATGCACTTGAAATTATGATATATTGTCACATATATATAATGATCGTAGAAGTTCACAAAGAAAATATATTTCAATGACTGTCAAAGTGATTTTTAGAAGCCGGATCATTGAGACGGTAAACTCTCCAATATGATAGAGAGTTTTAATGCTGACAACACTTTGGTCACTAGAAGCCTATAGTTAAAGTAGATCAATTAAGCAAGTACATATATGCATTACTTGGTATAATTTGCATTTCACAAAATTTAAGAAACGAAGCACAGTAAAATATTAATAACAGCAAACCTAGGGAGTTGTCATATCAACAAATACACCAGTGTCAAATAATGTAATATAATGCAATAGAATAATGGAATTAATATTGACTTACTCTATTCAGAATTTATGATGACAGCATACTATCCAGCTTGTATAATTTTTCCATCTTTGACGGCCTGAATAATAAGATATAAATTGAATTAATTTATCTGATTTGAATGACAACTGTAATGTAAATTGCTCACCAAAATTAGATCAACAGCAAGTAAGAACTCCAGCTGGTAATTTATATTAGTGTCTTCCAACTCATAGACTCTCAGAAGAACTTTCTGACATACAAAGAGTCATATAAAGAGAGTAATTTTTTTTTTTTTTTTTTTTTTAGAAATAGAAGAAAATAGGCAACATTCAATAGGAGAAGAGTAGTGTGGAATTACTTGATATATGTTCAATTCCCTCTCACATAAAGACAGTAATTTTTTTTTTCTTGAAATAGAAGAAAATAGGCAACATTCAATAGGAGCAGAGAATTGTGGAATTACTTGATATATGTTCAATTTCCTCTTACTTTCTTAGGTGGAACTTGTCTAGTGTAAATCGATGCTTTTAAATTTGAAACTAATCAAAAGCAAATTTTTTGATAAGAGTGAATATCAAAAAATTGAAAAAGATGTTAAAAGGAAAACATTAGAATTTTAAAACAAAAAATTAAATTTGGATCTTACAATAGCTCTCTTATCATTTTCTAATGGTTTCTAATGAAACAACAGCAGCCACGATAGATCTCAATCTCAGGAAATTATTTAACTAACATTGCTTGAATTAAATTTATGTAGAAAATGAAATACACAAATATATTGTAGCAGTTCACCGGTGGGTGGCGTTGTGGGTACCATCCCCTGCCTCTATCTTAGACAGGCAAGGTTCGAGCAGTATGTTTCCCACTAGTTCATGGGACTTTGGTTACGTTACGGTTTCTTCTCCTTGTTTGTGGATCCTTACCCCCAATTTATAGGAGTTTTTTTTTTTTTTTTTCTGGCTGCGCCTTAAAATTTGCATCTGGAGGTCCTAATTATGGTTTATGTAATTGCTACATCTTATTCATAATGAGGTTAGGGAACTAGCTGTAACCAACCATTCAAAATCTTGTTAACATAAGACATTAAATGCAAGAAAATGATCCACGTAGAAACATAGGATGTCTTGCAATCCTTGCATGATATTTGCAGAAAATATCAATTTCCTCTCTCTCTCTATATATATATATATATTTAAAATCACAATATTTTATGTAGATTACATTAACCTTCGTAAGTGACTTTATAGATTGGAATCTTATTAGCTCATATAATCCCAGAAAAGAGTAAAATGTATAAAGAATGTGATTACAGACGTCTAAGACATGGAGGAGTAACATTATATGATTGAATGATTGTGATGCTTTTGAAGGACAAAGACCATCTATATAAGCCAAACTTGATTTATGTGAGAAATAGGATGGCCTTCAAAGGAGAGAGGATGGACATTTTGGGTAGCACTTGTTGGTCACATAATAAATGTCAAAATATATGCCTATGGTAGAGATTCTGATGAAGTGACAAAAGTCATGGAAGATCTCAATTTGAATAGACGTCTTAAAATACAAACATTTTTAATAGTGGATTTATTAAGCAAATTAAATACCAAAACATAAACCTAAGCACTATAAACTTTAAAATTACACACTAAAATGATGAAAATATGACTTGCTCTAACATATTGTGAATGTAAATTGTCCGTTGGCATCATCCAACCAACGCAATTAGCTCTGTGAAATTTGTAAATAAAAAATGAAAGTGAGTTTCATTCATTAAAAAATCATAATATCAAAACTAGTTGAACAAACTTTGGAGAATCTGCAACACATATTAAAATCATATTTGAAATATGCATATTCAATGCTCATAGGTACAAACATCGTCTAGCAGTCTTGAATTATATAAAAACACTAAAAAGTGAACAGGTAAAGTGTGTGACAAACCATAAATTAACCGAATATCATAAAGTATAGCATCATTTAGATTTTAACAATTCGATTCAGTGATGCACCCAAATTTGTCAAGTATGAAATTGATGAAGCAAAGAGAAACTAAAAAAGATGCTCCATACTGTATATTTCCTTACAGTTTCAAAGATAAGCCTATAATTATTCTTCACAAAAGTAACACTATTTTCTTATAGAGAAGATTGGAGCATACCTTATCGAGGAGATTGACTTGTACTTACTTTCTTCTACTTTGATGTCTTTCGGTAAGCTTTAACATTTTTCTTTCAACAATACTCACAAACCACCATTGCCAAGGTTTAGAGCATCTTCAATGCAAATATGAATTGTCTTTTAAAAAAAATGAACATATCATTAATGTCAATGAAATGTACATCCTATGTGGCATAAATATGAATTGATAGACACTCAAGTCTAAAAAGACTCTCCAATGCTATTCTATTCATTTCAATGATGAATAGTCAAAAAATAATATATCATTAATGCAAATTATTATAAATTATCATTTTATGGAAGTTTCAATTATTTATTACTGACATGGCTGTCAAGGAGGCTCTCTAGAAATAGACATTGAGGTTGACAGCCTCTATTTTTTTTTTTTTTTTTTTGCCACGTCAGCTTGATAGTGGTTATAGAAGTTTGCATTGGAGAGCTTAATTTTAACACTCTATCAATTTATCCTATATGACACTTCATTTTTTCACAATCCATAGTTGCATTGGAGATGCTCTTATATTAAAATTTTATGAAAACTCTCACAAGACTATCAAATTGGTTATATATATACATACATACATATATATATATTGACAAATATCAAATTGTCAATACACTGGAGACTAATTATAAGACAATTTATTGTCTTTAAAAGTAAACATCAATGTTTTATACTATTGTCCATTTATTTCGGTTGAATTTTCTTTTTTGGATATTCAAATAGATAAATTAGAAGTTTCAACATTCCACTTAGTTATATCTTAAAAGAGAGAACTTTGATTGAGTTTCAATTACGGATAGTCGTTTTTGAGTTCAGGTCGGGTCGGGTTGGGTTTGATTGGGTTGGGTTGAAAATTTCTCAACTCAATGTCGGTTGAGTTGAGTATCTCTTGATCCAACCAAATCTAATAAATTTTTTAACTCAACATAACCTAACCTAATAATAGTTGAGTTGGAGTAGGTTGGGTTGATCAGGTTGAATCTAGTCCACCGCAGAGATATAAAATGTTTAGTTGATAATTTTCATAGTCTTAGCAATTTAATTACAAATAAAACGAATATAAATAAAAATTCAATTATTCGAAATAGAATATTCAATCCACCACAAAGGTTATCTTTGATCGCTATCCTTAGTAGATTTTTTTTAGAAAAAAAAAAAAAAAAAAAAAAAAAAAAAAAAAAAAAGCTTAGATGTAGAACTTGAGATGAACATTTGTCGAGTTTGGTTGAATTGAATTAAGTTAAAAAATTTTTAACCCAACTCAACACAACCTATCCAATTTTTTTTTAAGATTTAACCCAACCCAACCTGATAAAAATTGGTAAGGTGGGGTTGGATTGGATTTATTGGGTTTGATTGGAGATGCTCACCCCTAGTTTCAATTCAATATAAATATAACATTTCTGAAAATTGACAGTTCATGATAATAAGAACTAATTTAAGGCTTGGCTAATCTATTCCACTTTCTAACCCTCAAAAAAGGAGTTCTTCACTCATCGTTGTGGTTGACATAAAACCAAAATCATTAGCCTTTAATTCTCCATCAACATGTCTCAAAATTTTCCACAGAGCACCATTTGATCATGACTTCTCAAAAAATATATGGCTACAATTGTTTCTTAGACCTCATGCTGTAGGGGCAGGGGTAAGGGGACTAATCAGTCAATAATGTAGCTCAAAATCTTGGTCTCTAAAAACACCGTTAATTCAAGATGCAACCAAATATGTATGCAGATCCAGACGGTGCACAAATTCACGCACAATTTTTCGGTATAATCTCTCTAGATTGTAAATATATAACGTATAGTTTATCCATTCAAAAAGATAGAATCTATAATTTATACTCGTAAGACTTGATTTGACCCAATAAAATCAATGTGAAAGAAAATCTAAATGCATTTTACATCAATTTATCACTATACAAGGAGCAATATATGGAAGAAGATGAAATATAAAATAAGTCAAGCTAACATGATTTTTTTCTTTTCATTTTTTTTTAAAAATTAAAATCATAAGTCAAGCTAATATCCTTTTCTCCGGTGTCCCACATGGCCACACTAGAATGGAAGTTGAAGTCATTTAGTTAACAAGATTTGCGGACGTTCTAAACTTTGATAAGGCAACGACTTTTTAGTTCAAAAAAAAAAAAATAAGAACAAAATCACATGACTTTTCAATGGATTCTGGATATTGACATTTAGAGGTGATACAGGGCACTAATTATGGACAGGAAATCACAAGACTTTTATTTCTATAAAAATTCTAGTCGTCGTGAGGACCATACAAAAGGACTGATTCTACGAGGCTTGCTCATCCAAAACATTCTATGTGTATTTCCAAAGTATTGCCAAAGCAATTAGAAGCTTTATCATCAATAATCCGATAATTCTATGACTATCTTATCAATGATGACTTTATCATCAATAATTTAGTGCTAAGTTTTTGTCTTCAAGGACTTTTCAATAGATTCTAAAATCATAACATCTGTTCTTGGTTATAAACAGAAGAATTGGGACAGATTGGGGTATATTTGATCCATGGGGTCCTAACAAAAAATATTCGAGACTTAAAAACTATCGTTATGTTATGCTAGTAGTATGATATATATATTCTTGTAGTAAATATCATTTACGCCAACTACTTAAAAACTGAAAGGAAGAAAAAAAAATTCAAATGTTTACAATGGTGAAAGGATTGAAAAATAAAAATAAATGGTGTTTAACTCACATTCCATCCACCACCACTACAGACCACAACATAAAATTATTTCACAAAGACAAGAATTGAAAAGTAAAATATTTTACCTTATTGAAAGTATTTCATCCGCAAGCAGATTACAGGATCAAGGTCAACTAAGTATTGTACACAATCTTTAGTAAAAACATATCGTTGAGATACATTAGATCCAATAGCTTTTCTGCCTTGTTCTCACTTATTATTTAAGGTACAAAGCGTGTTAAAATAAACCAAACATAATTTTCATTATCATCAAGAAACTTAGGTCAGCTTAATTGTAATTTAAGAAGTCATCAAGTTTTGATTCACTTCTCAAAACTGGAATTCGACCTTGTTGTGTATTCTGCGACAAGCTGTGCAAAAGATGATGATTTGTCCTCAAGCAATTTTGTGGGAGAATTATACTCCTCGATAAGTCCTACACCAACATATTGAAAATCAAGAGTATTTCACACTAACAAAATGCAATAAAAAAAAATTATTAGATTTTTAATATGATCATACTAACCGTGACTCAGAAGCAGAACCATATCGCTATCAATAACAGAAGTTATGCGATGCGCAATGGTTATGACTGTGCTGTCAGAAAAATGTTGCCTAAGAGTTTGCTGAATGAGATTATCTGTAGCAGTGTCAACAGATGCAGTAGCTTCATCGAGCACCAAGACTTTACTTTTCTTGAGCAGCACACGACCGAGACAGACCAGCTGTCTCTGTCCCATGCTCCAGTTCTCTCCATTCTCGGTAACTACAATGCGCATATGCTCTTGTACAATAAATAATCTGAGCCATAATTGAGCTTGAAAATTTTACAATAGCTAATACAACACTAACCGCTAGAATCCAGCTTTCCTTCTTTCCTCCTAACTTCATCTCCAAGTTGGCACTTATCCAAAGCCTGAATTCATTGCAGTACATGTTAGCAAATACCATCCAAAATTGAATGAAGAAATGTTGCAAGCATAAACTTCTTACTACAACCAACTCACAATCAACGCACCTCCCAAATCTGCTCATCCGTGTACTCTTCAAGAGGGTCCAGATTGCTCCTCACTGTCCCTTCAAACATTGTTGGATCCTGAGGAATAATACTTAGTCTAGACCGCAAATCATGCAGTCCGATTTTTGAGATATTGATGCCATCTATTACAATGTGACCAGCTGCAGGTTCGACAATCCGAAACAATGTTTGAATGAGAGTCGATTTACCACTGCCTGTTCTCCCTACAATGCCCGTTTTCATTCCTCCTGGGAAAGTGCAAGTGAGACCTTGCAAGACAAGCGGCATGTGTGGGGCATAGCGGACCTACATGATAACCATAAATTATTGACTGTGTAGACACAATTGAAAGAATTCCGAAACTATAATTACCTGGAGATCACGAATACCAACTTCGCCATGTGATGGCCAAGAATGGTCTGGCTTGTTTGCCTCAATCACAAGAGGGGGCTCGCTAGGAATAGAAGTGTACTGAAGTATTCTCTCGACTGATATAATCTCGTTCTCCAAATGGCAAAGGATCAATATAACCCAAGCTTGTAACGTATTTAGAGTGAGTCCATATGTCACCGCTAAGCCTGCAATTGCTTTAGAAAGAAAAAGAAAACATTGTTTCAAACTACTTTACTACCAACCGTTAATAAAAAGAATGATAATCAAAGATTGGAGAATTACTTACCAGGATTGATAACTCCCTCAGGAATAGAGATTAAGAATATCAAAGAGAAGGCAAATGTAATAGTGGACAACATATCCAGACGGAAGCACAACCATGCCATCGCAGCAGTAACATGGAATTTGGCTCGAGAATATCCATCCATGAGTTTCATATTTGTGTCTTGAAACCTTGCTTCTTGATCAAAGCTCCTGATAGTTGTGGAACCCGAAATTGTTTCAGCAAAATGTTGTATCACTGGAGCTTTGCATACTCCAATCAACCTTGAAAGTTCTCGTGCCGAGGGAATGTAATATCGCTGTGTATTGTAAATACTTGTTGTCAGATTCATGCAGCAGATGTGGAATAACTTACGATAAATGCAATGAAACACAAAGATTACCTGATACCAGAGGCACAAAGCAATCACAGGAATGAAAACAATAAAAACCTGCCATGCAACCTGGGACATCAGCACGATAACTCCAAGTAGTTGGATCATTGAGAAGGCAAAGCCCTCAGCTAAATTTGGAATGTTCAAGTCCACAGCACTTTGGTCAGTAGAAGCCTATAATCAAAGCAGACAATTTAGGCAAAACTTGATATAATTTACATCAGCTGCTTCAACTAAATGGAGTTTGAAATTGATATTCACTTACTCTATTCAGAATTCGTCCACTTGGGGTTGCATCAAAGAAAGACATGGGAGCACGGAAAATGCACAGATGCATCCTATTGAAGAGTAGAGTGGCAGTTTTGTACCCAGCAGTTACAAGAAGTGTTGATATGACTAGGATGCAAAAAGAACTTCCAATAGCCAACACTACATAGACAAGAATAAGTATGGAACTCCCAACTGGAGGTTTCATATCCTTTGACACCGGGGTTGCCCATGCCATCCAATAATTGCTGCCAACTTGAAGGATCTGAAAGATTATCTGAGCAAGCAATATAAAAGGCACGAGAGCTCCTCCATAAGCGGTTGTGATGTATTTCCAGTACACTGAAAACCCAACTTTACCTTTCTCTCTTTCTTCTTCTTGAACTAGCTGCCCTTTTGGCCCAGCTACTTCATCTGATTTACCAGTCTGCGAAACCTTATTTTCTTCTTTCTCGACAACCACATTTGTACTGCTCTCACCATTTTCTTTGCTTATACCTTCTTTTTCAGAACCAGATCCACCCTCTATGGAATCAAGTGTTGATAAGGCTTGTTTATGAGCACCCACAAGTTCCATAAAGTCAGTTCCTGAAATTAAAATGTCAGCATATTTTCCAGCTTGTGAAATTTTTCCATCTTTCATGACCTGAATCATAACAACAAGTTTAGTAAATGGAACATGGTAGCCGGGTTGAATTAAGTAGGAAGACAAATGTGATGTAAAGTGCTCACCAAGATTAGATCAGCAGCAGGTAAGAATTCCACTTGGTGAGTAACATAAATTACTGTCTTTGACCTCAAAAGCCCCAACAAAACTTCCTGTCACACAAACGTTGTTCGAGTAAGTATAAATTCTATTATCTAGAAGAACTTAGACAACATCGAATAGGAGCAGAGTGCACTGTTAAATTACCACTACCATAACCATGAACTCACCTTAGTGACTATTAACATAGAATAGTAGGAAAAGTTTAACTTCGAACAAAAGTAATAGCATTAGGAACAGAATAGATATTACCTTAAAGAGGTGGGATCCAGTGTGAGCATCCACAGCACTAAAAGGATCATCAAACAGATAGATATCAGCATCTTGGTAGAGAGCACGTGCGATTTGTATTCTTTGTTTCTGTCCTCCACTCAAATTGATCCCCCTCTCACCTATAATTGTTTGATCACCGAATGACAGAACCTCCAAGTCCTTCTTCAACGAACATGCTTCAAGCACTCTGTCATACCTTTCTCTGTCCATCTCCATGCCAAACAAAATATTGTCTTCGATCTTGCCACTCTGAATCCAAGGTGACTGTGCGACATAGGCCTTTGTACCGCACAACTTAAGAGTACCAGAAAGTTTGGGTACTTCTCCCAAAATGCAGGAAAGTAAGCTTGATTTTCCGGAGCCAACAGTACCACAAACAGCGACTCTGATTCCATGTGACACTTTCAAATTTATATCTTCCAGTGTTGGATTAGAGGAAGCATTATCCCAGGAGAAACTACCATCAACTACCTCAATTGCTGTATCAGAACTACCTCTCAGCTGCCTCTCTACAACGTCAGACTGCAAATCTTCAAGCCGCAGGAAAGAAGCAAGTCTATCAAGGGAAACCTTGATCTGGATTATCATTGAAATTGTGTCGGGAAGATGACAGATTGGCCATTGAAGAATCCTGAATGTTGCAAGTGCGGATAAGATCTTTCCTGATTCAAGTGGGATTCCCAAAAGCATACATGCACCAAAAGTGACCGCGGACACAAATGTAAGTGCACCCGAGAAGATAAAATCTGAAACAGTTGAAGTATAAAGAAATTTTTTCAACCATCCAGTCTCAGTCTTTCTGAGTTCAATAATCTTAGACAGAAATTTCATTTCCCATCCCTGAAGCTTGAGAATTTGCATGTTCCTTAGTATCTCAGATGTTGCCTTCATTCTGTTATCTTTTGATTCCATCAACTTATCTTGAAACTTCTCTAGCATTCTTCCCAATGGAAAATTCGCCAACATAATAATTATCGTCGCCAGAAAAGTTGCAATAGATGCTAGCCCAAGATTCTTATACAAGATGAACAACGCCATAACAATTTGCACAATGACCATCCATGGATCATGCATGCTCCAAGTAAAATTACCAACCCTCTCAGCATCAACAGTCATGAAATTGATGATTTCCCCACTAGTGTGGCCCTGTTTCGCCTGACACGAAAGGGTCAAACTCTTGTTATAGATCATCGCAACAAGTACTGCTCGAATCCTTATCCCAATCTGCTGCAACCTAAATAGCAGGTGTCTCTGGCAGAGGCACTCGACAAGCTTCGCAACAAAAAATGTAGAAACAAGAACATACCCCTCATTATTGAACTCCCGCTTCCCATTGAGGTATTGAACGAAAGTGTCAATAAGATACGGGCCAACATAGGAGGCCAGTGTGCACACAAGCTCAAGGAAAGCAGTGACAACAAATTCTTTCCAAACCGATAACAGCAATGCTGTTGTCAGCTTAAGTGTTGTCAATCCACTCCCCACACCACCATTCGTCTCAAGCTTACTTATAAAAACCGGAAAGGTCCCAACTACACTGTCAATACTATCTAGTTGAGGAACATCCTCAAGGTCTAAAGTTTTGTTCTTGCCAAAAGCAATTAGAGAACCCATCCAAGAGAAAGTAAGTAAACTAAACGGACCAGCATTCGAATAAGGGGTCACATTATCAGCCCCTTTCGGCTTGATAGCCAACCCCTCACCATTACTCACACCATTCAAAAGGGGTTCGCGAAGAAGGGCATCTTCGCCCGCATTTCTCCCCACAAACCCCACACCACAAAACAACAATCCAGTAACAACAGACACAATATCAGACACCAAACACTGGATAGGTAAAGTCTCATGTTTTCTGTAAACAACAATGTCAACAACAAGAGAATAACAAGAAATAGACAGATAAAACCCCCACCAAACTCTCAACAAAAATGGCAACTTTTGATCACCTGAATTCAAGAACTTGGCTTGCAAATACACACAAATTGCACCCCAACCAAGTGTTCTAACCACTAAATCCAAAATGGTAACGAGGTTTTCATCAGACCAACTATTCCTATACCAACAAAAGTAACTCAACAAACACAAAACAAGACAAAAAAGTGAAACACCTAGACAACAAAACAGAGTCAACTTGTTCCAAAAACCCCGCCTTCGGTTAATAAACCTCTCCTTGGACTCATCACTGTGACTACCACCCACTTTAAGTTTCTTGCAAACCAATGAAACAAACAACACAAGCAACAAAGCCAAGTGCAATGAAGCGGAAACCCCACGCGGGAAAACAGGTTTGAGAACAAAATCAGTATCTGAATACATGAGTTTTTGAGATGGGTTTTTTGTGAAGAGAGTCGACAAAAGCTCCATTTCTTGTGGTATGTTCTTTTTTTTTTTTTTTGGTCTAAATGGGGTGCTAGTGTAGTTTGAGAGACAGGGCTTGAGGTTTCTGTGTTTTATAGTCAGAAGGCAGAAACTCTATTGAACAATGTGTTTGTATATGTTTGTTAACGAAAGTGGCGCCACAGAGAGAGAGAGAGAGAGAGAGTCAATGGTGGATTCTTGGAGGAGAGTTGACGTGGAGGGCAAGACACATGAGACGTAAAAAACTATGAAGTTGTAGCTATTTGAGACAGTAGGTCGTTGTTTTTCCACGAACTTACTGGACAGCGACGAGACAGACAGAGAGAGACACGGGAACTTCAGCTCCAATAAAAACATAAATACATAGAATAACCAAATATTATGTCGAAATTTAAATGAAACAATATGAAATATAAATTATTAAAATTTTATTAATAATTATATCATTTTATGATTTATAAAATTTTAATAATTCATATATTACATCATTTTATTATAAATTTAAATAAATATTTGAAAAATATAATATTATCCACATATATATTAATCCATTGTTACTTGAATTGTTTCATTTTTACTTTTGAGTGTTTCTCAATAGAAAGAATAGAATTCAATTTATTGTGATAGGTTATACAGTAATAATGAATTTTAATTAATTTAATTATATTTTGATGGATACCAATATAGTTTTCCAAAAAAATAAACAAATTGTTATTGTTATTGTTGTTGTGGTATCACTCTTTTGCATACATATATAGGGACAGAATCGGACAACATAAATTTTGACGTAAGTTTTGATATAATTTTTTAATCATTATATTGAAATAAAATTAATGATCCAGATTTAATTTTTTTTAGAAGAGATGAGTTATTGAAAAATTGTGTTGCACCAAATAATTATATATTTACCAATTTCTCTCTCTTTATTTATGTTTTTTTTGTACTTTCTCTTTCCTTTATTTATTTTTTTTTTAATTGACTTTTGATTTTGAGATATTTTAATCAATATGTTTGTTTAAACATATGCAATATGGATCTATTTATGTTAAGAGCTTCAAATCCATATATTATTTACATGATTTGTTAAGTGAATAAACAAAAAAAAATTAAATAAAAATTGAATTAATGATATTTTTATTTAGTTTAAAGGTAAAGATAAAATAAGATGAAGTGTAACAATTCAAAATTAATAATTAATCTACATCATTCAACTTTTCAATCCAATAGTCAAAAAATTATATCAAAATTTGTGATAAAATTTATATCCTTCAATCCTGCCTCATATATATATAGGAACATGATCGAGTGACACAAATTTTGATATAAGTTTTGACATAATTTTTTAACTATGGGATTAAAAAGCATTAAATAATGTAGATTAATTGTTAATTTCTAATGTGTACACTTTACCTTATTTTATTTCTACTTTTATTCAAATAAAAAAAAATTGTAAATTCAATTTTCATTTAATCTTTTCTCTGACCAAATCATATAAATAATATCTGTGTAACATAACTCTCCAATAGCTCTCATCTTTTTAAAAAATAAAAAATAAATAAATCTATACTATTTATTGCTTTTTAATCCAATAATGAAAAAATTGTGTCAAACTTTGTATCAACGCTCCTACCCCATGTATAAATAACACATCACTATCATAATATATTTATTTATTTATTTTAGTCATATATGTAGTTTATATATAAAACTAAATATATGACTAAAAAAAAACTAAATATATTACGGTAGTGATGTGTTATATATATACATTTGCTTTGTTGCAATTGGAAATCATTTTTATGTTTTGTAACAATGACTTCCCCTCTACTAACTGTTGACCGTTTAAAATAACTGGAAAATGACAAAATAGAGTAAAAAGACGATAATACCCCTGATTAATTAATTTTATAAATTTTAAATTATAAAATAATTAAAATTTAAAAATAATAAAATTTAAAATTTAAATATTATTCACTCCTCTCTCGGCCTCTCTCTCTTCTCCTTCTGCTCTTCTTTTTCTTCATCTTCTCCCGCTTCTCCTTCTGCTCTTCTTTTTCTTCATCTTCTTTACTAGACTCTTTCCCCCTCTCTTCTCCTTCTTCTCTTCATTTTCATCTTCTCCTTCTCTTGCCCGGATACCCAGATCAACGTCTGGGTATCGAACGTCTCGGTTCTGGGCTCGGTCTTGGTTTCCAGATCGGAAACCCAGACCGACGTCTGGGTTTCCGTCTGGAAACCCAGACATCGGTCTGGGTTTCCGTCTGGAAACCCAGATCGATCTGGGTTTTCAGATCTGGAAATCCAGACCGACGTTTGGGTTTCCAGATCTGGAAACCCAGATCGACGTTTGGGTTTCCAGATCTGGAAACCCAGATCGACGTTTGGGTTTCCAGATCTGGAAACCCAGACGTCGATCTGGGTTTCCACATCTGGGAAACCCAGACGTTTCCGTCTGGAAACCCAGACCAATCTGGGTTTCCAGAGCCGTAAGCGCAGTAGGGGGGTGACAGAGGACGTACTCGTACGGTTCATAGAAGGGTATGATCAACTCGTTGATTGTTGGGAACTTTTCGGAAACCCATACATATCGACGTCTGGGTTTCCGACCCAGACGCCCAGATGGTGGTATTGCTGATTGTGTTAATTGTTGATGATGTTCTTGGGTCTGTTTGATGATGATGGTAGTGGTTTTTGTTTAAAGATGACAGTGGTTTTGTTTGTATTGATGATTGTTTTTGTGTTGGTGATTGAGATTGGAATATGTTGATGAATGATGATGCTGGAACAGACAAAATGAACCCAGAAATGTCGAAGAAACAAAAAGCATGAACCAGAAACCATCATCAATTTATTTTATTATTTTAAATATTAGTTTTTTAAATTAATCTAGGGCGTCCATCTCTGAGATGGATGGTTTAGATCAATTTTAAAATAATTTATATAATTTAAAATTTATTATTTTTAAATTTTAATTATTTTATAATTTAAAATTTATAAAATTAATTAATCAGGGGTATTATCGTCTTTTTACTCTATTTTATCATTTTTCAGTTATTTTAAACGGTCAACTACGGTCAACAGTTAGTAGAGGGGAGGTCATTGTTACAAAACGTAAAATTGGTTTCTAATTGTAATAAAGCAAATGTGCGGAGGGTTTTCAGTAATTCCCTCGATTATTTACCTACTTATTTTATTTTCTTCTTTTGCCTATAAATAGATTTTATATTGTAAATTGTAAAGCTACAGTGATATACACTACATTTTTCTCTACTTTATCATCGTATCAGAACTTTGAGATTTTTTTTCAAACTTTCTCTCTCCCATTTATCTCAAATTTTTGTCACATATATTACAATAGGTAATGGGCGTTTAGCATGTGTCTAACATCAGTCATTTGTCCGTGCATATCACATGTCAACTTTAAGTTTTAAATACTATAATTAGATAATTTTCTATCAGATTAAACTTTTAAGTTTAGTGGTAACCAACAGTTATATATATATATGATACTAGACTTTCCAAAATTTTACTTAAATCTATGTTCAAATGATATGTTATATGAGTTGTCAACATTATATATAATAACATTTGATGATATGATAATTAATGTAGTATTGACAATTCACAAACCACATCATTATTATATACATATATACTTGTTAACGTCAGGATTTGAATCCTTAGTCAATGAGGTTATTTTTGGGCCCAAGCTGCAGTTTCGGGTAGATCATATGATGCATGCGAAACAAATAGAATAAGAAGAAGAGGTAAGAGATGAGGAGCAGGAACATAAGAAGTTTTTAGAGTGGTTCGGCCCAAAAAGTTACCTACGTCCACTATTCATTCTCTCACTATTTTGGCAGAATAACAGCACTCAGAATCGGAGATCCCCTTTTACAAGGAAAATCGTCCCCTATTTATAGAGAAATGGGACATACTACAGTTAAACAGAATAAGACAAAAGTGTACAGTAAACTGAAAGCGCAATGATGGACCGCATTTAATGCGTCTGGATTTCAATTAATGCGGTTGACAGTGCATTAAATGCGGTCGAATATACATTTAATGCGGTCGAATCCGTCACTTCTGGGTTTTTCCCGAGCAAGATTTTAGGTGGTTAACCTGCATGAGTCATGAGTGGCTATCGAGATCTTAGCTGTAGTCTCTGGCATAGATGGCGTGCATGGCACGTTTTGGAGCTGTATTATGCATGGTTCCTTTGACTTCTGTTGACTCGTGATTCTGAGGAGTATGACGGAGATGGACTTTCCAATAGCCAAGATATTAAGTTTGACTGGCGAACATATGAGCTTCTGGTGATCCAGATGTCTAGAGAGTTGAAAAGGCAGATTATGAATCAATACCTCCGCGGTTGACTACAACAATAGGCAAGAATTCTCATAAAGGAGCAAGTATACGAGCATGCCCAGAAATCACTGATCAACTAGGCAGATGATTTTGGATGAACGAGCCTGGACGAAACGGGTCTGATGGGTGGCCCCCTTGGCGGATAGCTGAAACGAATAGAACCGGCGAACAGGCTGGCGGACAGACTGAGCGATCAGAACCAGTGGTCAGAACCAACGGACAGACTAAGCGATCACGATCAACGGTCAGGCTGAGTGATTACGATCAGCGGTCAGGTTGAGTGATTACGAATAGGCCCCTTACCAGGAAGATGGACTGGAAGAATGGCGGATTATTGAGCCTTTGAGCCATTGGACCTGTACTGTAGATCTTTCTGGACTCGATTAGTCTGATCGTTAAATAACTCATAACAATACTTATATATATGTATATATATAATTTGATAAGCAGATATTAACTTTAAAAAAAAATCAATGTTATAAATCGTCCATTTTCTGAAAATTTGATAATAATAATTTCAATTTTGACTAAAGAGATAATAACTCATATGTACGCATACGAGGACATACTTATAGGGTAAGTTTGTGTGACGAATTCAAATTTTTGTGCAAAAAGTTCAAGTGGAACAATATTGCAAGTAGATTCATATAATTAAGTTTTAATTCAAGAAGAATCATCAAAGGGAACTTAAAACAAAAAGAGTTTATTCATGATACGTATGTATGCACATAATTTAATTCAGTTTTAACTATTGATCAAGAATTAAAGGTGTAATTAATGTGTACTATATACTTGTTTACTCTTTTAAAATTTTAAAACTTTTTAGAATTGTTTCTTCTGATAATATGTAGTACATATCTTAAAAACGATTTTTTCTAAATTTATTTGGAACATTTCCTATACTAGAAATTTCTTCTGATAGTATCTAATGCATGTCTTAAAATGATTTTTTCTAGATTTATTTGGAACATTATCTATACTAGAAATTTCTTCTGATAATATCTAATACGTACCTTAAAATTATTTTTTCTAAATTTATTTGCAACATTTCCTTGCTATAATTTTTTAAAATTTAGATGGACTTCTTTATAAGTATTAAGTCAAGCATACGGGAGAATGACAGAAATATAGCTAAGAATGTGGAAAACTAACAATAATTATTTATTTAAAATGTTGATGAATGAAGAATGATGACCATATGATTCATGACTTTTTTCCAATAATAAAACATTAAAAATTCACTTAAAAATATGAAAATTCGAAGAAAAGTAGAATTACTAAGTAGTTAGGTCATTTCCACCCCACGCATATCCAAGTGGTGGTTCGCCTAACCAAGTCTCACAATTGTACAGCTAATTTTCTTATCTTCATATATAGATAGTCATTTTTTATCTTTTAAAGTAGGCATCTAGATCCTGCTTTGTACTCTTAATTAAGTGGTTTTTTATTATAATATGATCTAACATTAAAAAGAAAAAAGAAAAATAAATAAACTGTTGAAAACTCAGCCTGGAATAAACTCTACAGTCAAAGAGCTTTATATCTTTTTTTTTTTTTAGTTTTGTGTCGGAATTCTTTATTGCCGTTCAGTCAATCAGTCTTCACCATCACATATAAAACAAATATGCTGACATATGGTTCAAAATAAAATAAAATAAAATAACAATGTTGACATATATTGACTGACTAGTTGCATTTTAGGTTGCGTGGTTAGCAAGAAATACTGTGACATTATTTATCTATTTTGTGCTGAATAGTCAAAAATGGCATTATTTTAATAATAGATTATAATCCTTTTTTAAATCAGAATAATCCAAAATAAAAAATTAATTAAAAAATAAATAAATAAAGTAAATAACATAATTGAAGAGATAAATTGGTACAATAATAATCTATTATAATACAATTTTCCAAAAACCTTTTGTCTTCTATAAAAAATTAGATCTACACCATTAGTTGCTTTTCAATATAATTATTAAAAAATTTTATAAAAAATTATATTAAAATTTGTATCTTTCGATATTGTCCTATGTATATATAACATATCACTATCGAATAATATATTTAATTTTTTTTTAGTTATATATTTAGTTTTATATCATGTCATTATTGTAATATATTTAGTTTATATATATAAACTAAATATATGACTAAAAAAAATTAAATATATTGCGATAGTTATGTATTATATATATAATATTACTATAACTACCTTATAAAGAATATTTACCTATTTATTTTATTTTCCTCTTTTACCTATAAATAGGTTTTATATTGTAAATTGTAAAGATACAGTGAAATACATAATATTTTTCTCTACTTTATCTGTTTATCATGGTATCAGAGTTTGGAGATTTCTGGTTCAAACTTTCTCTCCCTCCTTTATCTCAAATTCTTGTTATACATGTTACAATGGGTAATAAACGTTTAGCACGTGTCTAACATCAGTTATTTGTTCACGTATATCATATGTCAATTTTAAATTTTAAATATTATAATTAGATAATTTTCGATCAAATTAAATTTTTAAATTTAGTGGTAACTAATAATTATATATATATGATACTGGACTTTCCAGAATTTTTACCTAAATCTATACTAAAATGATATGTTATATGAATTATCAATATCATATATAACAACATTGGATGACATGATAATTAATGCAGTATTGACAATTCACATACTACATCATTAATATATACATATATACTTATATATATATAAATTTTTAAGCAGATATTAACATAAAAAAAAAATCAATATTATAAATCATCCATATTCTGAAAATTTGACAATAATAATTTCAATTTTGACTAAAGAGATAATAGCCCACATGTAGGCATACGAGGACATACTTGTGGGGTAATTTTGTGTGACGAATTCAAATTTTTGTGCATTCAAGTGGAACAGTATTGCAAGTAGATTTATATAATTAAGTTTTAATTCAAGAAGAATCATCAAAGGGAACTTAAAACCAAAAGAGTTTATTCATGATACGTTTGTGTGCACATAATTTAATTCGATTTTAACCATTGATCAAGAATTAAAGGTGTAATTAATGTGTACAGTATATATTAGTTTAATTCTTCTAAAATTTTAAATTTTTTTTAGAATTGTTTCTTCTGATAATATGTAGTACATATCTTAAAAGTTAAAACCATTTTTTCTAAATTTATTTGGAACATTTCCTATACTAGAAATTTCTTCTGATAATATCTAATGCATGTCTTAAAATGATTTTTTCTAGATTTATTTGGAACATTATCTATACTAAAAATTTCTTTTGATAATATCTAATACATACCTTAAAATGATTTTTTTCTAAATTTATTTGCAACATTTCCTTGCTATAATGACTTTAAATTTAGATGGACTTCTTCATAAGTATTAAGTCAAGAATACGGGAGAATGACAGTAATATAGCTAAGAATGTAAAAACTAACAATAACTATTTACTTAAAATGTTGATGAATGAAGAATGATGACCATATGATTCATGACTTTTTCCAATAATAAAACATTAAAAATTCACTTAAAAAAAAAATGAAAATTCAGAGAAAAGTAAGATAATTCAGTAGTATAATCGTTTCCATTCCACACACATTCAAGTGGTGGTTTGGCTCATCAAGTCTCACAATTGCAAGGGTAATTTTTATATCTTTATATAGATAGCTCTTTTTTATGTTTTGAAAGTAGAGACGTAGATCATGCTTTAGACTCTTAATTAAATGGCTTTCGATAATAATACGATCTAATATTAAAAAGAAAAAAGAAAAATAAATAAACTGTTGAAAACTCAGCATGGAACAAACTCTATAGTCAAAGAGCATTATATATATATATTTTTTATTTTTGTGTCGGAATTCTTTATTGCCGTTCCGTCGACCAGTCTCCACTATCACATATAAAACAAATATGCTGACATATGGATTTTTAACAATGCTGACATATATTGACTGCCAAGTTGCATTTTGGGTTGTGTGGTTAGCAAGAAATACTGTGACATTATTTATCTATTTTGTGCTGAATAGTCAAAAATGGCATTATTTTAATAATAGATTATAATTCTTTTTTAAAAATATATATAATATAGATTCTCTAAATATTTTGCTTTCTATTAAAAATCTAAATTATTTTTATCAAAAAAAGAATCTAAATTATTTTTCTTTATTACATATTTATAATCATTTGTTTAAATATAACTCACACATATGTATCGATTAAAGAAAAAAAATCTGAATATTAACAAACATTTTCTCTCGCAAGTCAATAAGAGAAAAGGGAAACATGTTCTGTTGTAAAAATTTTTACTTGTGTTAAAAGATTTCATCATACTGTAACCATTACATTTTATGAAAAAGTTATTTAATAATCATAAAAATAAAATTCAAATGACAATAAGTTCTTACCTTTTTTAAAATTGTGACACATTAATCATAGACCATTTAATTAATAAAAACATTTTTTCAATTTAAAAATTTCATAAATTTTAAAAGATTTCGTAAGGACCTTATGAATTACAACTATCATAAATGTCTTGTGACAATTTTTTCTTAACTGACACAAATAAATTCTTATCTATTTGGAAAGTAAAGCATGCAAATGGTAGTTCTTATATATTTAGACAGCAAAGTACGTAAATGATAAGACCATCCAGGCAATACAAATTGTCCCTTCTGAATTTTACCAACTCGTGCCTGACCAATTTGTAAAGTCGTCATGTCGGCTGTACAATTGACCTAGACTAAACTTGAGGAGAAACAAATTTGATATTAAAGTTTGGCCACACTATTTTCTCTGTAAGTAATCCTAGTTTATTAGGTACTTAGCTAGACCAATATATATATATATAACTAAACTATGAACCTTGTAGAAAAATGTATAATTGATATGTAGCTCTTGCACCGTGTAGAAAAAGAGGGAAAGGGTATGAACTCTATTTCGAAGAACAGAGAACACATGGAAATCTCAGAATCTAGATGATGTATCAGATATTACAGACCTTCATTTGTATTGATTATTGTAGGTTGAATTAGTTGTTAATAAGTTAATAAAATAATTGGATGGTGATGATGAACTTATGGAAATAAGGGGGCCACGGTTTCAAAAAAGAAACTACTTTGTTCCTTCGTGAGAACAATTCTACGTAGGCTACTTTAACTTCAAAAAAATTGGTTTGACTAGATTTTTTTTTGTAGTCCATTCGGGATTGTATTCAATCTAGATTTCATTGAAATTTATTGGAATGTGTTTTAATGATATATTTTGATGGATTCTATAGATTCCATGAATTTCAACAAATTTTGTTAGAATTCTATTTTAAAGTTTGTTAGATTATTTAATGGATTTGATCGGATTTTATTATAATTCTATTTAGAGTTTGTTAGATTTTTTACATAGATTTAATATGGAATTGTTAATGATTTAAAAAAAAAAAATCACATGATGAGTAGTATGTTGTAAAATTTGACCTAACTTTCACTGTTTATATGATTATTTTATTTATATAAACCATATCAATGAAAATAAATATTTTATAATTTTTTTTTAACATTTAATTATCAAGATCAGTCATTGAATTACAAAAGAAAAAATTGCTAGTTCAACAATCCCAAACTTATAGTTTATTTATTTATTTTTAAAAAAAGCAATCCTAAATTGAAAAATATAACAACTATGAAATGATGTGTATTGTAAAAGTCCGAAGAAACTATTCCTTATAATTATCATTGTTGTTATTCTGTACCCTAGCATCTCTTCACATATTTGTAGCTATGCTAGCTCTCCATTGGTTTGCACTTTCTCGTTGTTCTCTTATGTTTGAAAATCTGCTTCAAATTCCTCTTCATTAGTTGGTGGTGATGAAGATGAAGAAGATCCATTATCCGATTTAATAGGAAATTCATCAAACTGACATTCCTTACGAAGAAAATTGTGTAGTCATGCACAAACTAACACTAGATCTGCTTGTGTCCAATAAGGGAATGGAGGTGCGGACTTGAAAATTGTGAATCTTGATTTGAATACACAAAATATCATTTCAATAACATTTATTAGGGAAGAATGACGAATACTGAATAACTCAACTTCATTTTCAAGGTCACGACCTTGATCAGCAAAATCTTGGAGATGATATCGAACACCTCTAAATGGAGCTAAGAATTAGCGTAGATTTGAAAATCCGCAATCCACTAAGAAATATTTACCTGATTGAATGCAAAAATAATTGATATGTAATGTATAATCTAATGTCAAATTAATTTTTTAACAAAAAAAAATGATAATTGAAATGAATAATAAATTATTACCATATGACACTTTAAGCCCATTTCTCCTTGATAAAGCATTGTTTAGCACTCGTGAATCATAAGCTGACCCCTCCCACCCATTAAGCACATATATGAATTTCAAATCAAAGTTACAAGCTGTTAATATATTTTGTGATATTATTCCATGTCGATTGTGATAGCTGCTAGCATCACGTTTAGTTACCATTACCGGTATATGTGTGCCATCAATAGCTCCAACACAATCCTAAAATAAAAATCAAAATTTACATATTAATAAATTATAAGAATAATTATAAGAATAACACTATTATTATAACTAATAATTAAATAAATATATATAAATAATAGAACGTTTACCTTAAAATATTGTGGCACCCTATACATAGAAAAACCCCACAATAATCAAGAGAAGCAGCACCCTAGAAATGCCACTCTCAGAACAAATAAATGAAGCAAGTCATAGATAACAATACATGCTCTGTGAAACACAAAATAATAATAAATTATATTACTGATTTTTCTTATGAATAAACATAAAAGAATAAATTCTTTATTTAAATGTGTTCAGTTCACAGTGATCATGGTTATGTATCTGAGATGAGAAGTCCCTCACTGTATACACCAAATTCTTTTATTATTGTCGAATAGTACATGTATTATCTATATGTACTGTCAAATAGTAATTTACATTATCTATATATCTATATTTTTTATATAAGACAAAAACCTAACATATAAGACAAAAACATAGCTCAATAAATTGAAAAGTATTCAAATCCGTGAGACATCTACATAACATTTAATGAAAACAATAAAATAATCTACTTCTCTAGATTACTTAAATTTCATTTACATGTTCGCATAGTTACAAGCAAAATTATATAGGTTGAACAGTAATCTATATGTGAATATTCAAATTCTTTTTTATACTGTCGAACAGTACATGTATTATCTATATGTGCTGTCGAACAGTAATCAATATATTTTTCTCTATGTACTGTTGAACAGTACTCTATATATTTTCTATATATCTAAATTTTCTGTATGTATTGTTAAACAGTAATTTATATATTTTTTATATATCTAATAAATAAAGTAAGCCATAGATGTACTATCGAACAGTGATCTATATATTTTCTATGACGACATCTGACTTTTCTTTTCGCAGTACATGTACGCAACCACAATAATATTTCATCCTAGAGCAAACCAAACCTGAATCGTGAAACAGAATCGAAAATATAATAATTCAATATAGTAGCAACTATCGATTCAGTATGAAAGAGCAAAACACATAACATACCTTCAATTCTCAATCAACTGTTCCAAGAAAAAAAAAATGTATGAAAAACCTAGGAAATCTACGGGGGAGGGCAAGATTTCCTATGAGGTTTTTATTTATATCTAGGGTTTAAAAAATTTATCACAATTCATGAAAATCCAATTCCTACAAAATCATTGATTTTTTGAATACACCTAGATTTATTTGGATTTTTTAAAAGTCTGAATTAAATATACCAAAATTTTATTGGAATCCTTATAAATCCAGATTGAATACACCCAGATTCTAATAGATTTCTAAAAAGTTTAGATTGAATATACTTAAAATTTTAAAATTCTTTTAATTCCAAAGTTGAATACACCCCATTTAGTATTCAAATCTATAAAAACTTTGACATGAAGACAGAGCGTACCGGAGATTTTATTTTCAAGTGAGTAAAAATTTAAGACCATTTCACATTCATAAATGGTAAAATTATACAAGCCCAATTGGTAGAAATAAAGCCCAGGATAACAGCTTAGTTGGTGGGCCTGGTGGTCATTCGACCTGAGCAGGGTCCAAAGCCCATGACATGGTTCAAAGGAAATTAGCCCCAGCCCAAAAGCTAGAAGTCCTAAGGCCTGTAACAGTATCTGCCAGCTCATGAATTAAAGTGAACAAAAGGACAGTAGCTCCCCGATAAGCTTAAAAGTCTGAGACATTTTCCAGGTCAAAGGATGAATTGTTAACTACTTATGGAGCAATTGGGTCAGTATATTTGTAATGGTTCACCAAATCACGAACAAAGCGAATGAAATTCTTGTCCTGAATTGGTAAAATGTAACATTTTGGAATCGACTTAATACTTTTTACGCAAATATAATTGCGCTTAATATATTTCTTCTCTATATGGTAATCATTATTTCATTTACATTTAATATGGCTAATCAAGGTCAAAATAAAAGTTGAAATCTCCATGCTCGTAAAACAAGCAGAAGTATTTAGCCCTACATGATCCTGTTTACAAATTTGGGTTTAGTAGAATTTATGATGACAGCATACTATCCAGCTTGTATAATTTTTCCATCTTTCACGGCCTGAATAATAAGATATAAGCTGAATTAATTTATCTGGTTTGAATGACAACTGTAATGTAAATTGCTCACCAAAATTAGATCAACAGCAGGTAAGAACTCCAGCTGGTAATTTATATTAGTGTCTTCCGACTCATAGACTCTCAGAAGAACTTTTTGACATATAAAGAGTCATATAAAGAGAGTAATTTTTTTTTTTTTTTTCTGAAATAGAAGAAAATAGGCAACATTCAATAGGAGAAGAGTATTGTGGAATTACTTGATATATGTTCAATTCTCTCTCACATAAAGACAGTAATTTTTTTTTGAAATAGAAGAAAATAGGCAACATTTAATAGGAGCAGAGAATTGTGGAATTACTTGATATATGTTCAATTTCCTCTTACTTTCTTAGGTGGAACTTGTCTAGTGTAAATCGATGCTTTTAAATTTGAAACTACTCAAAAGCAAATTTTTTGATAATGGAGGAGTGAATATCAAAAAATTGAAAAAGATGTTAAAAGGAAAACATTAGAATTTTAAAACAAAAAATTAAATTTGGATCTTACAATAGCTCTCTTATCATTTTCTAATGGTTTCTAATGAAACAACAACAGCCATGATAGATCTCAATCTCAGGAAATTATTTAACTAACATTGCTTGAATTAAATTTATGTAGAAAATGAAATACACAAATATATTGTAGCAGTTCACTGCTGGGTGGTGTTGTTGTTACCACCCCCTGCCTCTGTCTTAGAGATGCAAGGTTCGAACACTATGTTTCCCACTAGTTCGTGGGACTTTGTTCTTCCCCTTGTTGGTGGATTCCTCCTCCCAATTTATGGGAGCTTTGTTTCTGGACGTGCCTTAAAATTTACATCTGGAGGTCCTGATTATGGTTTATGTAATTGTTACATCTTATTCATAATGAGGTTAGGGAACTGGCTGTAACCAATCATTCAAAATCTTGTTAACATAAGACATTAAATGCAAGAAAATGATCCACGTAGAAACATAGGATGTCTTGCAATCCTTCCATGATATTTGCAGAAAGTATCAATTTTCTCTCTCTATATATATATTTAAAATCACAATATTTTATGTAGATTACATTAACTTTTGTAAGTGACTTTATAGATTGGAATCTCATTAGCTCATATAATCCTAGAAAAGAGTAAAATGTATAAAGAATGTGATTACGGATGTCTAAGATGTGGAGGAGTAACATTATATGATTGAATGATTGTGACGCTTTTGAAGGACAAAGACCATCTATATAAGCCAAACTCGATTTATGTGAGAAACAGGACGGCCTTCAAAGGAGAGAGGATGGACATTTTGGGTAACAGTTGTTGGTCACATAATAAATGTCAAAATATATGTCTATGGTAGAGATTCTGATGAAGTGACATAAGTCATGGAAGATCTCAATTTGAATAGATGTCTTAAAATGCAAACATTTTTAATACTGGATTTATTAAGAAAATTAAATACCAAAACATAAACCTTAGCACTATAACCTTTAAAATTACACACTAAAATGATGAAAATATGACCTGCTCTGACATGTTGTGAATGTAAACTGTCTGTTGGCATTATCTAACCAACGCAATTAGCTCTATGAAATTTGTAAATAAAAAATGAAAGTGAGTTTCATTCATTAAAAAACCATAATATCAAAACTAGTTGAACAAACTTTGGAGAATCTGCGACACATATTAAAACTGTATTTGAAATATGCATATTCAATGCTCACAGGTACAAACATTGTCTAGTAGTCTTGAATTATATAAATACACTAAAAAGTTAACAGGTAAAGTGTATGACAAACCATAAATGAATTGAATATCATAAAGTATAGCATCATTTAGATTTTAACAATTCAATTTAGTGATGCACCCAAATTTGTCAAGTATGAAATTGATGAAGCAAAGAGAAACTAAAAAAGATGCTCCATACTGCATATTTCCTTGCAGTTTCAAAGATAAGCCTATAATTATTCTTCACAAAAGTAACACTATTTTCTTATAGAGAAAGATTGGAGCATACCTTATCGAGGAGATTGACTTGTACTTACTTTCTTCTACTTTGATGTCTTCCGGTAAGGTTTAACACTTTTTCTTTCAACAATACTCACAAACCACCATTGCCAAGGTTTATGTTAAAATTTTATGAAAACTCTCACAAGACTATCAAATTGGTTATATATATACATATATATATATATATATATTGACAAATATCAAATTGTCAATATGCTGGAGACTAATTATAAGAAAATTTATTGTCTTTAAAAGTAAACATCAATGTTTTTTACTATTGTCCATTTATTTCGGTTGAATTTTCCTTTTTGAATATTCAAATAGGTAAATTAGAAGTTTCAACATTCCCACTTAGTTATATCTTAAAAAAGAGAACATTGATTGAGTTTTAATTAGGGATGGTCGTTTTTGGGTTCGGGTCGAGTTGGATTTGGTTGGGTTGGGTTGAAAATCTCTCAACCCAACGTCGGTTGAGTTAAGTATCTCTCGATCCAACCAAATCTAACAAATTTTTCAACTCAACATAACCCAATCTAATAATAGTTGAGTTGGATTAGGTTGGGTTGATCAGGTTGAATCTAATCCACCACAGAGGTATAAAATATTTAGTTGATAATTCTCATAGTCTTAGCAAGTTAATTATAAATAAAACGAATATAAATAAAGATTCAATTATTCGAAATAGAATATTCAATCCATCACAAAGGTTATATTTGATCGCTATCCCTAGTAGATGTTCTTTTAGAAAAAAGAGAAAAGTTTAGATTTAAAACTTGAGATGAACATTTGTTGAGTTAGGTTGGATTGGATTGGGTTGAAAATTTTTTAACCCAACCCAACACAATCTATCCAAATTTTTTTTAAGATTTAACCCAACCAAACCTGATAAAAATTGGTCAGGTGGGGTTGGGTTGGATTTGTTGGGTTTGGTTGGAGATACTCACCCTAGTTTCAATTTAATATAAATATAACACTTCTGAAAATTGACAGTTCATAATAATAAGAACTAATTTAAGGCTTGGCTAATCTATTCCACTTTCTAACCCACAAAAAAAGGAGTTCTTCACTCATCATTGTGGTTGACATAAAACCAAAATCATTAGACTTAATTCTCCATCATCATGTCTCAAAATTTTCCACAGAGCACCATTTGATCATGACTTCTCAAAAAATATATGGCTACATTTGTTTCTTAGACCTCATGCTGTAGGGGCAGGGGTAAGGGGACTAATCAGTCAATAATGTAGCTCAAAATCTTGGTCTCTAAAGACACCGTTAATTCAAGATGCAACCAAATATGCATGCAGATCCAGACGGTGCACAAATTGAGATGATATACATGTGATGTAGAAATGCAGAGAATACACGCACAATTTTTCCACTCAAAAAAATATGTGTGTGGTTTACTCTCTCTAGATTGTAAATATATAACGTATAGTTTATCCATTCAAAAAAATACAATCAACCATTTATACTTGTAAGACTTGATTTGACCCAATAAAATCAATGTGATAGAAAATCTAAATGCATTTTACATCAATTTATCACTATACAAGGAGCAATATATGGAAGAAGATGAAATATAAAATAAGTCAAGCTAACATGATTTTTTTCTTTTCATTTTTTTTTTAATTAAAATCATAAGTCAAGCTAATATCCTTTTCTCCGGTGTCCCACACGGCCACACTAGAATGGAAGTTGAAGTCATTTAATTAACAAGATTTGCGGACGTTCTAAACTTTGATAAGGCAACGACTTTTTAGTTCAAAAAAAGAAAAAATTAAGAACAAAATCACATGACTTTTCTATGGATTCTGGACATCGACATTTAGAGGTGATACAGGGCACTAATTATGGGCAGGAAATCACTAGACTTTTATTTCTATAAAATTCTAGTTGTCGTGAGGACCATACAAAAGGACTGATTCTACCAAGGCTTGCTCATCCAAAACATTCTACGTGTATTTCCAAAGTATTGCCAAAGCAATTAGAAGCTTTATCATCAATAATTTAGTGCTAAATTTTTGTCTTCAAGGACTTTTCAATAGATTCTAAAATCATAACATCTGTTCTTGGTTATAAACAGAATTGGGACAGATTGGGGTATATTTGATCCATGGGGTCCTAACAAAAAATATTCGAGACTTAAAAACTATCGTTATGTCATGCTAGTTTTATGATATATATATATTCTTGTAGTAAAAACGGAAAGGAAGAAAAAAAAATTTCAAATGTTTACAATGGTGAAAGGATTAAAAAATAAAAATAAATGGTGCTTAACTCACATTCCATCCACCACCACTACAGACCACAACATAAAATTATTTCACAAAGACAATAATTGAAAAGTAAAATATTTTGCCTTATTGAAAGTATTTCATCCGCAAGCAGATTACATAAGCTTTAGTAACTATTGTACACAAGCTTTAGTAAAAACATATCCTTGAGATACATTAGCATCCAATAGCTTTTCTGCCTTGTTCTCACTTACATTATTTATGGTACAAAGTGTGTTAAAATAAACCAAACATAATTTTCATTATCATCAAGAAACTTGGGTCAGCTTAATTGTAATTTAAGAAGTCATCAAGTTTTGATTCACTTCTCAAAACTGGAATTCGACCTTATTGTGTATTCTGCGACAAGCTGTGCAAAAGATGATGATTTGTCCTCAAGCAATTTTGTGGGAGAATTATACTCCTCAATAAGTCCTACACCAACATATTGAAAATCAAGAATATTTCACACTAACAAAATGCAATAAAAAATTATTAGATTTTTAGTATGATCATACTAACCGTGACTCAGAAGCAGAACCATATCGCTATCAATAACAGAAGTTATGCGATGTGCAATGGTTATGACTGTGCTGTCAGAAAAATGTTGCCTAAGAGTTTGCTGAATGAGATTATCTGTAGCAGTGTCAACAGATGCAGTAGCTTCATCGAGCACCAAGACTTTACTTTTCTTGAGCAGCACACGACCGAGACAAACCAGCTGTCTCTGTCCCATGCTCCAGTTCTCTCCATTCTCGGTAACTACAATGCGCATATGCTTTTGTACAATAAATAATCTGAGCCATAATTGAGCTTGAAAATTTTACAATAAATAATACAACACTAACCGCTAGAATCCAGCTTTCCTTCTTTCCTCCTAACTTCACCTCCAAGTTGGCACTTATCCAAAGCCTGAATTCATTGCAGTACATGTTAGCAAATACCATCCAAAATCGAATGAAGAAATGTTGCAAGCATAAACTTCTTACTGCAACCAATTCAAAATCAACGCACCTCCCAAATCTGCTCATCCGTGTACTCTTCAAGAGGGTCCAGATTGTTCCTCACTGTCCCTTCAAACATTGTTGGATCCTGAGGAATAATACTTAGTCTAGACCGCAAATCATGCAGTCCGATTTTTGAGATATTGATGCCATCTATTATAATCTGACCAGCTGCAGGTTCGACAATCCGAAACAATGTTTGAATGAGAGTCGATTTACCACTGCCTGTTCTCCCTACAATGCCAGTTTTCATTCCTCCTAGGAAAGTGCAAGTGAGACCTTGCAAGACAAGCGGCATGTGTGGGGCATAGCGGACCTACATGATAACCATAAATTATTGATTGTATAGACACAATGAAAGAATTCCGAAACTATAATTACCTGGAGATCACGAATACCAACTTCTCCATGTGATGGCCAAGAGTGGTCTGGCTTGTTTGCCTCAATCACAAGAGGGGGCTCGCTAGGAATAGAAGTGTACTGAAGTATTCTTTCGACTGATATAATTTGGTTCTCCAAATTGCTAAGGCTCCAGATAACCCAAGCTTGTAACGTATTTAGATTGAGTCCATATGTCACCGCTAAGCCCGCAATTGCTTTAGAAAGAAAAAGAAAACATTGTTTCAAACTACTTTACTACCAACCGTTAATAAAAAGAATGATAATCAAAGATTGGAGAATTACTTACCAGGATCGATAACTCCCTCAGGAATAGAGATTAAGAATATCAAAGAGAAGGCAAATGTAATAGCGGACAACATATCCAGACGGAAGCGCAACCATTCCATTGCAGCAGTAGCATGGAATTTGGGTCGAGAATATCCATCCATGAGTTTCATATTTGTGTCTAGAAACCTTGCTTCTTGATCAAAGCTCCTGATAGTTGTGGAACCCGAAATTGTTTCAGCAAAATGTTGTATCACTGGAGCTTTGCATACTCCAATCAACCTTGAAAGTTCTCGTGCAGAGGGAATGTAATATCGCTGTGTATTGTAAATACTTGTTGTCAGATTCATGCAGCAGATGTGGAATAACTTACAAGAAATGCAATGAAACACAAAGATTACCTGATACCAGAGGCACAAAGCAATCACAGGAATGAAAACAATAAAAACCTGCCATGCAACCTGGGACATCAGCACAATAACTCCAAGTAGTTGGATCATTGAGAAGGCAAAGGCCCCAGCTAAATTTGGAATGTTCAAGTCCACAGCACTTTGGTCAGTAGAAGCCTATAATGAAAGCAGACAATTTAGGCAAAACTTGATATAATTTACATCAGCTGCTTCGACTAAATGGAGTTTGAAATTGATATTCACTTACTCTATTCAGAATTCGTCCACTTGGGGTTGCATCAAAGAAAGACATGGGAGCACGGAAAATGCACAGATGCATCCTATTGAAGAGTAGAGTGGCGGTTTTGTACCCAGCAGTTACAAGAAGTGTTGATCTGACAAGGATGCAAAAAGAACTTCCAATAGCCAACACTACATAGACAAGTATAAGTGTGGAACTCCCAACTGGAGGTTTCATATCCTTTGACACCGGGGTTGCCCATGCCATCCAATAATTGCTGCCAATTTGAAGGATCTGAAAGATAATCTGAGCAAGCAATATAAAAGGCACAAGAGCTCCTCCATAAGCGGTTGTAATGTATTTCCAGTACACCAAAAACCCAACTTCACCTTTCTCTCTTTCTTCTTCTTGAACTAGCTGCCCTTTTGGCCCAGCTACTTCATCTGATTTACCAGTCTGAGAGACCTTATTTTCTTCTTTCTCGACAACCACATTTGTCCTGCTCTCACCATTTTCTTTGCTTATTCCTTCTTTTTCAGAACCAGATCCACCCTCTATGGAATCAAGTGTTGATAAGGCTTGTTTATGAGCACCCACAAGTTCCATAAAGTCAGTTCCTGAACTTAGAATGTCAGCATATTTTCCAGCTTGTGAAATTTTTCCATCTTTCATGACCTTAATCATAAGAACAAGTTTAGTATATGGAAGATGGTAGCAGGGTTGAATTAAGTAGGAAGACAAATATGATGAAAAGTGCCCACCAAGATTAGATCAGCAGCAGGTAAGAATTCCACTTGGTGAGTAACATAAATTACTGTCTTTGACCTCAAAAGCCCCAACAAAACTTCCTGTCACACAAACGTTGTTCGAGTAAGTATAAATTCTATTATCTAGAAGAACTTAGACAACATCTAATAGGAGCAGAGTGCACTGTTAAATTACCACTACCATAACCATGAACTCACCTTAGTGACTAATTCAGAAATATTAACATAGAATAGTAGGAAAAGTTTAACTTCCAACGAAAGTAATAGCATTAGGAATGGAATAGATATTACCTTAAAGAGGTGGGATCCGGTGTGAGCATCCACAGCACTAAAAGGATCATCAAACAAATAGATATCAGCATCTTGGTAAAGAGCACGTGCGATTTGTATTCTTTGTTTCTGTCCTCCACTCAAATTGATCCCCCTCTCACCTATAATTGTTTGATCACCGAATGACAGAACTTCCAAGTCCTTCTTCAACGAACATGCTTCAAGCACTCTGTCATACCTTTCTCTGTCCATCTCCATGCCAAACAAAATATTGTCTTCGATCTTGCCACTCTGAATCCAAGGTGACTGTGCGACATAGGCCTTTGTACCGCACAACTTAAGAGTACCAGAAAGTTTGGGTACTTCTCCCAAAATGCAGGAAAGTAAGCTTGATTTTCCAGAGCCAACAATACCACAAACAGCGACTCTCATTCCATGTGACACTTCCAAATTTATATCTTCCAGTGTTGGATTAGAGGAAGCATTATACCAGGAGAAATTCCCACCAACTACCTCAATTGCTGTATCAGAACTACCTCTCTGCTGCCTCTCTACAGCGTCAGACTGCAAATCTTCAAGCCGTAGGAAAGAAGCAAGTCTATCAAGGGAAACCTTAGTCTGGATTATCATTGAAATTGTGTCGGGAAGATTATAGATTGGCGCTTGAAGAATCCTGAATGTTGCAAGTGCGGATAAGATCTTTCCTGATTCAAGTGGGATTCCCAAAAGCATACAAGCACCAAAAGTGGCCACGGACACAAATGTAGGTGCACCCCAGAAGATGAAACTTGTAATGGATGAAGTATAAAGAAACTTTTTCAACCAGCCAGTCTCAGTCTTTCTGAGTTCAATAATCTTAGATAGAAATTTCATTTCCCATCCCTGAAGCTTGAGAATTCTCATGTTCCTTAGTATCTCAGAAGTTGCCTTCATTCTGTTATCTTTTGATTCCATCAACTTATCTTGAAACTTCTCTAGCATTCTTCCCAATGGAAAATTCGCCAACATAACAATTATCGTCGCCAGAAAAGTTGCAATAGATGCTAGCCCAAGATTCTTATACAAGATGAACAATGCCATAACAATTTGCAAAATGACCATCCATGGATCATGCAAGCTCCAAGTAAAATTACCAACCCTCTCAGCATCAACAGTCATGAAATTGATGATTTCCCCACTAGTGTGGCCCTGTTTCGCCTGACACGAAAGGGTCAAACTCTTATTATAGATCATCGCAACAAGTACTGCTCGAATTCTTATCCCAATCTGCTGCAACCTAAACAGCCGGTGTCTCTGGCAGAGGCACTCCACAAGCTTCGCAACAAAAAATGTAGAAACAAGAACATACCCCTCATTATTGAACTCCCGCTTCCCATTGAGGTATTGAACGAAAGTGTCAATAAGATACGGGCCAACATACGTGGCCAGTGTGTAAACAAAAACAAGGAAAGCAGTGATAACAATTTCTTTCCAAACCGAGAACAGCAATGCTGTTGCCAGCTTAAGTGTTGTCAATCCACTCTCCACACCACCATTCGCCTCAAGCTTATTTAAAAAAACCGGAAAGGTCCCAACTACACTATCAGTGCTATCTAGTTGAGGAACATCCTCAAGGTCTAAAGTTTTCTTCTTGCCAAAAGCAATTAGAGAACTCATCCAAGAGAAAGTAAGTAAACTAAACAGACCAGCATTCGAATAAGGGGTCACACTATCAGCCCCCTTCGGCTTGATAGCCAACCCCTCACCATTACTCACACCATTCAAAAGGGGTTCGCGAAGACGGGTATCTTCGCCCTCATTTCTCCCCACAAACCCCACACAACAAAACAACAATCCAGCAACAACAGACACAATATCAGACACCAAACACTGGATAGGTAAAGCCTCATGCTTCCTGTAAACAACAATGTCAACAAGAAGACAATAACAAGAAATAGACAGATAAAACCCCCACCAAACTCTCAACAAAAATGGCAACTTTTGATCACCAGAATTCAAGAACTTGGCTTGCAAATACACACAAATTGCACCCCAACCAAGTGTTCTAACCACTAAATCCAAAAGGGTAACTAGGTTTTCATCAGACCAACCATTCCTATACCAACAAAAGTAACTCAACAAACACAAAACAAGACTAAAAAGTGAAACACTCAGACAACAAAACAGAGTCAATTTGTTCCAAAAACCCCGCCTTTTGTTAATAAACCTCTCCTTGGACTCATCACTATGACTACCACCCACTTTAAGTTTCTTACAAACCAATGAAACAAACAACACAAGCAACAAAACCAAGTGCAATGAAGCAGAAACCCCACGTGGGAAAACAGGTTTGAGAACAAAATCAATATCTGAATACATGAGTTTTTGAGATGGGTTTTCTGTGAAGAGAGCTGGAAAAAGCTCCATTTCTTGTTTTTTTTTTCCTAAATGGGGTGCTAGTATAGTTTGAGAGACAGGGCTTGAGGTTTGTGTTTTAGAGTCAGAAGGCAGAAACTCTACTGAAAATTTGTTTGTATATGTTTGTTAACAAAAGTGGAGCCAGCCAGAGGGAGAGAGACAGAGAGTCGAAGGTCGATTCTTGGAGGAGTGCTAACGTGGACGGCAAGGTACGTGAGACGGGACAAAACTATAAAGTTGTAGCTATAGGAGACAAAAGGTCGTTTTTAGTGGACGATAGAGACGAGACAGATAGAGAGAGACCTGAGCTTCAGCACCAGTAAAACCGTGAATGAGGTGATACATGAATTATTAATATCCTATCAATCATTATATTATATTATTATTTATAAAATATTGATAATTCTTATCATTAATTTAAGTAAATATCTTGAAAGACTAGCATTACTTAAATATATTGTTCTATTGTTAGTTGAATCATTTCATTTTTCCTTTTTATTGTTTCTCAATAAAAGAATAAAATTCAATTTATTTCGATAGATTATATCAGTAATAATTGATTTTAATAAATTTAATTAAATTTTGACGGATATCTATGTAGTTTTCCAAAAATTTATACAAATTATATATATATAATATTACTCTAACCACCTTATATAAAATATTCATCTACTTATTGACTTCATATTATAAATTATAAAAATACACTGAAATACACAATATTTTTCTCCACTTTATTTTAATATCAGAACTTGAAGATTCCTGATTCAAATGTTTTCTTCCTCATTAATCTCATATTCTTGTTATATATGTTACAAGGATAAAAGGGCATTTAACACATGTCTAACATTAATCATTTGTTCATGTATATCATGTGTCAAACTTAAGTATTAAATACTATAATTGGACAATTTCTTATCAATTTAAACTTTTAAGTTTAATGATAACTAATAGTTTTATATATATATATATATATGTATACACACCCATAATGATAGACTTTCCAAATATTTTACTTAAATCCATACTCAATTGATATGTTATATAACTCAACACCATGTATAACAATATTGGATAATATGATAATTAATATAGTATTGATAATTAACATAATATATCATTTGCGCATGAATCTAGGTAAAAAATTTAAGATACCTAGCATTAATACATACATACATACATACATACATATATATATATATATAAATTGTTAAGCAGATATTAACTTTTAAAAAATCAATGTTATAAATCGTACATAATCTGAAAATTTGACAATAAAAATTTCAATTTAGACTAAAGAGATGGTATGCTCATATGAATGCAGAGGAGGACATACTTATAGGGTAATTTTGTGTGACGAATTCAAATTTTTGTGCAGAAAGTTCACGTGGAACAATATTGCAAGTAGATTCATATAATTAAGTTTTAATTCAAGAAGAATCATGGCAGGGAACTTAAAATAAAAAGAGTTTATTCATGATACCTTTGTGTGCACATAATTTAATTCAGTTTTAATTATTGATCCAGAATTAAAGGGGTAATTAATGTGTACAGTATATACTAGTTTAATTCTTCTAAAGTTTTAAATTTTTTTAGAATTGTTTCTTCTGATAATATCTAACACATATCTTAAAACAGTAAACACTAATTTAATTCTTTTAAGCTTTTAAATTTTTTAACAATTTTTTCTTCTGGTAATATCTAGTACATATCTTAAAATGATTTTTTTCTAAATTTATTTGTAACATTTCCTATATTAGAAATTTCTTCTAATAATATCTAATGCATGTCTTAAAATGATTTTTTCTAGATTTATTTGGAACATTACCTATCCTAAAAATTTCTTCTGACAATATCTAATACATATCTTAAAATGATATATATATATATTTTAATTTAGTTGCAACATTTCCTTACTAGAAATTTTTTAAATTTAGATGGACTTCTTTATAGGTTTTAGTCACGCATACCAAAGAATGATAGAAATATAGTTAAGAATGTCAAAAATTAACAATAATTAATTATTTAAACTGTTGATGAATGAAGAATGATGACCATATGATTCATACCTTTTTTCAATAATAAAACATTGAAAATTCACTTTCCCAAAAAAAAAAAAAAAAAAAAAAGAAAATTCAAAAGAAAAGTGAGAATTTTGAGATGATTGGGTGGTAACGTTATCCCCACCTCTATGTAAATTTAAGTGGTGGGTTCGATTCACCAAATCACATAATTATGTGAATAATTTTTTCATCTTTATGTAAGTAATTCTCTTCTATCTTTCAAGAGTAGAGATTATATCTTTCAAGAATAGATATTCAGATTGAACTTTAGAGTACTATCCTAATTATTATTAACAATAATTTGATATTGCCTAAAAAAAATAGGCATAGGATAGGCTCTATAGTCAAAGAGCACTGTATCTTTGTTTTTTTTTTTTTCTTTTATTGTGTTGGAATTCCTCACCATAACATATAAAGCAAATTTGTTGACACATATTGACAGACAAGTTCCATAATTAAGTGGTGGTGAGGTCATCACCAACCCCCCACATATTAAATATGTTGAGTTCAGTCACCCAATCGCATAATTATATTGGTAATTCTTTCTTTTATTTTAAGAGTAGAGATTCATATCTCACCCAATCGCATAATTATATTGGTAGTTCTTTCTTTTATTTTAAGAATAGAGATTCAGATCCTATTTTAGAATATTTTTTTAAATATTATCAGATATTGCATAAAAAAAAAAAAAAATAGAAACCATTGAAAATTCGGCATAGAATAAACTCTATTGTCAAAGAGCATTGTATCTTTGATTTTATTTTTGTGTCGACATATTTGACTGACAAGTTCCATTTCGGTTTGTGTGGTTACCAAGAAATACTGTGACATTATTTATCTATTTTGCGCTGAATAGTCAAAAATGGCATTATTTTAATGATATAGTTCCTTTTTAATATATATATATATATATATATTATAGATTCTCAAAATATTTTGCTTTCTATTAAGAATATAATTTTTTTTTTCATTAAAAAAGAATCTAAATTATTTTTTCTTTATTATATATTTATAATCATTTGTTTAAATAATTATGCATTCATTAAAAAAAAAAAAAAAATCTGAATATCGGCAAACGTTTTCTATTGCAAGTCAAGAAGAGAAAAAGGAAACATGTTCTGTTGTAAAATTTTTATAGGTGTTAAAAGATTTCATCACACTGTTACCATTACATTTTATGAAAAAGTTATTTAATCATCAAAATAAAATCCAAATGACAGTAAGTTCTTACCTTTTTTAAAATTGTGACACATTAATCATAGACCATTTAATTAATAAAAACATTTTTAATTTAAAACTTTTCATAAATTTTAAAAGATTTCGTAAGGACCTTATGAATTACAACTATCATAAATAAATTTTTTTCTTAACTGAGACAAATAAAATTCAAATCAGAAATACATTCTTATCTATTTGGAAAGTAGAGTATATAATGGTAGACATTCTTATCTATTTGGAAAGTAGAGTATATAATGGACCATCTAGCCAACACAAATTATCCCTTCTGAATTTTCCCAACTCGTGCCTGACCAATTTGGAAAGTGGTCATGTGGGGTTTACAATTGACTTAGACTAAACTTAAGGACAAAAAAATTTGATATTAAATTTGGCTACGGCATTTTCTCTGCAAGTAATCGTAGTTTATTAAATAGATAGCTAGACCAAATATGCATACATACATACATATATATATATATATATAGATATTAGTATATTACTAAACTGTGAACCTTGTAGAAAATTGTATAATTGATATATAGCTCTTGCACCGTGTAGAAAAAGAGGGAAAGAGCATAAAGTCTATGTCGAGGAAAGAGAACACATGGAAATCTCATGATCTAGATGATGTATCAGATATTACAGATTTTCAATCGTGTTGATTATTGTAGGTTGAATTACTTGTTGATAAGTTAATAAAATAACTGGACGGTGATGATGACCTTATGGAAGTAAGGGGGCCACGGTTTCAAAAAGCAAACTACTTAGTTCCTTCATGAGAACAATTCTACATAGGCTACTTTAACTTCGAAAAAATTTTGGTTTGAAATGATTTATTTTTGTAGCCCATTTTTAGTATTCAAATCTATAAGGGAAAATGCCTAAATTGACCCATCTGGAGAGCTGAACTCCAAAAGTAACCTTTTTGTTGGGTGTTATACGGAAAAGAGCATGAATGGACAAAAATGCCCTTAATGAACAACGGGTTTAATTAATTAAGAATCAGTAAAATTGATAGGCCTCACAGTTGTTGGTTTCTCCCGCCCAGCAGTCTCTGCTCTCCCGCCAACCAGTTGTGCAGCAATTTCCTCCGGTTGAGTGGCCGTCTATTCTGTCGCTGTAACGACGACTAACATGGAGTCGCATTTCAGACAGCCAATGTCTCTGGTGAGTTCGTAACGCCGTCTCTTCAAAGTAGTGCAGCAGTGTCCGTCAACCGGCCTGACGTCTTTTCGCAGTACCGACGGACAACATCTCTTCTCACCTCTCAGTTCCCGCGACAAACCTTTCTTGGGTCTTCCCTTTTAAGAAATGAAGGAGCGTTAACCAAATTTTGGACTGTCCAAAAACTGACCACAGCTGACACTCTGCTTCACTACGGGTGGGTAGGGTATTTGAGTAGTTATGTTTGCTTTGGGTATGTATGTGACTAACTGACTATGGTGATATGAACCGAAAGTGTGTTCCGGTTGTTTTGTGTACTGTTGTGTGTGGTTTCGTAGGCACGATGAGATTTGAAAGTTAGATTGTATTGATAGCTGTAAGGTGAATATGTACTTTGAGGGTTAACATTGTAATGGAGGTTGAGATGGGTCTAGCAGCGGAGTCTCCACATTACGGGTGGGAATGTAAACTTTTAGCTATGGATTCTCAAGTTTCAGGTTGGGATTCATAATCTGTAAGTTGCAATTGGTACCTTTTATTGAGAAGCCGAACTATCAGGTTAGGTTTCTTAGACCTGTTATTGAGATGTCGAAGTAGAAGGTTTCTTAGACCTGTTATTGTTTGGGCATCTTAAGATAACAAGTTCAGAATTTAATCTTGATAAGCTTGGGGATCCCAATTTTTAGGTTGAGTTTGTCAACCTTAAAAGACATGCAGTTGAAAATTTGAATTTTTTTTGTTGGGATTCCCAATATAAAAGGTCAGAATGCATGGTTGAGGTTGGGAATTACAAAGTTGAAGTCGGGAGTCACATTTTTACGCTTGGTTTTATATCCAAGGTTGAAATCTCAACCTCGGAGTGGGAAATATCAACTCTAAAGTTGAGATTTCAACTTTGCATACATAACCCATTCGTAAGTTCTGATTCCTAATCCTCAGGTTGGGATTCGTAACCTAAAGTTGGGATTGACAATATTGAAACTACCTGCAGGTTGGGGTCCCAACCGGGAACTGACCCCGAGGTTGGGCTTATCAACGTGGACGTCGGTTCAAGATTGGAATTCCCAATGATTTTTTGTTCAATTCCCAACCTCGACGTTGGGATATGAACATGAAGGTTTAGAGATTCACTTTGGGGTTTGGAGCTTAACATAATGGTTGTGATCTCAGCCTTTAGGTTGGGATAGCACCTTAAAGTTGTACTCGCAACCATTATGTTGAGAATACAAACCTGATCGTTGGGATATTGTAGACATTTGAAATCTTTATCTTATAGTTGTGACTCCTTACCATAACGTTGATATATTCCAAAGTATACTCCAAATATAAAGTTGGGAATTCCAACTTACAGGTTGTGATTATGAACCTTGATTAAAAATCAAAATGAAAACAAAATTGAGAATCGTAACTTTTTGGTTGGGAGTCCCAACAATAATGTTGAGATTTCAAATTTGTGGTAGTAATCCCTTCAGGTTGGGATGCCCAAGTGACGGTTGAGAATTTTAACCTAAAGTTAGGAGTCTTACCTTTCAAATTAGGAGTCCCAACCTTCATCCCAACCTTAAGGTTGGGAATATCAACCTTAAGATTGGGAATAACAATATTCCCAATCTTAAGGTTGGTAATCTCAACTTTAAAGTTGGGAATAGCAGTATTCCCAACCTTAAGGTTGATATTCACAACCTTAAGGTTTGGATTCCCAACCTTAAGGTGAATGTGAATTTGTTTTGTTTTTTCCACCAAGGTTTGATCAACATGGGTTCTGGGGATTGTTTTCTGGTGTTGTATAACATTTTATATAAAAATATTAAAACAGTTTCATGAACGGTTAACAAATGGTGATTGTGGTTGGAAAAAAAGTCATTGGTGGGGAATTTATGATGACATTATAAACTACCTAGTATATTAATTTAATTTAATTGCCGAGTTCCATATGTGAATATATTTTTACTAACCACACTGCTACTGTAATTGTATAGGTAGAACGGTATGAGTACAGTTAGAATTGTTGTTCGATATGATGGTCAGTGGAACAATAATGGAGGAAACTTTCGGTATGAAGGTGGCAAGATAAGAGGAATTTTATTGCCGAAGAATATAGCGTATGAAGAATTGCAAGATGTTGTATGTCATGCACTTGATATAAAACGTGCTGAGTTTGCAATTACGATGAAGTTCTTATATAAAATATGTGATGTTGGCCCACCGATTGAACTGATGACTGATAGTGATGTTCAGTTCTTTATTGGTGAAGTTAGTGATGTCCAGATGAGGAATGCATTGTGCATTACAATGGAACGTAAATGTGGCTCGACAGCAGCCTTGTCAACTGATGAGGCGGAATATGCGAAAAATCCTAGAGTAGATGTTGCTGTAGAGACAAATATGGGCACTGAAGTTGTGGTTCCTGTTGACGACGACGTCATGACTGATGAAGATCTTATCGGGGTTGATAAGTATGCAGATCGCATTTTTGATCATAATGGGTGCGATGGTGCAGATGTGTGGACAACTCCAGTAGCTGGTCTGGAAGCATCACCACCTTATAGGGCAGACGGTTGTACTGAGAAGAACCTGAAATCGGAAACGGTTGAGTGGGATCGTGATAATGTAATGACAGCTTCGACTCGTCCTGGAGAAGATAGTGGATGTTCTAACAGTGTCTTCGACGGTGTAAAAGATGTTCGGACCGGTGATATTTTCGGTAATAAGGAAGAGATCCAACTGAAAATGAGAATGTTAGCTATTGGTAGATAGTTCAATATAAGAGTGAAGAAGTCCACCCAAGATTTGTTGGTTTTGGCTTGTGTTCAGAAAGGTTGCAAGTGGTGGTTGCGTGCGACAAAACTTGCAGGGTCACCAGCTTTTCGCGTGCGTAAGTACATTCCAGAACACACTTGTTCTCTTGATTCGCTGGTTTTTCACCGTCCACAAGCAACAAGTAAATTGATTGGCCATTGTATCAAATGGAAGTATGCGAGTGCTTCGCAATGTTACCGTCCAAATGACATCGTTCAGGATATGAAGAAAAGGTATGGGATGACTTGTACTTATAATAAAGCATGGCGGACTAGAGAGGTAGCTATGACGTTGGCTAGGGGATCACCTGAACAATCCTATAGTATGCTTCCGTTGTACTGTGCAATATTGGAAACGAAAAATCCTGGGACTATAACTGAGATTGAATGTGATACTTCTAATCGGTTCAGGTACTTTTTCATGGCATTAAGAGGTTCTATTACTGGATTTAGAGTGTCCATTCGGCCTGTTATAGTTATTGATGAAACTTTCTTAAAATCCAAGTATAAAGGTACTCTATTTATTGCTACTTGCATGGATGGAAATAACCAAGTCTATCCACTAGCTTTTGGGATTGGAGATTCCGAAAATAATAATGCATTGATATGGTTCATGACAAAGTTGCGTGGGTCTATTGGAGAAGTTGATGATCTAGTGTTCATTTCAGATCGAAACACAAGTATAGCAACGACCATTGCACATTCGTTTCCAGTGGCATTGCATGGAATATGTATGTATCACCTCGGCCAAAACATGAAGGCCAATTGTAAAGGTGGTAATGTGCATAAACTGTTTTACAAGGCTGCCAAAGCATACCGGGTTTCAGTGTTCAATGAAGTCATGTCCCAAATTGCAACACTTAATGGTAACGCGGCTGAGTACTTGATTGTTGCAGAACCTACCAAATGGGCTAGATGCGAGTTCGATGGTAGAAGATATTCCATTATGACAACAAACATTGCAGAGTGTTTGAATGCAATTTTAAATGAGGCACGACATTTGCCGATCATGAAGTTAATAGAGCATATACGTGGCCTACTTCAAAGATGGTTTTGGGAAAGGTGGGAGGAAGTTGGGAAAATGCTGACGCCAATGACACCTTGGGTTGAAAGGAAGCTGCGACATAGGATGAAGAAAGCTGGTCGTTATCCTGTGCAGCCCGTTGATGTAGATAGGTATCTTGTCATCGATGAATTTTTGAACCCTGTTGTGAACTTGCGGAGTAGAACTTGTGACTGCAAAAAATTTCAGGTTGACCAACTTCCATGTGCACATGCCTTGGCAGTCTGTATTAGCCGCCATCTATCCTGTTACGACTACTGTGCTGCGTACTATAGTCGTGAAACCTTAGCAGCAGCATATGCATGTTCCATTCATCCGCTTGGGCCTGAAGACGAGTGGACTTGGCCTGAACATCTGGATGTTCCAGTCGTCCTACCACCTGAAGGTCGTAAGGCTCGTAGACGCCCTATTAAAAAAAGAAAACCTTCGCAAGGTGAAGAAAAAAAACAGTCAAAATGCAGTAGGTGCGGTGGCTTTGGACACAACAGACAAAAGTGTAGCGTACCTATTCCGGTATGCGAAGCTGCTGCATGAAACTTGCAAGACGTCAACTCTATTCCCTTCATTTTGTACAGGGCAAGTGAGCGGGTTTTTTGGCCTCTGTTGCTTGCAGCATGTAATTGGTTTGTTTTTTGGTCATCACATGTAGCTGTGCACTTTTTTATATGAATACTGCACCAGTGTAATCAGATGAAGTCAGTGTCACGTATTTGGTGCACTTGCTTCAACAGTTACACTGAATGCCAGTGTCACGTATTTATAAGTATGTCTACCAAAAATATAAGTACATCCTGCACTTCATATTCCCCCTTACTGCTGTAATCCCATATCGTTGGTTGTCAACAGTTATGAATATTTTGTCAGCAATATAACTGTATATGTGAACTTGTATCTACCCTTTTGTTAATGTGACCGAATAAGACTATTATCAAACCTTTTGTTATTTTTTTTCATTTGTATCTCCCCTTTGTAACGATGATTCATTTGTTATATGTTCGTGACCTGCACATGGAAATCTGAATTTATTTTACTTTCTACTAGGCTGTCTCAACTTCTTCAGTAACATTTGTCCATAGTCACAAGTCCAAAGTCCAAAATTTGTGAATGGAGACATGGTTTTACATATTGCCTCACAACTCAAAGAACTAATGTCAAAGTAATGTGCATCAATTCCAATCCTGGGCAGTACAGCATGCAACTAAAAATAAAAGGCCAAAAAATGTATAATATAGAATAAAAATACTACACTACAAATAAAGAACTTTGCTTGATTTAAATGTACTGTAACAAAAACTAAAAAACAAATAAGCAATACAGTGTCAGTAGCCCAAAAAAGAAGGTGTTTTCAACATTCACGTGGGGTTACCCCATGATCCCACCTCACAAACATTGGGACAATTACAACTAAGCAGCATAAATTAAATGTCTTCAACCCATGTGTAACTTTACAAGACCAAATCTGAAATGTATTGCAAATGTGTAGCAAAACATTGCCCCAACAAACTAGGCACGATTGACAGGATTTGAGGCTTAGCATGCTTGCTTGCAAAAACTAGAATGTGTCATCCACAATCCACGCCTTTCATGCAGTTTGCACGTCAAAATAAGCACACTTGATATTTGTATCCTGGCTCGTTCCTACTTTGGTTTGCACGACAAAAAAAGTACAATCTGTTGTATTCTGTCTGATGGCATACAATAGTTCAGCAAAAATAAGCGCTGCTGCTGTCAAGGAATCACAAACCTGCTGCTGTCAAGGAATCACAAACGGAGGGTGACAAAATACTATCAAAGTTATAAACAGAAGAAGTCATAATGATAGATGATCTAGGCACGATTAAGTTGAACAATATTACCCCCCCCCCAACTGACGAGACGCCATCCAGAGGTCGAGACCTAGCTGCTCTCGGACTTGGCGTACACGGGATTTGTCGAATGACTTCAGTGGCTGACCGTGTGCCATGTGTTTAGCCAACTTGATAACGAAGATGCCATAATCACCACTACTACACAACAGGAAACAACATACACGTTAGCAATCGACGTACCTATAAATGCCAATGTGTCACGCTGCTGCTTGTCGTACACCTCTTACCCAACAGCTTGTTGTGGCGTGTCGTCGCACCGTGACACGGACCATCCATCCGTCCGATACCAGTCTGCAGTCATATGGGTATCATTCCCGTAGTGGTCAGTCTTCTGAAGGAGCATGGGTAGCAACGTTTGTATGGGTAGCAAAAACTGTTCCCACTTGCGTATGGACGTGCCCAATGAGTCAAACAGGGTTATTGTTCGCTCTTTGAAGTGTACTTTCACCAGTACCCAATGTACACCCCTGTGATTGAAGGGCATGTATAGCTACCAACACGACAAGTTGAACATAATCAGAAATTAGTTAGAGAATGTCACATAACAGGTAAAATAACAACACCGAAGCACCCAATTAACGTCGTACCGTTGTAAGTCCTGCCCACGCGGTCATGGCAACCTCCCCCGATGCGGCTCTGCTACTGGCCACCTCTCCCCGGGCGTATCTTATATTGGTAATTCTTTTTTATATTTTTAGAGTAGAGATTTAGATCCTATTTTAGAATATTTTTTTTTTAAATATTATCGGATATTGCATTAAAAAAAAAAAAGAAAAAAAAAAGAAACCATTGAAAATTCGGCATAGAATAAACTCTATAGTCAAAGAGCATTGTGGATTTGTATCTTTGATTTTATTTTTGTGTCGGAATTCTTTATTGTTTCACTATAACATATAAAACAAATATGTTGACATATATTGACTGACAAGTTCCATTTCGGTTTGTGTGGTCACCAAGAAATACTGTGACATTATTTATCTATTTTGCGCTGAATAGTCAAAAATGGCATTATTTTAATGATATAGTTCCTTTTTAATACATATATATATATTATAGATTCTCAAAATATTTTGCTTTCTATTAAGAATCTAATTTTTTTTCATTAAAAAAGAATCAAAATTATTTTTTCTTTATTATATATTTATAATCATTTGTTTAAATAATTATGCATTCATTAAAAAAAATAAAAAATCTGAATATCAACAAACATTTTCTACTGCAAGTCAAGAAGAGAAAAAGGAAACATGTTCTGTTGTAAAAATTTTTATAGGTGTTAAAAGATTTCATCACACTGTTACCATTACATTTTATGAAAAAGTTATTTAATCATCAAAATAAAATTCAAATGACAGTAAGTTCTTACCTTTTTTAAAATTGTGACAAATTAATCATAGACCATTTAATTAATAAAAACATTTTTAATTTAAAACTTTTCATAAATTTTAAAAGATTTCGTAAGGACCTTATGAATTACAACTATCATAAATAATTTTTTTTCTTAACTGAGACAAAGAAAATTCAAATCAGAAATACATTCTTATCTATTTGGAAAGTAGAGTATATAATGGTAGACATTCTTATCTATTTGGAAAGTAGAGTATATAATGTACCATCGAGCCAACACAAATTATCCCTTCTGAATTTTCCCAACTCGTGCCTGACCAATTTGGAAAGTGGTCATGTGGGGTTTACAATTGACTTAGACTAAACTTAAGGACAAACAAATTTGATATTAAATTTGGCTACGGCATTTTCTCTGCAAGTAATCGTAGTTTATTAAATAGATAGCTAGACCAAATATGCATACGTACATACACACATATATATATATAGATATTACTAAACTGTGAACCTTGTAGAAAATTGTATAATTGATATATAGCTCTTGCACCGTGTAGAAAAAGAGGGAAAGAGCATAAAGTCTATGTCGAGGAAAGAGAACACATGGAAATCTCATGATCTAGATGATGTATCAGATATTACAGATTTTCAATCGTGTTGATTATTGTAGGTTGAATTACTTGTTGATAAGTTAATAAAATAACTGGATGGTGATGATGACCTTATGGAAATAAGGGGGCCACGGTTTCAAAAAGGAAACTACTTAGTTCCTTCATGAGAACAATTCTACATAGGCTACTTTAACTTCAAAAAAAATTTGGTTTGAATTGATTTATTTTTGTAGCCCATTTTTAGTATTCAAATCTAGAAAAAGTTTGACATGAAGACAAAGCGTTTGAGAGAGGTTATTTTCATGTGAGTAAAAATTCAAGACCACTTCACATTCATAAATGGTAAAATTATACAAGCCCAATTGGAAGAAATAGAGCCCAAGATAGCAGCCTAGTTGGTGGGCCTGAGAGTCAATTGAGCCTGAGCAGGTCCCCCAGCCCAAAAGCCAAAAGTCCCAAGGCCTGTAACAGTCTCTGCCAGCTCATGAATTAAAGTGAACAAAAGGAGGGTAGCTCCCCGATAAGAGCATCCCCAATACAAATATGGATTGTGAAAAAATGGAGTGTCACATAGGATAAATTAATAGAGAGTTAAAATTAGTCTCTTCAATGCAAACTTCCTTAACCGTTATCAAGCTGACATGGCAAAAAAAAAAAAAAAAAAATAGAGGCTGTCAACCTCAATGTCCATTTCTAGAGAGTCTCTTGGACAACCATGTAAGCAATAAATGATTGAAACTTTCATTAAATAATATTTTATGGTAATTTTCTTTAAATAAATATAATAGCATTGGAGAGCTCTTTTAGACTTGGATGTTTATAAATCCATATTTGTACCACATAAGATGCACATTTCTTTGATATTGATGATGTGTCCATTTTTTTTAAAGGACAATCCACATTTGCATTGGAGATATTCTAAACTTAAAAGTTGAGACACTTTTCAAGTCAAAGGATGAGTTGTAACTACTTATGGACCAATTGGGTCAGTATATTTGTAATGGCTCACCAAATCACGATCAAAGCACGTACGTAGAATGAAGTTCTTGTCCTGAATTGGTAAAATGTAACATTTTGGACATGAATTAATGCTTTTTTCGCAAATATAATTGCGCTTAATATGTTTCTTCTCTACATGGTAATCATTATTTCATTTACATTTAATGTGGCTAATCAAGGTCAAATGAAAGTTGAAATCTCCATGCTCGTAAAACAAGCAGAAGTATTTAGCCCTACAGATTCCTGTTTACAAATTTGAGTAGATGATGCCATACACAAGGAGGAGAGGACTCAAGATTCAATAAATCTGAACTTTGTACATCTTATTTGCTGTATACATAACATTGGTGTCTCAAATTCGTAAATAATGTCTCTTCTATCATGACTTGAACATAAAAGTTATGTTTATCGGCTTTCATAGAAGTAAAATTTAACGAGTTGAGTATACTTTTCATCAAAATCGACATATTGGTAGGCATTGTCATGTATCTTAAATACTATAATTTGACTATTTTCTATCAATCTAAGTTTTTGAGTCTGATGATAAGTAATTTGATATCAAAGTTTGAGGGTCTCCGATTCAAACCCTTTCTCTATCATTTATTAGAAAATTTTCTCGTTACATATGTTAAACGATGAAGAGTGTTTATGATGTGTCTGTCATCTATCATTTATTTACGTTACACGTAAGGAGGTGTGTTACATGTTAATCTCAAATTTTAAATACTACAGTTATACTCTTTCTTATCAGTTTAAGTTTTTGGGTCTTAGTCAACTTCATGTCTTAAATAATATAGTTAAACTTTTTTTTATCGGCTTAAGTTTTTAGGTCCGTCAGTAACTAATTGACACAAAATTTAAAATTATGCGAATATAAAGTAGGAACTACAACTTTTCACTTATGATGTCTAACATGATTGCATTCATTGTTATTCAAAGGGTGAAGTCTTGCCTATTTAAACATCCTTGCAAAGATCTTCGCAACCTACTAGCCTTAAATTCAACTTGCAATTCTGGTACATCAATTTCATGTTTCAAGCACAAAAATGATTGTTTCCACCAATTTGAGTATCTAGCCGTCACGCTAGCCACATAGAGTTGGGGTGGAATATATAATTTCGCATAACTAATTGTCTTAGTATAACAATTCCATACAACATGAGGAGCGTCATCGACTCGAGCAGCACAAGATGGAAGGTCAACTAACTTAGAAGTCCTTAAGCATAGACTAAATGACCAAAACTCCTCAAGCAAATTGGGATCCACTAGTACACACATTTCCTTCTCCATATAGTGTTAGAAAATTGACACAAATAACCATTTTCATGGTTGATTTGAATGTAATTTTAATCTTGAAGATTAAGAAAGATCTATGTTCTTTCTTGTAAGGGCAATGAAATAGAGTTTAATACATTTAAAATTATGATTAAATGAATGAGAAATTGAATTTTAAAATGTAGACTTTGATGTAAGGAATGGTCATTAATCTCACATTGGAAGATGAAAAGGGATTTGAGTTGTTTTCCATTTAAATTCTTTTGTTTAAATTTAAAATTAAATTGTCATTAATTGATTTTAATGATTTTCGGTTGACAAATCAAATTTTAATGATAAAATAATTTTAATGATTTTGTAACTGTTAATGGAATTATTGATGGAATTGAATTATTAGTTAATGGAGGTGTTTAAATTCTGATTTAAAATTAGAATTGTAATAGTCATGATTGATGACCATTAATTGATAATTGTAACAGCCAAAATAATGACCATAATTGTTAGAATTTAATTCTAATTCGAGGTGATTAAATTCTGATTTTAAATCAAAATTGTAACAACCAAAATACTGAATATAATTGATAGAATTTAATTCTCCAAAGTTGAATTGATTTAAATTAGCATCTAAGTTGAAGAAGAGAGTTAGTGACTGAAAAAATAATCTTCTTTCTTTACTTATAGCTTCCAACTCTAGTTTAGGCTTCCACTATGAGAAAAATCAGATTCAACTCGGTTCACCGAACGGTTTCAGTCACTGTATCCTGGGAGACGAATGCAATACACCGGGAATTCGTTTTAAGGATACTGTATTTCTTACAGGTCTCGGCTGCTTCTACTTCTATTCAGAAATTTATTCATTGTATCGATTATGTAATTTGTTATTTTTTTTCTTTATTTTGCGTATGTGCAGTAGCATAATCTTGTAATCTGTACTCGACCAACATATAGAACTTAGGCATCTTCTAATCAAACAAAGTTTTTGCATGCGGATGCCAATCAAAACTTACTCTAACAGAATCTAAAACCGTCCTCACATTCTCAACTCCACCCATTTTTTGGTTCCATTGAGTACACATTAGCTCACCATTTTTAATCATCTTAGTTTTTGGCCTAAACTCAATGAACCTCTCCCAAGCTTAAATTTGCACTAATTGAAATGGTGAACATACAATGACTTCCAACACACCATTTTCACCCCCATGATTCTCTAGCCTAGCTAGAGAAACAGTTGTCTCTTTCATCAATCCTGAATCTCTATAAATGCTAGCTAGAATTGTTGGCATAAGTGTATTACAATAGGAGACAGCTTGTACAATCACATCATGTTAGGAAAATTGACAAAATAAAAGTGATGTCAATCTCATATTGATAACAAACAAGGGAGAATAATTTTTTGAAGGCTATAAAAGGAGTCTAAAACTTAGTTTTAAATTGCTCCAATCAAAGACACTTTAATAAGTATTGTATTTGACTCTAATTAAAGTTCTTTTCTTATTTCTCTTAGTTCAGAATGTAGAAATGTACGAGTCTGTGTATGCTTTGAAAAGTATGGGTGTATTGGGGTCGTGAGTTATGAGAAAATAATTTGTGTGATTGTAATAATTTTTCACATAGTAAATTTCTCTCTAAAGATCATGGTTTTTCTCCTCTTTTGGAGTTTTCTAAATAAATTCATGCGTTGTGATGATTGTTATTGTTTTTTATTTTATTTTATTTTATTATTTCTTCTATTCTTACAGGAGGTAGATTTTTAAGAGAAATCTTGGGAGGTCAATTTTTTCCCAACAAGTGGTATCAGAGTTTGGTTACTTAGTTGGTAAAGTGTTAGATATTTTAGAAAAATCTTAATATGCTCTGTGGTTGCAACATTTTTTGATTTTTTACATAAAAAAAAAGAATTGTTCTTGGTTGCTGGAAAGAAGTATGATGATATGGAAGTGTATGTCTAGGGAATGTTCTAATTAGGAAGAACTTGATATTTAACTGTGTCCATTGTGACCGACCTCTCTTTTCTGGGAACTTACCTGTTACACTGTTCACCAACTATAGGTACGTTATTCCAATATATGATTAAGTTTTCAAGTCATGTGAGGTTTGATGTGGCGAAATTTGATGAAAAGATCTATTTTAGCTTGTGGCAAGTGCAAGTCAAAGATGTACTGATACAATTCGGGTTACACAAGTGTTGGAGAAGAAACCAAGTCCCATTCTTACGAAGATTCCAGCAAAGACAAAGATTCTGGTAAGTCTAGTGTGAGCGATAAAGATTGGGAGGTACGAAAATCTCGGATCATTTAAGTGTTCTCAATTTTTTGAAATGGAGACTATTAGAGTTGAAATTGAAGATGAACTCTGGGAAGAATATAATTTGTTGTGGTTGTGGACAATGTTGGCACGTTAAGAAGAATTGTCAAGGTGGAACGGGTTCAGCAAAAGACTTTGAGGCAGAAGCTAGCAGTGTCTCTCTCGTGGGAGAAGATGATTTCCTTTGAGAAGTGAGAAGTATATCTTCATGATATGCCCGTGTTGCCATGAAAAAAGATGTGGTATTGTTAGCGGATCCATAATTGCACAAGAGCATTGGTTTGATATTGATCCGCAGTGTGTGGTAGAATGTAAGTTGATAGCTGATGAACTTCAGTAAAGCCAAATGTGGAGTTGCACCATAAATTTTCAGCAAGTTTTTCAACATATGCTGAAGTAAAATTTTTAGGATGCGGTGATTTTAAGTGAGTGTACTCTTTTATGGTAGAGTACGATACTTTTTTGGGTTAAGAATTATGATTATCGATATAAACAATAATTGTAGCAGATGTTTCTTTTATTTTGCTAAGGTTGAGTTTGTTAGAAAAATTGATAAAATAAAAGTGGTGTCAATCTTACATTGTAAACAAATAAGGGATGATGGTTTTTTGAATACTATAAAAGGAGTTCAAAGCCTTAGTTTCAAATTGCTCCAGTTAAAGACACTTCAAGTATTGTATTTAACTCTAGTTAAAATTTCTTTCTTATTTCTCCTATTTCAGAGTGTATAAATATGTGAGTCTGCGTATGCTTTGGAGAGTATAGATATATTGGGATCGTAGATTGTGAGAAAATAGTCTTTGTGATTGTAATAATTTTTCACATGATGAATTTATCTTTGAGGTCGTGATTTTTCCTCTATTTTAAAGTTTTTCATGTAAATTCTTGTGTTGTTGTAATTGTTATTGTTTTCCATTTTATATCTCTATTATTTCTGATATTCTTAGGAGACGCAGGTTTTTAGAGCAAGTTTTGAAAGGTAAATTTTTTCCCAACACATCAAAGGAGCCTGGAAAAACAAACTTGGATAGCCATCAGGCAAGAAACGCTTCATGCCCGATGTCACTCCAACCATCCATGAATTTCCTCATTAAAGTACCATGGTCAGGCTGCTTTGATGCACTTCTATTCAGTTGTCTGCTTGCTTGGTTCAGTTTTCCTTCAATATCCACCAACTCCTCTGTTTCTAGACCCACAGAAACTGGACACCCCAACACAGAGTAGCCTGAAACCAACACATCTTCAAGCATGCTTGTAGCTTCAGTTACCAAAAACAAAATACTCAATACGCAGAAATATAGATACATGTTTTATGCATTAAATAGAGAGAAATTGTGTGAATCAGAACAAATTTCTTAATGCTGCTCATTTAATGCGGTCGCCTAATTAATTTCAGGTACATAGCATCTAGTTGGCATTGGCAGAAAAACTGAGGTGCACAACATTTTTAATATAGATTTATTAATCATACGGTACCTTATATACCATAATTTATGAAATTATCAGGTACAAGATTTTGATTAGACTTTAAAAGACTGACTTTGGATGATTTGTATAAAATTATGTATTTATGTTATAAAGTTAAACTTCACATGGAAAAATATGAAACTATAATATATGATCGGAAAAACTCCTACAAATATACTATTGTGTAATTAGAGTGGTGAAACTTGGTGAGACCACGATGCCCAAATTTTTTCAAAGGCTTCATTTACAAGAAATAACAAAAGTGGAAAACACTAAGGGGTCATTTGTTTTTTTTACTTAAGATTTAATAATGTTGAATTATACTTATTAAGTTATTTTCATTTTTTTTTAAGTAATTAAACCACTTAAAACGACCAAAAAACAACTAAAAAAATTAAGGAGTCGTTTGTTTTTTTATCCGAAGACTTAACAGTGCTGCTGAAAATTGAAAACTAAATAGTGACTGAAATCTGAAATCTGAATAACATGTTTGTTTTCTTTTATCTTATATCTGAATATGTTATAAACTTATTTGTTTTTTAAATTTAAAATTGTCTGAAAACTAGTAAGTTGACATTTATATCATTTTTACTATCTGTTGTTATTAATTTTAATTAATTTAATACAAACATTTGAAAATAAATAATTTAATAAATTTTAAAACATTTTTTATGTACATATTTATTAATAATTAAAATATGATTAAAAAAATAGTTGTATTAGTCAGATTTATATTGAAATATATTAATATATTTAATAAAACAACTAAAAAAATGAATGTTTAAATTGTAAATTAAAATATATTAGTTCAATTTTAAGACAATTTGGGATGAGATGCATTTATGTTTTACTTTTCAAATATATTTTTTATAAGTATCAAGAAAAATTTTTTTTTGAGTAATATAAAATTAAGATAAATTTGAAATTATGTTATTTTGGGGAGAATAGATTTGGAATAAAAACTTTTAAATGTTATTAAGTGATTTATAATTAAGTAAAAGTTAAAAATTCTTAGTTAATTTTTTAAGATGTTTTTTGGTAGTTTTAAGTGGTTTGACCGCTTAAAAAAACAAACGAAAATATCTTAATAGGTGTAATTCAGCATTATTAAGTCTTAAATGAAAAAAAAACAAACGATCTCTAAATAAGAATTTTTAACTTTTCACTTAATTATAAATCCTCAATGACATTTAAAATTTTTTTATTCTAAATCTATCATCCCCAAAATAACATAATTTCAAATAATTATAATTTTATATTACTCAAATTTTATTTTATTTTATTTTTCCTTGATACTTACAAAAAATATTTTTGAAAACTAAAACCTAAATACATTTAATCCCAAATTATCTTAAAATTAAACTAATATATTTTAATTTACATTTTAAACATTTATTTTGTTAGTTATTTTCTTAAATATATTAATATATTAAATATATAAATATGGTTACTACTACTATATTTATTTAGTCATATTTTAATTATAAATAAAAATTATTAATATGTACATAAAAAATATTTTAGAATTTATTAAATTATTTATTTTCATTTGTTTGTATTAAATTAATTAAAATTATATAATAACAAATAGTAAAAGGGGTATAAATGTCAATTTATTAGTTTTTAAACAATCTTAAGTTTAAAAAGCAAACAAGTTTATAACATATTCAGAGATGAGGAAAAAAAAACATATTATTTAGATTTTAAGTTTCAGTTATTATGCAGTTTTTAATAGTACTGTTCAATCTTCAGACAAAAAAACAAGTGACCCATAAAGGTTACTTAACATATATACATAAAATCTTTACGTGTATATATATATATATATATATATATATCAAACCCACATCAACCAAATTAAATATCAACATCAAACCAAACATCTTTCAAATCCGAAAAAAAAAAAAAAAAAAAAGATTGGAGATGGCATCGACGGTCTCCACCATCGAAGACTGGTCTCCATCGTCAGAGACCAGACATGGTCTCCAGTGTGGAGACTAGGTTTTGGTCTCAGATAATGAAGAACGGTTTTTTGGTCTCTTTCGTCGGCGAGACCAACTTTTTTTATTTTATTTTTTTTAATTTACTTTAAAATATTTTTTAACAGATTAAATTGGAAATATAAAAATATATATTTTATATTAATTTTATTTAACTTTTTAAATTAAAATAAAATATATATTATATTAAATTTAAATTTATAAAAAATAAAATATTGACTTTAAATTTGATTTGAAATGTATTTTAATCTTTTTGTAGTTTTAACCGTTGACCGTGAAAATTTAATTGTGGTTACTAACAGCAGGAGAGATTTTGTCGAGTTTTTAGAACCTCAAGGGAGACTAATACAAATTATTCAAACATTATTTATTTTGTGTAATTGTAGTAAACCTCAGCTAATGCAATTTGCCTAAATGTAAAAAAGGAGTTAGATTTTTTTTTTTTTTGGGTTATGTATTGGCTCGGTTTCGATTTGGATCTAAATTGAAAATTGAACAAAACAATTTAAGCTCTTAGTCAAAGAACCAAATTGAATCAAACTTAGATTTAAAATTGAATGAAACATGAATTCTTTGGTTGATTTGGGTCGATTTGGTCTAGTTCGCTTTTTATGCCCAACCCCTAAACGTAGTCGTAAGCCTATAACCACGATTCAAAATCAAAATAAAAACCTAAGGTGTTAACTGTGCAGCAGTATGGCCTATTAAGAGTTTATTCAATCAGTATTTCACAATCAAGAATAGTAATCCATCTACAACAACAAACAAAACTTAAACAATCGAAGAATAGAATATACAACACTTGTTAAAAATGATTGAAAAATATAATAGTGGAGATACCTTGGTGGTTCCGATGGTGTAGTCCACCAATTGTTCTCCTTTGATCTCGCTTTCTCATGCCACCCATTTCCAAGAATGGTTTTGAACTTTGGTAAGTTTTGGCTTCGACCGGTAGATCATTTGAAGTTCTTGGTGTTTCAAGAAGGGTTTCTCTCATCATTGCCAGACTACCCACTTTATAATGACGAAAGACGCACGTGAGATGCGCACACATCGGTTACCATTACAAGACTAATACAAGTGAATTTTGAAACTATCCACCCACGACACGTGTAGTTTCAGTGTTAGAAACAGTGAATCAATACAAACCATATATTTTTTCAATAATACCATTAAAGAAAAAATTAGAAACACTGAATCAATGCAAACCATATATTTTTTTTTACTAACACCATTAAAGAAAAAACTATTGAAGCCGTTGATTTTATCCAGGCCATAACAGGATATAACTATTGAAGTCGTTGATTTAATCTATACTATAAAATGAGATAAATTATTGAAACCAATAATTTCATTATTTCATAAAAGGATATATAATCTATGTAAGTCATTGATTCCACCTACAGCACAAACATTGTTGTCATTTTTTGTTAGTTGAGTTGTTAAAAGAATTTATATTTATAATTTTTTTTTTTTAATATATATAATCAAAGTCTCACAAAACCTAATCCAAATTCGAACGATTTAGGACCATTGTCCTAATTTTACTTTCTGTCGACCCTCTTACTTTGTTTTTCTTTTAAAACACATATGCATATAAGTAAATTCCTGAAGGGATCCCATTAAAATCTAATAAGTTAGCCTTGAGTAGTTTTATAGTTTCCTGGCTAGCTACAACATTACACACAAAAAAAAAAAAAAAAAAAAAAAAAAAAAAAAAAAAAAAAAGAGAAATCCAATTCAGTTATCAAAAGCATATATAAATTTCGGATCCACTGTGAAATTAGCCGCTTGTGGTGTGCCACTGGAGGATGAGAAATTGAGAAAGCAACATTTTAGGAAATTTGTAATGAAGATTATAATATCTATAGCCATAATATTTCAGGAACTTGTAATGATAGAAATAACTCACATATGTTCCCATCAGGATTAGATATGCATGCCACCAATAAGTATGTGAAGCCCTGGAATCGAACATTGGAGGTGTTTGAGGATTACAATAATCACAAGGTTTATATTGTGTCCATTTAAGGCCACTGCCAGTGTCCATCACCAGAAACACCAGAAAGCTAAAGCCAATGGAACTGGAGGAAGTAGATTGCATTAAAGTGAACAAAAGGACATTTCAAAGTCAAAGGATAAGTTACTTGTGGAGCAATTGGGTAGCTATATTTGCAATGGCTTGCAGAATCATGATCAAAACATGTAGAATAAAATTGTTCTTTTAAATTGGCAAAATATAAATTTAATATGTTTTATCATGCATAAATGTAATTGCATTCCTTTTTCTCCTAGAAGACTATTTAACATGTTTGTTCTCTACATGGTAAATTTTGTTTCATTTACATTCAGCATGGCTAATCAATATTAAAATAAAAATTGAACTGTCCATACTACACAGAAAACAAGCAGAAGTGTTAAGCTCTGCAGTACTCCTGTTGACAATTTTGAGCATATGATGCCATACACGAGCAGGAGAGAACTTAAAATTCAATAAAACTGTACTATGTACATCTCATATGCTGCACACCAACATCAGTGTCTCAAATCCAGAAACAATCTCTTCCACCATGAAAATAAAAATTATGCCTAAGAGGTTTCCACAAAGTTAAATTTACTGAGTTGAATGCAGTTCTGATTAAAATCAAGAACATATTGGTGGGCACACAAATTAAATCATGCAACTAAAAGTTAGAACTATAACAGTGTCATTTTTAATGTTTAAGAGGTGTGTACTCATTGCAATGCAAAGGTTGAAGTCCTGCTGCTTTTAGCGCCTCTGCAAAGATCTTCTCTAGTCTACTAACCCGTTCTTCGAGTTGAAACTCCAGTACGTCAATTCCCCCTGATTCACTACTCTGGATCCCCTCCGGATTACCTCTTTTACTTTCAGCCACATCTTCCATAACTGTTTCGGATTTACCATTTACACATTCCATTGGTGGCTTGATAATTTTAGCAGCCTCATTATTTACCATTGAAGAGGAAAAGTTTTCAGAATGACTCGACGGCTTATCCCCATCCATAAACTGTACATTTGAAGATCTTAAAATTTCAGCAATAGTCAGATTATCTTCATCAACCGAACCATTTGTTCCCACTAAATTGAATTTGGGAGCAAAACCAGGAGGGGCAGGGGAATTGTTAAGCTCCTTTACTGTTAGACTCGGTGATAGCTCTTTCAAAGGTAATCCAGCGGAAGCAGAAACGTCTTGAATTTTACACTTTCCTTTTGAAGTTTGTGCTTTCTTTAAAAGAAAACCAAGACTAGCAGAGGCATCAATGTCTTTCCTCTTCCTTTTAGATGTCCTCGGTGACTGCTCAGAACACTTCAACGAAGAACTAGAACGACATGGGGTACTGTCACCTTCCTTCATTCCAACAAGTCTCTTGGATGACACTTTGCAGCTCTTCATAGAGTTTCTTTCGGTTGTTGGTATCAATCTCTTTGATTCCATCTTAAAACTTGAGGAACTATCACCTTTATTTGTGCGTTTTCCACTCTTCAAGGTCCTTTTGGAACCAAAAATATTGCCGACCTTTGCTGCTTTTGATCCTCTTTGTGCTAACTCAAAATTTGTGGAAGTCTTTGTTGGTGGCAGAACAGCCTCACTTTCATGTTTCAAACGCAAAAATGATTGTTTCCACCATTTTGAGTATCGAGCTGTCACATCAGCCTCATAAAGTCGAGGTGGAATATACAATTTTGCACAAGTAAAAGGTTTACTACAACAACTCCTCGCAACATGATGAGTCTCGTCATTGCCTCGAGCAAGACAAGTTGGAAGGTCCTGATCCAAACCAAATTGCATCGCTACACGATGTGGAAGGTATTGCTCTGCACAATCAAGACCAACTAACTGACAAGTCCTCAAGCATACACGAAATGACTCAAACTCCTCAGGCAAATCCGAATCAACTGATACCCACATTTCCTTCTCCGCATAGAACTCCGGCAACTTCCAATCAAACAAAGGTTTTGTATATGGGCGCCAATCAAAACTTACACCAGCAGCATCTAAAACCATCCTCACATTCCCAACTCCAACCATTTTTTTGTTCCATCGAGCACATCTTGGCTCACCATTTCTGATCACCTTAGTTATTGGCCTAAACTCTATAAACCTCTCCCAAGCCCAAATTTGGAGTAATTGAAATGGTGAACTTACAGTAACTTCCAACACATCATTTCCACCCCTGCAATTCTCTAAGCCAGCCAAAGCAACAATCTTCTCCTTCAACAAACCCAAATCTCTATAAACACTAGCTAGAATTGCTGGTGCAAGCGCAACTCTAGTCCCCCTAGACAACTGTATTGCAATAGGAAACACAGCTTGTACAATTAGATCAAAGGAGCCTGGAAAAACAAACCTTGATAGCCACAAGGCAAGAAACGCTTCATGCTCGATATCACTCCCACCATACATGAATTTCATCATCCAAGCACCATGGTTTGCTTTCTTTGATGCACTCCTATGCAGTTCTTTCCTTGCTTGGTTCAGTTTCCCTTTAATATCCACCAAATCTTCTGTTTCCAGCCCCACGGAAACTGGACACCCCAACACAGAGTAGCCTGAAACCAACAAATCTTCAAGAGTGATCGTAGCTTCACCCCATGAAAATATAAAACTTTTGGTGTCAGGACACCATCTCTCAGCCAGACCCAGAACCAAATCGTTGTTTCTTTCGATTTTGTACGTCGTACTCCAAATAGCTTCTCGTATGCCGGATTTCTCCCAGGTTGACTCATGCAAAGAAGCCATCCTATCAACCCATGTTTTCCACTCTCTTTGTGGGTTCCTCCATCCATTGTATCTCACCTCTAGAGGCCAGTGTTTGGGCTCGAAACTGGGTGGCAGAGAGGAGAAACAGCGGGAAGGAATCTCAAACACAGGGCCATCAATGGAGGTCACTGTGGGTTGTAGAAAATGAGCTAATCTCAAGATGGGGTCTCCATCACCGCTTGGTGAGACCATGAGCTCCTCTCTCTCTACAACGTCAAAGCCTTGGAACTCCTCCATGGTCTGCCAGCAACGAGCGAACGGAACAGTCAGAGGTGGCAGATGAGAAGTGAAGCGGAGAGTCGGTCACTGCTTAATATAACGGGAGGCGTAATTGTCGAGTGACTCCAACCCATTCAGTTACCAAAATACAATTATATAGAAATAGATACGTTTCATTTTCATCCATTAAATACGGAGAAATTGTGAGACTTCCAAGTACATAGCATCTAGGGCTCCAAATTGTAACCTTCCCAGCTTTCTCAAAAGGCAAACGGTGAGCATGGAGCGTCAGTCCATCACAAAAATGTGGGTAATTTTTTCATTCATCATGTATAGGCCTCTCTCGCCTTTTGAGACAGGTATCGTTTCTTAACTGTTAAGTAGGTTTCGGCGATTGGTTGACCCGGGATTAGAAAAAAAAAAAAGTACATAGCATCTAGTTGGTAGAAAACTGAGGTGCACAACATTTTTATTTTATATTTATCAACCTGACATATTATAATTTACTATGATGATCTGATGTAGAGTTTTGATTTGATTTCGAAATTTTAAACGTGATCTAAAATGATTTATATAATATTATATATATTATAAAATTAAATTTTATGTGTATTGAAAAAAATTTGTTTTTAAAGACATTCTTTGGAAACCTTATCATGTAAGAATATAAAAAAGTATAGAAAAATAAAATAAAAAATAATAATCATCATCATAATATAAAATTTTACATAAAAAATTAAAAAAATAAAAAAAATCACGACTCTTAAAGAGAAATTAACTATGTGAAAAATTATTACAATCATATAGATTATTCTTTCATAACCTACAATTTCAATACATTTATATTCTTCAAAGTATGTACATATTCATATATTTTTATACTTTAAAATAAAAATAATAAGAAAAAAAAATTAAATAAAGTCAAATATAATACATTAAATGTCTTTGACTGAGATAATTTAAAACTAAGATATATTACTCATTTTATAATCTACAAAATCTATCTTCTCTTGTTTTATTTTTAATATGAGATTGAAATCACTTTTATTTTTATCAATTTCTTAACGATGCGAAAAAATATGAAGTTATATGCATAATCGATCATATTTTATAACGTATGATTGGTAAAACACCTAGGAATGTACCGTTGCTTATTTGGAGTGGTGAACCTAGGTGAGACGATGGTGCCCCATTGTTTTCAGAGGCTCCATTTACGAGAAACACCAGAAAAAGGCAAAAAGGTGAAACTGATGGTGATCCTGACAATGATCCAAACTGGGTTATTTTACATGTGTCACGCACTCACGAGTACCACCCGACAATATGGTGTGAGCAGTAGTTTTTTTTTTTAATAAAGTTGAAACAATGCCCTAATTTTGCTTTACTGTCAAAGTAAAAACAATATCCTTTTGAAAAAAAAAATGTAAAGTATATGTGTATATATATATATATGTATGATAGAAGCATTATATATATATATTAATAATTGATACAAATTTAGAGATCAATATGGATTAAATTTTAGGAGACGGTTTAAAGAGCAACTCTCATACGAAAAAAAGTACCCCATATGTAAATGATAAGGAGCCTGAGCTTCATACAAGGTATTCCCTAGGATTAGACTCTAGGGTACAAGGTTAGGAAACAACCCACACAATTATTTGATGAGGGAAAGGTTATGGAGTGTAGAACCATGCACTTAAGGCATGTTGTTAATGAGCTTTATCCACCTGAGCCATTAACCTACTACATGTTTTATATATAATTGATTATATATATAATTTTTATAAGTTTTATTAAGTTTGCTTTTAATATATAGAGTATCATTTCATAGTCCATATGTTAACATGAAATGGAACCTAGAAAATATATATGAAAAATGCAAAAATGGAGTTAGGTTATTTATTTGAAAGTTATATATCGATTTGGTTTCGATTTGGATCTAAATCGAAACCAAACCAAGAAAATTCAATTCCTTAGTTGGAAAACCCAATCGAACCGAACTTAGATTTACAACCTAATCAACTATGATTTTTTGGGTTGAATTTAGTCGATCCGATTTAGTTTGCTTTTTAAGTCAACCCTTAAATATAGTTGTAAGTCTATAATCATGATCTAGACTCCAGATAGAAAACTAAAGTGTCAATTGTGTAATTATTTGGCTAATTCAAAGTTTATTCAATAAGTATTTCACAATATATCAAGAAGACTAAATATGTCTACAATAGCAATTAAAATGAAACAATCGTATATAAAAAATAATAGTGAAAATATCTTGGTGGTTCCAACGATGTAGTGTAGTCTACTGATGACATCTCCTATGATCTCAATTTCACATGCCACCTGTTTCCATGAATGGTTTTGAACTTTGATAATGTTAAGAACCGAACTAAATGAGATAAAGATTTGGATATTCTGGGAAGAAGAAAAGAGAAGAGATCACATAGAAGAGAAAAGAAGTGAGTTTTATTGATAGAATCTTGAGAAGAAATCTGTTATAGAGAAAGGAATGGTAAAACTGACTGTCTAACTAACCAACTTAATCTAACCCTTCTTATACAAGACCCACCAAAAGCGTTGCGTTTTAATCCCACCAAAACATTGCTCTTCAATTCCACTCTTGTGGCAAAATGCTGCACTTTAAGTTGTAATAATATCCTCCCCTTCGAGTTGCTTGTCCACAAGGAAAAATTCTGGAAATCGTAGTTATAAATCTTGAGCAAATTCCCAAGTAGCTTTTGTTAGAGATTGTCCATGCCAATGAACCAAAAATTGAGTAGCTACAACATTATTATGCTTCACCATTCAACGATCTAATATAGCTTGAGGATAAGTGGAATTATAGTGAAAAAAAATGGTAGTGTAGATGAAGCACGAACATTGGCATGAATTGGTTTCAGAAGTGAAACATGAAAAACATCATGTATTTTGCTTCTAGAGGTAACTTGAGCTTATAAGCAACAGCTCCAATCGTGTCCTGAATTTGAAACGGACCAAAATACTTTGGTTGTAACTTTTGATGGCCTTGATGTGCAGTAACTTGCCTATATGGTTGAAACTTGACATAGACCCAATCACCAATCTAAAACTATCTATCACTTCTACCCTTATTAGCTAAGTTCTTCATCCTAACATGAGCCTTCCTGAGATGATGTTGGAGCAACTTGATAGTAGTCTCTCGGTCTTTAAGATAGGAATCAATAGCTTCCACATTTGGGTCATGTGGAAAGTAAAAAATGTGTATTGGTGGTACATAACCATAAAGAGCTTCAAATGGGGTCATTTGGATACTGGTATGGTAAGAAGTATTGTACCAAAATTCAGCTAAGGATACCCATTGAAACCATGTATGTGACATGTCTCCTACCATACAACGAAGATAGGTTTCCAAGCATCGGTTCACCATTTCAGTTTGGCCATTTGTCTGCGGATGATAAACAGTTAAAAACTGTAATTCTACTCCTTACAACTTAAACAACTCTTTCCAAAATCTACTAACAAAAGTAGCTCCTCTATCACTTGTAATGGTTTGTGGCATACCATGAAGTTTATAAATGGAATGAAGGAAGACTTGTGCTATGGTTTGTATTGAGAAAGGGTGAGATATGCCAACAAAATAAGCATACTTTGTTAATCTGTACACTACCACAAAAATGACAGACTTGCCTTGGGACTTTGAAAGCCCCTCTATGAAATTCATTATGATGTTAGTAAAGATATCTTTTGGTATAGGAAGAGGTTGCAACAGACCTGGTGCAGCTACATTCTCAGGTTTATATTGCTAACATATGGGATAGTTTCAAACATCTTTTCATAACCCCTTCCAAAAGCCCACTAATGAAATCCTTTTTGCAGTTACAATAACCCCTGAATGTCTACCCATAGCCAAGTTATGGAAAAGTGTGAGCAACTTACCCTTTAAAGTTGAATCATTTCCCACTACTGACGGAACCCTTCCTGAATCCCTCCTCTGGACCCGAGAAAGATCCCGTAGCACCCTGTCAGAACTCCAACGAACCCTAACTTTGGTCCGAAGAAATCCCGTCAGAGCACCGAAACTTTCTTTAAACTCGTTTACTAGGTGGCAGGGGTACAAATTTTTCGCTTTTCTATTGAAAATTCGGTAGCATGCCGTCTGTTTTCTAAAAATCTTTTCTAGTGCTCGCCTGAATGGTAACCCAGGGAATATCTACTCCTGACGTGGTAGCATATAAACTCTAGCTAACCACTAGGAGTGGGGGATCTACCATGTGTAGTCGTCGAAAGCGGGCCCACGCTGCGGACCGACTATACTACCCTATACATGCATACGGATCACTCATACCTCATTCACACATGAGTCGACTAGACTCAAATCTCACGGACTGACTTCCTCTCATCTACCGTATCATGCATAGGGCATTCGGCCGGGTACTAAACTGGGGCTAGGGTAAACCATAGATTAGGTTATTATATTCTAAATCTTAAGGCAATAAGCCTAAAATATTTAATTCTAGCACATTCTCATATACATAAATAATAAACTAAAATCTTTATGCTAGAATTAAAATATAAATTCAATTAATAAATAAATAACTATTAATAATAAATTCTTTTAACTTTAAAATAAACTTTAAGACAATATAAATTTTAAAAACTTGTAGTTCCACTTACAACACATCCTCGGATAAAATCCGATTCTCCTCCGTATGCCTCCGGAAGTCTCCGCTTTTACCCTAAAACATCAAATATCCATTTAGGATCACTTAACTCATTCAAATAATATTCAAAATCAATAAAAATCCAATTATCTCTATTTATATCCTTTCGAGCCTAAACTTTTGGATATAAATTTCTATTCAACCGGGATTTTCGAAATCCGTTTTCTCTACATGAATTCTACTTATTCTTTCCTAAGAATACCTTAGAATACTTAATCTAATCGTCGAAAACTCGGAACCAAATTCAACCGGATTCGCTTACTAACAAAAACTACTTTTCGCTCCGGACTCCCGACAACTTCAAAAATCAATCCTCTAATGTTCTAACACTCAACTATAATTAAATAAACCGTTTCGAACGTTAAACGAACGCATTTCGAAGGTTTTCAGAAACCACCCTTCAATTCGTCCGTTTAGCTCCGAAATAGATCCTAAACTTTTCGTTTCCGAAATCTAACTTCAAAATATTATTTCCTAACCTCTAAAACATCAATCTAATGCCTTATAATCGAAAACGGGATCAAATTCCATAAAATACCCATTTTTCTCTACGACTTCCCTCTCTCGTTTTATATGTTTTTCTTCCATCAAATCACTCCAAAATCATACCAAAATCATCCTCACATATCCCTCTTATTATCCTTAATCTCTGATTCGAAAATAAACCAAAGAAAAAAAATGGGTTTCATATAAATACCAATCTTTAAACTGAAATAACTCACCAAATAGGCAACCGTTTTGCTTCAAATTTATTGGGTTAGCTAGAGGAGATGACGAGGAACAACTTTCGTGAAGAAATCATGACGAAATTCGGACTGGATCTCCTTCTCTTCCTCCCTCTCTCTCTTTTTCTTTTCTCTCTCTTTTCTCTCGGCCCTCTCTCGGCTTCTCTCTCCTCTCACCCGATTTCTCTCTCTTTTCTCTCTGTTTTGCCGATCCAATTGTCTCAAATGAGACAAACTTAACTTATATATATTTTAATGCTAATTTACTAAAACGTCCCTCATAAAAATCTCATTTAATAACCTCAAACTTTCACTAATTATACTAGTGCCCAAAAACAAATCATTTTATATTCTATTGGTCCACTTGTCTTACTTTCATCCACTTATTTTTCCAACCAATCCATGGATGACACGTGGCACATCCATAGCCACTACTTTTCAAAAACACTTATCTATTTTCTTATTGGTTGAATTCTGTGAGCTCACCTCGCTTGATTAACACGTAAATCTCGCCTAATCACTTTATAATTGTACCGGGGTCAGCCAAACGATATCCGACTTGAGATATGAAAATCTAATAAGCCTCAAATAACACTACTGGAGGCATATGATTCGACCGTAACTCAATTCGAAGATTTCTAATACCATAAAATAATAAATCTGGGTGAGCGCTTACACTTGGTATCAATACCTAATCCTTCTGAAAAATATTTCACAAATATTTTACACATATCTTATGGTCAATTCGACTTTATAAACTTCAATTTAGGTCTAATACCTCTCATTTATACTTGATAAAGGAAATGTTCCTAACCGAAATCTGATCGAATCAACCGATAACTTTTTATACGTATCTATAGCTTAAAAACTCGATTTTTACACTCATTCTCGTTAACTCATTCTCATTCACTTGGGTTACACTCCTTGAAACTTCTGCATATCTTTCTCATGCTTGATCCATGAATACTTAACTTAAAATGTCCATTTTTGCCCTTTTTATGATATAATTTCACTTTGATCGAAAAATATTCTGAAAATATTCCATGGTCATCTAATCTTCAAATTGACCATGAAATACTCTAATTAGGTGTCTTATCTATCAGTCTCATGCTTCGAAAAAAATTCAATTGGATTTAAACTCATTAAAACCTATTAATCTTTCAAAAGGGCAATATCATAATTTGCTTAAAACTGATTCAAATGGTCTTCTTTTTGATCCGTTTCTGTTTCTCTATGCTCTCATACTATTTTCAGACCTTTTCGACCCTTAAGGTCAATTTTCAAAAATTTTACTATTCATTCTAAAATTTCCGTCCGAAAAATACTATTCATCGAAAACTTTCGTTTCTCATCGAATATTAATTCATGACCCTGAACAATATAACCGGGTCCAAATTCGATCTTAAACACAAACTTTCGGATCTTTTCTTGAAAAATAACTATTCATCTGGATCCGAATACTATTCACTGAAAATTCTTATTTCTTCCTAACATGATCTCAGGGCCTTATAAATATAATCGAATTCTAATCGGACCTCTTGCATTATTTCTAGACTCTTTATTCTTTATCTGATCGTCGAAAATGAATTCTTTGAGAACACTAGAATCGGGGTCTATCAACTACCAACTTTCATTTTCTAGTAAGTTTCTGATGCTGCCAAACATAATGAGGATGAGCCATCAGATTCTGCTTCTTAGTCGCAATGATTCCCTCCCTGCAAGAAAACATCAGTTGTCCAAGTGTCTTCGATTGCTTGCAATAACTCAGTTGGTAAAATAGCCACAGTTAGGTTAAAGACTTCAAAGTCTGACAACCTTGATAAAGCATCTATTGCCAAGTTATCTTTGCACTTTTTATATTGTATTTCATAATCGTATTGTATTAACATAGCTATCGAAGCTTGCTGAGAAGGAGTAGTAATGCGTTGTTCCAACAAGTATTTCAAACTTTGGTGATTAGTCTTGATAACAAAATGCTAATTAGCTAAGTATGGTTCCCATTTCTTAATGACAAACAAGATAGCTAGCATTTCTTTTTCATAAATGGACAATGACTGATTTCTTCAAGAGAGTGACTTGCTAATGAAGGCAATTGAATGTCCTTGCTGCATAAGAATTGCTCCAATACCCTTCCCTAAAGCATCAGTTTCAATTAGGAATTCTTGAGTAGGATTAGGTAAAGCCAAAACTAGGGCTGTTACCATGGCTTCCTTAAGCTGTTCAAAAGCCAATTGAGCTTCATCTCCCCATTGGAAGACATTCTTTTTTTTTTAAAAGATCTATTAAAGGTTTGACAATTTGTCCATAACCTCTAACAAATCACCTATAATAATCTGTCAATCCTAAGAACCCCCTTAGTTGTTTAATGTTTCTTGGAACTGGCCACTCCTTCATAGCTTTGATCTTTTGTGGATCAGTTATCACCCCTGCTGATGTGATTATATGTCCAAGGTACTCAACTTGTGAACACCCAAATGAACACTTACTTCTCTTAGCATAGAGATTGTTAGATCTCAATAAATCCAAAACCACTTTAAGATGCTGCAAGTGATCTTGTTTGTTTCTACTATAAACTAGAGTGTCATAAAAAAAAAAAAACATATAGCACAAACCTTCCCAAATAGGGCCTGAATATTGTATTCATTAAGTTTTGGAATGTAGAAAGGACATTGGTCAAATCGAATGGTATAACCAAGAACTCATAGTGTCCATCATGAGTCTTAAATATAGTTTTCTCTATTGAGTCTGAATGCATTCTGATTTGCCAATAACCAGACCTCAAATCAATGTTGGAGAATACCACAGCTCCCCTTAGTTCATCTAATAACTCCTCAATGATAGGAATAAGGTACTTGTCTTTGATGGTATTAATGTTAAGAGCTCTATAGTAAATACATATGTGCCAATTGCCATTTTTTTTTTCACCAACACAACCGGACTAGTATAGGAACTGATACTGGCTCTTATAACTCTAGACTTTATCATTTCCTTGATCATTATTTCCACTACATCTTTTTGTAGCCCTCTATACCTGTAAGGTCTCACATTAACAGGGGATGTTCCTTTCTTTAGGATAATTTGGTGATCATGACTTTTTTAAGGAGGTAGACTTTTCGGTTTCTTAAAAACATCCTCATACTACTGGAGAAGTTCACCCAATTCGTTCCATTCTGATTCATCCTTGCTGACTTACAGCTCGTATAATTCTGCAAATGGTTCTTGATTGATCTGTACTATCAACTGAGCCGAAGCTAATTGGTGTGTTTTGGTTAGCAATTTGTTGAGTTGAGCATCATCAACAACTGTCAAATCCTGACGCTTCTCTCCTTGCAACATATATTGTTGTTCTCTAATAGAAAATTTCATTTTAAATTCCTTAAAATTCCACACAATATTGCCCAAAGTAGCTAACCATTAAGCCCCTAAAATCAAGTCATAATTGGTTAAAGGTAGAGTGTATACATCAGTAGTAAAAAGCTATCCTTGTACCCTCCATTGAAAACCCAAACAAATTGAAACACATTGTAGGTCTTGCCCATTAGCTACTGTCACACTTACTCTTTCCACTGGGTGTAACTTACACCCCAATCTCTTAGCAGTGTTCTCACTCAAAAAATTGTGAGTGCTACCTGAATCAATTAGTAGAAAAAACCTTTTCTTTCTCTATATTCACACTAATCTCATTGTTGTGGAACCCAAATTATGTTCTGCTGGTTTAGAATCACTTTCCCCACTTACTTCTTCCTTTTCTCCTGTATCCACATACAATTGCAACACAGAAGCTTGTTTCGTTTTACATTTATAGCCAGGGGCAAACTTTTCATTACACCAAAAACAAAGTCCCTTGGCTCTCTTTTCATCAAATTCTTTATTGGTCATAGTTTTTGGATTCTTGGTAGGATACCAAGGTCATTTAAGTATATTTGGAGTAGGTAAAAGCCCTATGTGCATCTTTGATTTGTGATGGTTTTGAGTATCTGTATTTGAATTTTGATTAGTGAAAGAGGGTTTATAATTATTGGTTAGAGGATTGGGCTAGTTTGGTGTTTTAGTAATTGGTTTAGGTTGACCTCTAAATGTAGCTACTGTGAGTTCTTGTAACTTAACTAAAGAATATGCCTCAGCTAGATTTTCGGTTTGAACATTCTCATGGCATTCTCAAGTTCATCACTAAGATCAGATAAAAAGAAACCAATGGCTTGATCTTCCCTAATCTCAGCTCTAGGGTACTTCTCATCAAATGCATCTAAGTATTCTTGTAAAGAATTAACTTGCCTCAAATTTCGTAGATCAGCCAGTGGGTCATCATAAGCATATGGTTCAAATCGTGCTCCTAATGCCTTCACATACTCTTCCCATGTCATTGGTGCACCCCCTTTAATCTTGATGAACCCTTGGTGCCACTGAATAACTTTGCCATCTAAGTGAAATGCTGCAATCTTGAACCAATTTTCTTTTTATGTACCATCAACTTCGAAGAAATATTCAGCTCGCAAAAGTCAACTATCAAACTCCTCTCCATTAAATCTTGGAAACTCTAGTTTCGTGTTTCGTCCCCATGGAAATCTGTCCTCTTTAGTTTTTCTTGCAGATTCTCCATCAACACGTTCTGTTGTTCCATTTCTGGCTAAAACTTCCATGTGTTGAAGACTCAAACCTCCAATCAAATTCTTGATTTCATCAATGGATTCTTTCAACAACTGTTGTTGACGTTTTTCAGCATCTTGTACAAGTTGTAGAACTTCACACCTTAATTCTTGATTCCTAGTATTGTCAACCATGGCCAGAGGATCGATGCTCTGATGCCAATTTGTTAAGAACTGAACTAAATGAGATAAAGATTTGGATATTCTGGGAAGAAGAAAAGAGAAGAGATCACATAGAGAAGAAAAGAAGTGAGTTTTATTGATAGAATCTTGAGAAGAAATCTGTTACAGATAAATGAATTGTAAAACTGACTGTCTAACTAACTAATTAACTCAATCTACCCCTTCTTATACAAGTCCCACCAAAAACGCTGCGTTTCAATCCCACCAAAATGTTGTGATTCAATTCCAACTCTTATGGCAAAACGCTGCACTTTAAGCTGTAATAGATAAGTTGTAGCTCGACTCAAAGGCCATTTGAAGTTTATGGTGTTCCAAAACGGGTTCTCTCATCATCGCTGAACTACACACTTTAATAAAATGCAAAATTGGATAAGAACAAAAGATGCAAATGAGACGTGTAAGTCTAATATAACACAAGTGACGTTTAAAACTATCCACACATAACACATGCAGCTTCAGTTTCATAAAAGTTGAATCAATAACACACCACGCAAATATTTGTTCAATAGAATCATAAAATGATAAAGTATTTAAGCTATTGATTTCATCCATGTAAATAACTATTACAGCAGTTGATTTCATCTGTACGACAAAATAAGATAATTGTACTACAAAATAAGATAAATTAACGGAGTTATACCATAAATATTTAAATCATTAGTTGTATATAATCATGGAAAAACAATTAATGTAATGTCTATCAGTCAATGGCTCTAGAACTTAATTTAGGTTAGCAAATTTATGACAAAATGCTCTATGCTTCCATTTATACCTACTTTTAATATTTGTGTTGAAGACTCATCTTAATAAATTAGTTGTATATAATCATCTCCAGCATCTTCTCTTTCATTATTTCCATCAGACATATGCTGGTCATCAGTAAAGCAACCAACATTAACTTCTCTATCTACACCAGCTTTTTCTCTAATCATATGAGAAGTAATATGTGGATCCAGATTTCCAAATTAATGTTCAATATATGTTTTCTGAACAATAATTAAGTGCTTATCACATATATTAGACCGCTCATCTACTGAAGCCTAATATCTTCCCGTTGTCACTTTATTGCTGCCAAACTCTCTTGATTGACTTGGTTTTCTCACCGAGCTAGGCGTCAATGTTTCTTGTCCACCATCATATTTCTCGAATGGAACACATTGTACTTGGTTATCATTTTTGCTCGAGAGAAGGTGGCCAATGGTACACTTAAAATTGCTCATGTGCCCACACACAATCAACTTGCTGACTTCACTTACCAAGCCTCAATTTCAATACCATTCACTTGAATTTAGATTATACGTTAGGAGACCGTGAATAAACTTCTAAATTATTTAATTATACTTCCATCTAATGCAATACGCAACCAAGACATGGATTCATAAATTAACTTCACATATATTGCAATCACATTGTTGTTTGTTAAGCAACAAATCTGGCAATGCACACGCATACCAGAACATAGCAGAATAACAGCAGCAGTACACATGCAACATTCACGTATTCCAGTGAAGCTAGAGCTTCAATTATTCACTACTAGGACAGCAGTTGACCCACAATTTTTACAGCACTCATTTCTTGCAAACAATTCCATATCCTGCAGAGGACCTGCGGGTGCAATCCAGGGTACCAGGCTCCATGATTTCTGGGGCTTCCTCGTCCAAGCCAGTTTCTGCCGAGAAAACACAAGTCTCACATTCTGTTGAGAAAAGAGAAGGGGTTCTGTACTTGTCTTCACCACCCAAAACAGCCATTGCCACACCAGGCTTTGCCGGGTTCTCGAAATCAGGCCTGTAAGTCCTGCCAAGGACCCCATCGACTTTTGTGGACAGGTTAAAGAACCTGAACTGGACCTCCAAGTGAGCAAAGCAGTCATCAGCAGGGACTTGGTAGTTATGGACTTTGTCATCATGTTTGGTAACTGGCACAACATTGACCAAAATTTCAGCTGAATTCTTCAGGGAGACAATAACACTATTCTTGCTTGAAACTCTCTCAATTTTGATGTCTTTCTCTGGAGAGTACCAGACAGATAGTCGGCCTTCAGGAATGGCCAAATCCTGGCCACTGTAAGAGAAGGTAAGATGGTCAACTTCATTGTCCCAAGTTGCTGCCTTTGTGGCCTCCAGGGAGAATTTGTGACTGTTGAAGAGGATTCCCAATGCCTGAATCCAGGTAAAGTCCCTGGTTCGGCCTGCAGGGCGGTGGCCAATGAAACGGCCATTTATTTGGAAACTGCGGTCAGAGACTAGGCTGAAATGTTCATTGCTCTTGCCATGGAAGTAGAAGACAATGCCATCACCACCGATAAAACGAGGATCATGGCATGCTGATCCTGGGCTGTCACAGTTTGCTTTGCGGTCTGAAATAATCAAATATTGTTCATTTCAATGCAAAGTGGTTGATTAAATAAGCATGTCTCTAAATTTTAGAAAAAGTTTATGATAAAAATAAAATTTGACGAATTTTAAAAACACATATATCTATCTGTATCAAATCCTGTACGTAGAATTTTGTATGTGCTATCTTACGCTTGCATTGAGACTTGCAATGGGGATGGTTACAATCCACATGGCACACTTTAGCTTTGGGGTTTTCCGAGAAAGAGTCAGGGCATTCATATGGGCACTCAATACTGTGGCCATAGCATCGGGTTCCCGGGAGGTCACACTTCACAGTAGACACTGCAGATTTCACCTGGATCACACCTGAAACAAACACTAGTAGAATGATAACCAGAGAGCCACTTCTCCAGATCTCCATACTTCAATTTTGCTGAAAAAAAATGTTAAAGAAGACAAAGCTAGTTAATTTGATGGAAACCAGTTTTCGCTGTGCTATTTATAGGATTCAATAGGCATTAATTTTTGCCTGTAAATTAATTGTTTTCTCAGGTAGTATGCTTTGCTCAAATTTGAAGTATGTGAACATGGATGCTTAGTTGGCTCTTTCAGGGTGCTTAATGTGGAGACAAAACATAACATGCAACTCCTTTGCATAGAAGGGAGTGTTCATAGGTGTTTGTCGATGCCTTCAATGTGCAAAATTTGTTCTCCTCCTAGATTGGAGGCAGAAGATTAGGAATTATTGAATAATTTATGTGAACATAACTACAACAATTAAAGTTGATGTTGCAACGTCCAATGTATTGTCAAGTTATAAAACCTGTTCCAGTTAAAACTGATTTTTCTTTTTCATTATTCGAAGGCGTTGTTTTAATTAAAATACATATATGTATATCCGATTATAAACTAAATTTTATGTGTTTGAGTAAGTTTAACATTTTGTTTTCACTTTTTAATCAAAGCAAGCAATCGTTGACTTCATTTCTTTAATCACTTGTAAGCTGCACTTGAGTAAAAGTTTATCCTTTTGTTTTATTAAATTTCTTTTTATTTTAATTTTAATGAAAGAGTAAGAGTTTACGTTTAATTTGTAACTAATCACATATTTCTAATATGGGTCATTTTTGGGAGTCCGTTGATTACCATTAATAAAATCGTTAATTTGAAGTTAGTTTAATCACTTGTATGCCGTACTTAAAGTTATATTTGAGTATATTTATGCAGTGTATTTAAATAAAAGTTTATCTTTAATTTAAAATTTGTCTCATATTCTAATGTCGGTCATTTTTAGTAGTCCATTGGAAGGGCAAACAATAATGTATTTTGGACTCATAATGTATCGTTTCAATCAATTTTGACTGTCTTTATGATATATCTCAAATGTTTTTTTTTTTAGGTAGATATATCTCAAGTTTTATTTATAATATGATTTATATTTGATTATTATTAATAAAATCAATCATTTGAAGTAAGTTTTATAGTGGATTCACTTATTTATCTCAAGTTTTATTTATAATATGATTTATATTTGATTATTATTAATAAAATCAATCATTTGAAGTAAGTTTTATAGTGGATTCACTTATTTATGGTTTTCGTTTTGCCCCATTCACCTTTATATTTGACTTCACTCGAACTGTAACTTATTTCATCTAATTATACAGATTTAAACTTGTTAATGCAATAATTCATTCTGATCTTATTCTGCCAATCCAATTAGTCTATGTTTACATTATTACAATGAGCTATTACAAGACGATGGTTCTTACCCTTACGAAAGTATTAACATAGAACTTGTTCTTTATAATGACATGTATGGATACTAACGACAATGTTGGTATACATATCCACTTATATCTTGAGTAATTAGTGTAATTTTTTCTTCATATTTATGATAAAAATGTGAATCTCATAATATATATTTACTAATATATGTGGGGAGCTTTTGTTCCCTTATTGTATGAGTAGATATTTTAATGATAGAGGTTCGAGTCTCACTACGAATAATTACTGATATGTATGGTGAATTTTATTTCCTAGTTATTATAAAAATATATATCTTTCGATGCTATGAAAATATATTTTTGAACTACTTATTATTTAGTCTCAACAGGTGTCGAAAACTCATAACTATTGGTGTTACGAACTTTTTGATTACTCCATTTACAAGGGAAAAAAAATAAAAACCACAAAAAACAAAATACATCGACGATATGGCTTTAAATATCAATGTGTTTTATTTATTATTTTCCTTTTTCTCTTGCCAAAGAAAATTTCCCATAATCATGATTCTTTTTGTTTCTCCTATTAAAGTAGGAGAGCATCCTCTTTACTTGTAGTGTTGATATATCTAAAAATCAACTGATATAAACCTTATGTTTATTCTTTAAATAGATTGATTATAACATAACTTTCTTATATCTTGAATAAATACTTAGGATAAGTTGGTATTACTATAATTTTTAAAATAATTTTCGTTAGCTGTACATAAAAAATAATTTACGGTAAAGTTAAATGGCTATTTGGTTAATTCTTCTATTAAAACCATTATAATACTAAAAGCAGTTGGCATGTGTTTTATAAATTTTTATGTTAATTGTTCTGAATTTATATAAGATCTATAGGACAGAATAAAACTAAATTATTTTAATTTATATCTAATATAAATAGTTTTCTATGTATTTAAGATTAGGATATCTAGCATTATTTATATGATTATCATTATGTTAAAATTAATAGCAAGATGGTTTGATAATTTAAAAGGTTTATTAAATTCCCTAACAAATTATTTTACGATCATTTCATAAAAGTAATCCCCACATCCTTATTAAAATTGTGATCAACTCAACTCAGATTATATTAAAATAATTATTTTTTCTTGAAGTGGACATTAAAATAATTACTTTTGAAGTTTTGACAAAAACAATTTTTATGCCAAAATTATTAAATAAGCTAATTTTAACTTCTCATAAATAATAACAAGAGAGCTTTTAAGTTTGCACCAATTTTGAAAGTAAACTTATGTTTTTAACCATCTTTTTATAAAAATTTTATTTTAATATCTCAAACAAACTAATTACTATCTATACCCAAGTTACCTAAACTACCCCTTCCTAGATTTCAGTTTAATTTCCTTTGATAACCTTATCAGAAATTACGTAATTACCCTTTCTTCTTCTTCCTCTTCCTCTTCCTCTTCCGCTTGTTATGTCACAATGGACTCTATATTCTTCTTCCATTTTCTCTACCATTTTATGACCTCTCCATCCTCTACAAAATTTGTTGTCATCCATTGACGTCCATTTGTGCACCCATTAAACATTGTTTGACTCGTAAGAACACACATTCTCCACATTGAAGTTTTTGTTCAAATTTTGAGGTACGTGATTGTTGTTGGTTATTTTCAATTTATTTTATTCACATTGCTTAGTGTTGGGCCATAAGAGTGAATTTTGCTTGTCATCTAACCTTATGTGAGTGAGATCTGGAAGTTTGTGATTTTCTGCGTTTTCTGCAAGTCGTCGGGTTACGTAGTGTAACGTAACCCGAATCGGGTTATGTTGATATATATAATTCGATTCGGGTTATGTAGTAAATCGAATCGGGTAATGTGTATGTATGTATACCGAATCGGGTTATATGGGTATACATAAGCCGAATCGGATTACGTATAGAGCTAATCCGGATCGGGTTATAATACTAATACCGGAATCGGCTTACGTTATATTCACAAAAACCGAATCGGGTTATGTTTATATACAAAACCCGATTCGGTTTACTTATCAGAAGGCGAGAAATTTTTTATTTTATTTTATTTTTATTTTATTTGTGAGTACTGCTGTGTTAGACTAATTTGTTTATACTTTAAATTTGATAGGAATGGGTGAAGTGCCGATACTAGTTAAATGTAATGGAGAATGGAATGGAAATAACTATGTTGGGGGTGAGACATTCTTGATAGGGGCTTCTAGGGATGTCAATTTTTCTCAATTAGTTGAATTTGTTTACACAATTACTGGCATTGATAGAAGAATATGAGATATTCGTTTGCATTATTTACTCCGAGATATGGGGATCAAGATATCTATCACTACAGATCTTAGTGTGCGGGGTGTGATTTCAGACGAAAAAGTAAATTATAGAGAGATTTATGTTGATAAGATTATGAGAGATTCTGGAGGTATTAACTCTACTGTCCCTGAATTTACCATCAACACAATGTCATTATATCCAAGGGACGTAGAAGCACCTGCGGATAGAATTGTAAATCCATTTATAGGTGAAGGGCAAAATTGTTTTATTTCATCTAGTGGCAGCAATCAAGTTTCAACTTCTATTGCTGAATTCACATCCGTAGAAAGTCCAATACGTGACTTTGATTTTGGCGAAAATGATTATAATGATGAAGATCGGGACGCAGATAGTGATGGTGATGAGATATCAAACAGTGGAGATGATAATGAGGAAACTATAGGTGATGACATTGAAACTGGAGTTGATGCAGAAACTGTAGAGTATCCAGAAATTAGATTTTCGGGTTCACAATTTGAAACCAATCCTTCACAACCATACTGGATTGTTCCCGGTGTAGATCAGTGTGAAATTGAGGCTACGTCAACTGCTATATCGACCTTCATCCGACGTGATACATTGTATAAAGGTGCATTTTTTGATAGTAAATATGAACTGAATGTTGCTGTTGGAAAGTGTGTTCTTAATTCCGGGCATCAACATAAAGTTAGACGTTCATGCACGGTCAGATATGAGGCTGGTTGTAAGGATGTAAGCTGCAACTTTGAGGTTCGCGCAAGATGCAGAAAGGGTGGTTCGATGTGGTATGTGTATAAATATGTACCCGAGCACACATGTTGTCAGGACGCTTATGAGTCACATAGACGGAGTGTGAAGACTGTCGTGATAGCAACGTTGTATCAGAAAAAAGTGAGTCTTGATAGTATAACACCTCAACTTTTGATTGCAGAAATGTTGGAGCAATATGGTGTGCAAATAATGTACAATCAAGCTTGGAGATCTTTACAATATGCAAAGAAACTAGCATATGGAAGAGCGGATGAGTCATTTCAGCAGCTTCCTTCATACTTTCACATGTTAAAGGAAACAAACCCTGGTACAGTGACTGCAGTTGAGACAGATGAAAACAATCAGTTCTTATATTCGTTCCTTGCACTTGGAGCCTCAATTGAGGGTTTTCTTTCTTATATAAGACCGGTTATTGCGGTTGATGCCACTCATTTGAAAGGTGAATATAAATGGGTGATTTTTGTTGCTGCATGTAAAGATGGGGAGGAGATGATTTATCCACTTGCCTTTGGTTTTGCTGATGGAGAGTCGGACAATTCATGGACCTGGTTCCTAAGTAGATTGAGAGAGATTATCGGTGGGAGGCAACATTTGCAGTCGGATTTGATTATTGTATCCGATCGTCATAAAAGCATTGCGAATGCGATGAGTAATGTTTTTCCCGAAGTCCCACACGTATTCTGTTTCTTCCACTTGAAGCAAAACTTGAAGAAACACTATAGAAAGGTAAAAGATGTGGAGAATATGTTTTACCTTGCAGCATATTGTTATACAAGGTCAGATTGTGATAGATATTTAGAACAAATTCAAGGAGCATGTCCTCAAATGTATGAAAAATTGGTTAACATCGGAGTGATGAAATGGTCACGTGCATATGCTCTAAAAAGAAGATATGCTATGATGACCACTAACATTGCAGAGTCACTGAACAAATGCATGATGAAAGCGCGACGGCTTCCAATAACAACCGCCCATGAATATCTACGACATATGCTGCAGAAATGGCATAATGATAGACGTGTTCATGCCGAGAATCTCAAAACTTCGGTTACCAAAACTGCAGAGGATCATGTGAACTCGATGGCTAATGAATCGACGAGTGCTACGGTATCTCCCATTCAACAACCAATCAAGTTTGGAGTTACACATGAACTAGGTTATGGTTTCGTTCAGCCTTTTGAGCGGACATGCTCTTGTCGACATTGGGATCTAGATCAGTTACCATGTCATCATGTCATTGCTGTTGCTAGGTATAATAATTATACTTATAATTTATTATTATTTTTCCTTATTTTATGTCATTTGGTAACTTTCTACCTTTGTCATATATATCAGGGTCAACGGTGTTCATTATTATACACTCTGTCACGATTATTATAGCAAGGAATGGCTGAAAGCTGCATATGCACGTCCAATCAATCCTGTTCCTGGCCCGAAAGATTGGAATGTTCCCTCGGAAGTCAAAAGTATGATTGTACTACCACCCGAAGGAAGAAGACAACCAGGTAGACCGAAAGAGGCACGAATTCCGTCAGCCGGGGAAAGTCGTCGAAAGAAAAAATGTGGAAAATGTGGTGAAATGGGACACAACCGTCTTCGTTGTCCAAACCCTCCCATTTCTACATTCGAAAGGACAAATGTAGATCATGCTGGGACAAGTACAGAACCTGTTGATGTTACTGAGACTAGCACAGCAACTGGTGCAGAGGTTGGAAATAGCTCCACTGCCACACACAGTACTGGACGACCCAGAACCTCCCGAAAATGCAGCCTTTGTGGTGTCACAGGACACACGCGACATCGATGCGATCAACAATTTCCAATTTCACCCACAGAAGATGATGAAAATGGTGGTAATCATGAAAATTTGTAATGAATAAACTTAACGTTTATGATTTATCCTCTTTTGTAATGAATGACGAGTACTTATTATTGAAATCAATTATTAATTTATTTTGTAGTACTAATGTACATTAATATTTATTATATGATATGTGATATCGTCGTATGTTGTGTAATATTATGGGTAACATAAATCTAAAAAATAAGGGAGGTTATGTTAAATTTTGAAAATGTTTGCATAAAAAATTAGTTTTGGTTATGGTCAACATAATAAAATCCGATATCCGCTTCTGAGAGGAAACACAAAAATGGGAAAAAAAACAAAAAAGGAAAAAAAAATTAAAAAAAAAAAATTTGTGAAAAGAAGGAAAACCGACGTCGGTTTTTAATCCAACCCGACGTCGGTTTTTAATCAATAACGAAAACCGACGCCGGTTTAAGTGTGGATCAAAACATGTGCGCGGACATCTAAACCTGACGTCGGTTTTCGTTGGGTCACATAAACCGACGTCGAGTTTTAATGACATTAAAAAACCGATCCGGGTTTAACGTGCTCACTAAAACCGAATTGAATTTTTTTCTTTTGTTTTTTTACAGATTTCAGAGGCTGTTGGACTAAAAATTATCAAATTGGCATTAAATTATGTCAATTTACTTGAATGAAAGAAACATATTGCATATATAGGTATATTCATTACATTGAACTATTCTATGTCATAAGGTTATACACATTGTAATTGGAGATGCCATGTCTGATGATTGTATCTTTTGGGTGTGTATAATAATATGAAATTTTTAGTTTTTGGCCACCTTCTGAGCAATGTAAACATAGATAATGAGGAATTTTGGATGAATTTTTAATATTAGCAAGTGAAATTCGGTATACATAGGTCTACAAAAACCGAAATCGGTGTGTATATACCTTCTGAAACCGAAATCGGTTTTTGTGGCACAACGAAAACCGAGGCCGGGTTAAGTGCATCTATATAATTTCGGCGATCATCCAAAACCGACGCCGGTTTACGTTGAGTAAGTAAAACCGACGCCGGTTTTAATGGCACCCTTAAACCCGATTTCGGGTTAACTTTCACAAAAACTGATTTACCTTATTTTTTTTTTTGGTTTATAATTTTTGTGAAATATTTTGCTAAATAATGAATCAATCAATCAATCAATCTAATTTAGTGAAATATTTTGCTAAGTAATGAATGAATCAATCAATGTAATTTACTGTAATATTTACATCAATCATATACAACTTTACCATTCTCATCTAATGTCCATCGCCCCCATTCGTCTGCCCTATACGTTGGGGTAGAATACCTATATAAATCGAATGCTATCTGCGCCCTTATTCTACGAGCATCATCCTTCGTTTGGACAGACTTCCATTAACCCTCTAGAGAGCATAGTAGGTCATGAATAAACATTGCACAATATGCTCCGCAACTGCTCCTGTATTACACATAAAGTTGGGTCAGCTATTTCATTAAATAATACATTTATATATGATTAAAAAATTGACATTTACCCATCAGGTTGTTGAGGCACACGCAGTATATCAACGCGCTCCACATCCCATGTCTTTTCTATAGGTGGCATCTCTGTATTGGTCTTCCCGTAGTAATCAATTGCTCGTAAGATCAACGGGATATAGCGGACCAAAGGCTCAATGGCATTTCTCCTGTGTTCAAAATCTATATCGGCATGTGAATCATATATGATAATCTTTTGCTCTCTGAGGCACACCTTACAGACTATCCAATGGGTCTGATGTAGACTACACGGCATCAATAGCTGCATGTTGACAATGTCAGTGATATAATTATTATTTACAAAATCAAATAATAATTTTTCAGATAGACAATACTTACATTGTGAACAGACCACCAAGGGATTTTAGCGTCTTCCAATCCGCTTGCAAAATTACTCCAGTGGGGGGGGATCACAGCAGTAGTGGGATCAAATATTTTTCCTTGCCTGATATATTCGTTTGTCATGGTTATGGTCATATCCGCCTACAAGTGATAAAATAAAATTATTAACATACATGACAAAGATGAAAAAATGTTGATTTCGCAATTATTAAATGTTGACACTCACAAAAATGGTCGATCCATGCACTGCGTATCTATCATCATGAGTCTCATCCCATCACTCGCTTTCTTTGATTCGCAGGCATTGCAAATAACCGTCAATATGCGCTGACATCAACCAACTATCCTCACCCTCAATGGTACAAAAATCTTCAGGGGTGAATGTCATCGGATAACCGTTAACGGTGCGACTAAAATAAAAATAAAAGTGTCAAAGTTAGTCGTATTATATTAGTAATCGGATTAAACAAAGGTAAATAATTTATCAATACCTGAGGTCTAAAGAAGATGAAGCTTTAAACTGCTGGTACACATTTTGAACCATATCATCCAGCACCGGTACAGTTTCCGCCACCTGCTCCTTTGACACTTTTGTTTTCTTTTTTGCACGATCAGGATCTGTGTATGGTGACAATAGAGATACCGACGGTTTAATCTTTCGTTTAGGCCTTGATGGTTTTTCCTATAAGATAAATGACAATCAAATTTGTAAGTACGCAATTGTAATGATATGAAAAACTAACATAAACCACAAAATAAATAAAAATTTACCTTATCAATATCATACTGGAATGGTGGATACTGGTGGGGTGGTAGATCCTCATGGGAAAGTGGGACATCGATCCCCCCTTGCAACTGCGATCTGATGTCCAGAACCTCCACAATCTATGAAAAAGCAAATGTTGTAATTGTTTGAACAACTAATCTAAAATATAAAAAATAAATTTACCTGGTCACTCTCATCCCGATGTCTGGGATCCTGATGAGCTGGTAGGTCATCATGGGGATGTGGGCCTTCGACCTCCCCAAGCAGCTGCGATACTATATCTTGGACCTTCACAAGTTACAGAACATCACAAGTTGTAATTTACAAATTTATAATAATTTCACAAAATATTCTAAAACACAAAATAAATTACAAATTTACCTGGTCAATCTCATCCTGATGTCCAGGATCCTGATGGGCTGGTAGGTCCTCAGGGGGATGTGGGCCCTCGACCTTCCCAACCAGCTGCGATACTATGTCCTGAACCTTCACAAGTTACAGAACATCAAAAGTTATAATGATTTTAAAAACTAAACTAAAATACAAAATAAATACTAAATTTACCGGCTCACTCCCATCGTGCTGCTGTGGATCAAGATGCGGTGGTGAAGCATCATCATCATCATCATCATCATCATCATCATCATCATCATCATCATCATTACCACCGTCATTCGGGTCATTCCCGCCATCTGGAGGCATACGGATTTCCAGTATCCTCTCGATCCTACTTAACCTCTGATTTTGCTCTTGTTGTGTCTTCAAAATAGACTCCAACATGGCCATAATCTTCCCCACCTTCGTCTGAGGCTCCTGTAAAATTATTTTAATAACATTATAAATTAAATCAATTGTCATGCAAGAATAAAATGTATACAGTAGTATAATCATACAAAGTTCGCACCTGACTTTGAGAGGGTCCAGCGACCATGCGGGGACCACGTGGGGCTGCAGTGTCATCATACTGATCCTCGCCCTGTCTAAACTCATGTACTCGTTTGGTCCTTCCCTCCGAATATGTACTCTCTGAGTCGGCTCGTGGGCTTGGGATGTGATAATCATGCCGCTGCGGATCCTCCTCCTCCTCCTCCTCCTCCTCCTCCTCACCAGCTGACTCCCTTTCACCCTCTACCTCCCTATTCGACTCCGTCTCGCCCTCCCGACTATCAGAATCATCATCTGTATCTTCATCAACACCCCTTCCACCTCCTACTTTATAGGTATTCTCCCTAATTAGGTGTTTAGGGTTGAAGGACTTCCAGTAATCCATTTCTTTCTCCGCATCAGTGGGCTCGAGGGTAGTATTTCCTCCTATTAACTACAAAAATATATAATATACTTAATATTATCATTACAAAAAATAATAGTCAATAAATAGAAATAAATGTAAAACATTTAGATACTTACACGAATCAGCTCATTCGACCAACGTATTTGCTTTCTGTTATTACACACCCAATTCAAACACCGTGGCAATACTATGTCGCCGCCTTTGACTTTGGATCCTACTCTCTCTTCCAACCACGGAAACATTTCCACCAGCCACCACTGTAATTTTCATTCGATTACAAAAAATTTGATAAACATTTAACTAATATATATATAAACATTAAACAATTTTCATTAAATCATACTAAATATCATACCTGAAAAGCCCCAATAAAGCCATACAAATTAATGTTGCGGCCAGTCATAAGCCGATCCTCATCAAGCGCACGACGAAGGCTCTCTATAAGCCTGCTGTAGCCGACTGTACCAAAGGGGAACTTATTCCACATATTAATATCCTCTATAAGCACCCACAGATAACCGTCCACCCTAGACCGATCATCATAACCGTAAAATAAATTATAAGCGATGACTATATTACTTAACTTCAAGACATCCTCATTGCTTATGGTCTCCCCCCGGACCCTTAACATTTGCATAATGTCACTTAACAATGGCGATACTCCTTTAAAAAGTCGTCGCAGCAAACTATTCTCATTTTCTTGCTTTCTCTTAAGCACTTGTAGGTCGAGATAACCAAACTGCAATCCTGTCACTAATAAAAACTCCTGCTTTCCAAACCTATATGACCTTCCCCCAATTTCGAACCACTTCTCATCAGGTTGTGAATTAGGATAATTTACTAACTCTCTAGCAAGGATGTTTAGCATAAGGGGAGTGACTAGCAGCTGTTTACCGCTCATTTTTAAAAAATAAGAGATCGAACTCTCTGCCTTAAACCTATCTAATAGCTGCCTCTGCTGCAGAAACGCATTTAACTCACCAATCATCTTCATACTATTATGTGTACTCCCTAATGATTTTTCTGGAAGATGTTGCACCGGATGCCTATAATTGAATTCCATCTGAAGGCAAGAAAATCAATGAATAATTATATGATCAAAACAAACAAATTAATTAACAAGAAAAGCAACGAATAATTTGTTTATACTTTAAGAAATTAATTAAAAAAATTAAAATTAAACAAATTAACAAATTAACAAATTAAACAAATTAATTTAACAAATTAAAATTAAACAAATTAACAAATTAAACAAATTAACTAATTAATAAGTTAACAAATTAAACAAATTAATTTAACAAATTAAAATTAAACAAATTAACAAATTAAACAAATTAATTAATTAACAAATTAAATTTGAACAAATTAATTAGTTAACAAATTAAAATTAAAAAAATTAACAAATTAAACAACTTAATTAATTAACTAATTAAAATTAAACATATTAATTTAACAAATTGATTAATTAAAAATTTAAAATTAAACAAATTAATTAATTAACAAATTAATTTAACAATTTAATTTAACAAATTAATTAATTAACTAATTAAGTTTTTAACAAATTAAAATTAAACAAAATATTAAATTAAACAAATTAATTAAAATTAAAAAAAATTAACAAATTAAACAAATTAATTTAACAAATTAAAATTATCAAATTAAACAAATTAATTAAACAAATTAAAATTAAACAAATTAATTTAACAAATTAATTAATTAACTAATTAATTTTTTAACAAATTAAAATTAAACAAATTAATTTAACCGACGTCGGGTTAAGTTTTAACGTAAGCCGTTGTCGGTATATGTGTAATTGTAACCCGACGTCCATTATTATCAACGTAAACCAATTCGGCTTTTGTTGGCTCAGATAAACCGACGTCGGGTTATATGGCCACACATTAACCGATTGGTTTCTTAGATCATATATCTACCAAATCTTTATATGTAGTTCAAATCCAAGCAGATTCTAACCAAATACAACATCATATGACCTTTATCATGCATGCCCAACATGTGAAAACGTTAAAACTTAACCCGACGTCGATGCAGTATCCAACGTAAGCCGATTCGGCTTTTGTTGGATCACGTAAACCGACGTCGGGGTATATTGTCACACATAAACCGATCGGCTTCTCAGATCATATATCTACCAAATCTTGATATGCAGTTCAGATCCAAGCAGATTTTAACCAAATACAACATAATATGACCTTTATCATGAATGCCCAACATGTAAAAACACTAATCAAATCTACAAATGGCTAAAAATTGGAAAAGTCATAGAAAATTTGAAAATGGAAAGTGAAAACATCTTACCGGTCGTAATGGGTGAGGAGACGTTCTCGTCGGCGGTGTACGGTGCTTACAGAACGACGGAGACGGCGTGCGGTGGTCGGCGATCGTTGAACTAGGTGATCGGGGTGCGTCGGGCGTGATCGGGTTGCGTCGGGCGACAGAGACCGAGAAGCTTTCATTTTCCCACCGACTTTTCGATTTATGTATGGTGGGCAGTTGCGTAATTTCCGCTTTCCGTTTTTTTTTTTGAAATTTGAAATTAGTGGCAATTTCGTAATTTTATGTTAGGGGTAATTTTGGTATCTTGGGTATAGGATGTAATTTATTTGTTTGAGAGGTTGAAATGAAAATGTTTTTAAGTTTGGGGTTAAAAATATATTTTCTCTTATTGAAGTTGTTATTTTTGGTATTTTTCTCTAATAACAACCAAAGCCTTAGACGGACACCAAGTAATATTTTCTCCAACACCTGTCTTGGTCGAGAAATTTAGTCAATATCATAATTTTATTCGGACCCATCTTAATTGAACACCAAAAAGTGTTAAGGTTCAATCAAGACCGATCCATATCAAGTACGACAAGAGGAGCATATACATGCTTCCGCAATAACGAAGATGTTTGCCCATATTTACTTTCCATAGGCGAAGTGGCTTAAACAAACTATTATATAGCAATTAAATTCATATTCAGAAATTTTTATATTTCATAATATTCACTAAATTAATCATAGTGTATCTACACACAAGTGGGAGAGTGACACAAATGAAGATCCACACGTTAGTAGAAGGTGAAGCTTGAACTTGATACTTCAAAGGGAAATGACAGGGGAATGATGCCAACTACACCACTGGTTAGCTTCCTATCGAGAATTTTATAAACTTTTTTTAAGTGAATGACTTTGATAGAGTTCGTGAATTTTTTATCAACTTTTATAGATTTTACAAAATTATGAATAATTTTAATATAATTCATTTTTGGTAACCCCTAAGTAACATTTTTATCCACACAAATTTTCGACAGAAATGAAATGAACCAAGTGTTGGGTTTGGGCCATGTACTATTGGGCCCATGATCTGCTTCTCTTCGGCCTACTAAATAAAAAACACATGCCCACAAAAATTCCCTCCAATCCAGTTTCCAATTCAACGAAATCAAGTTGGTTTCCACACCTCCCGAGGTCTCACCAGAAAATAAAAACCCTAATTCACTCCTCCTAACCACTTCTAACTGATAATTTTTCAACACTCCAACCCAATGAGGTGAGTCAACTCTTCCATTCCCATTTCTCTTTTTAATTATTTTTTGTACTCAAATCTTGTGTAACTATAGCTTGTTATCAGTGTCGATTCATTGTCATTTTTTGTTTCTGTTGAGGATAAATCATATATGGATTGTGTTTGATAGTGAATACATTTGTAGATTATTTTTGGTTTTTAAAAGAATTGCTAGATTATAAGAATTGTTTGGATTCATTTTGGTTTGATGTTTCATGTCTAGTTTTGTCCTTTGCGGTTTTGGATGATTGTATAGAGGAGTTTGGTGGGGTTTCGGTGGGGGAATCGAGGGTAGGTAATATAATGGAGACCCCGGCTTCAGACGGTTTGGTTTCGAGGAGGACATTGAGGAAGAAAGTGGGTCAGCGAAATTACGATGAGAATTTGATGGATGAGTTGATAGAGAAGCATTTAGGTGGGAGTTTTAAGAAGCGGAGTAAGAAGAAGGAGGATTTGGAGAAAGAGACTGAGACGGAGGCTATGATTGCATTCTCCGTGGGGTTTCCGATTGATGCATTGCGTGAGGACGAAATTAAGGCCGGGGTGGTGAGAGCGTTGGGTGGGAAAGAGCAGAATGATTACATTGTTGTGAGGAATCATATTCTTGCGAGGTGGAGGAGTAATGTGAGGATGTGGCTAACCAAAGGGCAGATTAGGGAAACTGTTAGTAGTGAGTATGAGCATTTGATAAATTCGGCTTATGATTTTCTTTTGTATAATGGGTATATCAATTTTGGGGTTTCGCCATCGTTTGTGGCTTATATGCCGGAGGAGGTGAATGAAGGGTCGGTGATAATTGTTGGTGCAGGACTTGCCGGGTTGGCTGCAGCAAGGCAGCTCCTGTCGTTTGGTTTCAGGGTGGTTGTTTTAGAAGGTAGAAGTAGGCCTGGGGGTAGAGTATATACTCAAAAGATGGGGGAGAAGGGGAAAATTGCAGCCGTGGATCTTGGTGGGAGTGTTATTACTGGAATTCATGCTAATCCTCTTGGGGTTCTGGCTCGGCAACTTTCTATTCCGCTTCATAAAGTCAGAGATAATTGTCCTTTGTACAAGCCAGATGGGGCACCTGTTGACAAGGAAATGGATGCCAACATTGAATTTATATTCAATAAGTTGCTCGACAAAGTCATGGAACTGAGACAAATTGTGGGTGGATTTGCAAACGATGTTTCTCTTGGTTCTGTTTTGGATACACTCAGGCAATTGTATGTTGTTGCTAGAAATCCTGAGGAGAGGAAACTTCTTGACTGGCATCTTGCTAACTTGGAATATGCTAATGCTGGATGTCTTTCAGATCTGTCAGCGGTTTATTGGGATCAAGATGATCCTTATGAAATGGGTGGGGACCACTGTTTTCTTGCTGGAGGGAATGGCAGATTGATTAAAGCATTGTGTGAAGGAGTTCCTATATTTTACGAGCAAACTGTTAATACTATTAGATATGGAAATGAAGGGGTTGAGGTGATTGCTGGCAATCAAACGTTTCAAGCAGACATGGTCCTATGCACCGTGCCTCTTGGAGTGCTAAAGAAAAAGACGATCAACTTTGAACCAGAGTTACCTCAGAGAAAACTTGCAGCAATTGAGAGATTGGGCTTTGGGCTTTTGAATAAAGTTGCCATGATTTTCCCATATGTATTTTGGGGAGAAGACCTGGACACTTTTGGATGTCTCAATGAACAAAGCAATAAACGTGGGGAATTCTTTTTGTTCTACAGTTATCATACTGTTTCTGGAGGTCCTGCTTTGATTGCGCTGGTGGCTGGAGAAGCTGCAAAAATGTTTGAATGCACTGATCCAACCTTTTTGCTTCATCGTGTTTTAAATGTCCTTAGAGGTACTGTCTATCATCTAGGACTGTTGATAACATAGTGAGGCACCTTGAATGCTCGTGTTTTTCTTGCACATACTTGTGCCTTGCAATGCTCTGTCTTTCTTTCGAGAAATTGATCTAATCCATCTTTGCTCATATAATCTAGTCTCGTTGATGCAGGTATATATAATCCAAAAGGCATTGGCGTGCCTAATCCAATACAATCAATATGTACTAGGTGGGGCAGTGACCCCTTTACTTATGGTTCCTACTCTCATGTTAGGGTACAGTCATCTGGCAGTGATTATGATATACTTGCAGAAAGTGTGGGAGGTAGGCTGTTCTTTGCTGGTGAGGCCACAACTAAGCAATATCCAGCCACCATGCATGGAGCCTATTTGAGTGGATTAAGAGAAGCTTCATATATTCTTCGAGCCACAAGGGGTCTAAAAAATAATTTGAGGAGGTCTGTCCTGAGGAATGTTGGGTCAAGCAATGATATACTGACAGATCTATTCCGAAGACCGGATCTAGCATTTGGAAAGTTTATGGTTGTATTTAATCCTTTAATGGAAGACTCAAAATCAATTGGACTTATGAGAGTTACATTTGGAAGTGATGATGATGAAAAAAAGGTACTAGAGAACAACTATAAACACCCTTCAAACCTACCGTTGCAGCTCTACACACTGTTATCTCGTGAGCAGGCACATCAACTGCAACAGTTGACTGGAGGAAATGAATGTAAGTTGTCTTATTTGACGCATAATCTTGGATTGAAGCTAATGGGATCTAATGCTTTGGGCACTTTAGCTAGTTCTTTGATTTCTAATATTGCTAATGCAAGAAGATCAGGTAGGGGCAGGAACCGCATTTCTGCCATACAACAAATTACTTTCTAGACTTGTTATCACTTCTTTCAGGTGCTTCTTTCTTATGGAGCCTAATAAAAGTACGCATGGGCTCCATAAAAATTCAAACGAGTTCCAAAAGTTAGTATGCTTTTGTTTCCGGAGGTGCTATTTTTTGTAAATAAATAGATCCGATTAGGATATTCATTAACTTCAAGAGAATTTTCTTGAAGTTGGACTGGGGAAAGCTCATTTGTTGTTTGTCTACAGTAGAAATTTTTTGTTATTGACCATGACCAACTTGACAACAGTTGGTCCTTAATTTAGCTGTGCAATCAGTTTGTAGCTTATAGACTCCATTTGTAGACGATGTATCCTAATTTTAACTCTGCAACTTTTTATACAACTTTTATGTTACCTTACCGCTACAAACCATATATCATTTTTACCTTCATACTTTTTGGCCCAAGTAGGGTTTTAAAAGTTGCATAAAAAGTGCATACACAAATGATTTTTAAAAAATATCTTCTTAAAGAAGTCCTCGAGCTTCTGAAATAGGACTTCCTGTTCTGCAACGGAGCGGAAATGATGCGTGATGCAGATGCAGGGGATGCGGCTGAGCTGATCAGAGCTTGGTGTTCTGCATGAAGTCAACGCAAATGGTGGGGCAATTGCAGTCCGCAAAGCAGCACTTGAGACACCAAAAACAAACGCACGATGTGCAACCCTTGCATTTTGCATGCCGTGGACACCCCTGCAGCTTTTCCTGCTTGCTCTCTCCATATCATTACAAGTGATCCTTTACAGAAAATGAAAGAAAACGTTGCTTTCATTTTACACACTCATTCATTTTCAAGCAAGTATAATTTCAAGAGGTTCTGGACATTCAATATTGTTTTTGAAACTCTTAATTTTCTTGAAAATAAACTTGAACAGGAGGGACGCCTCAAAATTCGAATACTAGATATGAAAAGAAATCGTAACGCATGAGAGAGCAAGCTACATAACATAATGTGGCATGCATGATGCAAATCACATTAAGAAAAAATCTGTACTTGTATAAGTTTCCATTTTAGGAAACTGATTTTAAATACATGGTCAAACTTTAATTATATCAAATTTTTCCAGGTTTCAAAACGTTATAAACATGTAATACCTAAACTATATTTTTCACTGAACAAGCATGAGGTAACATCATTGAAGTTACTTGTCATATGGTCTACAAGCACACTTCCATCGCTTATCGACCAAAGCATCGTGGTATATGCTGCACTCGTTGGTACGGAGGTGGGAGTGGCGCTCCTTGTTGCACTTTGTATAGCAGATAAACTCATCACGGTGGAAAATTTGTTTACCGAAGCTGCTGCTTGAGGCCTCATTGGTGGCAAACTTGTAGTACATAAGAAGTGGGAGTCTTGCTTAGAGAGACTTTCTCTTCGTTGATATAAGCCCATACGTGGTTTTTCCACTTTCGTACTCCTTCCCTTCCAGAGTGCTTCTCGAAGTCACATGAGGTCAAGTTCTCTAATTGTCAAACACAACAATCTTCATTAGTCATCAAGAAAAAAGTTTAAATTTACTTCAAAAAAAAAAAAGTACAAGTAAATACAAATTAAAACAATTATAACTATTTGAGAACATTAATGATGATATGGATATCCATTAACAGCACAATTATATGAGGGACAATATGACTTTGTTCTTCTCAAAACAACCACCTATATGACTTGTAACACCATTAATTAAACTGAAAAAGGAAAAAAAAGAAAAGATTTAATTAAAACTCTACATCCTCAATAGCTTACATATATAACATAAGGATTCTAAATCTAACTTCCAGGAAAAAAAAAATTAAAAGAAGTAATAAGAGATGGACTATTCAAAATCATAGAATGGTAAGGTAGCCTTATACAAATTACTTGGTCAATGTGTTATTGTACAGTACCAGATTTAGTACCCAATCATTATCTATTTATCTGATTACATATATGAGTCATAATGTAACTTCTTATGTATAAATAGAACTTTATATGCATGCCATATTTAGAAACAGAATCAAAATCAGTGGAGCACAAATTAAGCTGATTCCCTCTTCAAGCCCGCAAAATTTTTCAATTCTTCTTCGCTGAACATTTTCAAACCACCCTTTGCTGGCTAGCTCACACGCACTTAGAATTGTTTTTTTTGGTGCCTACAAATCCGTGACAAGCAAAAACACATCGAGAAACGAGTAGATGAAAATAAATCTTCAAATCATTGATGAAAAGATGAATCAATCCGAACTCTTTTTATGGTTTTATGTCGATTTGGTGTAGTGGTGGTTGTTATCAACAGGGAGAGATTGAAGCGTCCAACAAAGTTTGACGTGGTTTTTACAATATTAACTTTACGCCTATCTTTTGAAGTATTTTCTTTAATACTATTATCACACAGACATCCACGTACATCTTACGAGCTTACACTAAGTTGATCTTTAGAAACTTGATGCCCAAAAACATCTATCGCAACCTCTACCATAGAGTTTTGCAACTTCTATACAGTTGCTCCTTTCTCTCTTTCTCCAAAATGTAGTACTCAAATTAAATGTTCCATGATAATTAATATACACATATATGCATGATATGAATTGATCTCTACGTTGTTTTTAATGATCATTATATGTAATATAGATGCATCTCCTGTCTTTTTTATTCGTGTATTTCATATAACTGCTCATCTGGGTGAAGAATGAGCCTGGAAAACACTAAATTGTCCAGTTAAACTAGTGGATACATATATAGTTTCAAAAAATAGTTGGTTGTTCAAGCATATACATATAGATCCAAGTTTATATATATATATATGTATTTCTCCACAAATTAGGTAACCTAAATTTAAACGTTGGAGATAAATAAGAAAGAAATAGAAATGAATCCATATTGGCAACATGTTACATGAATGGTCTGCAAGAAACAGTAAAAAACACCTCAATTCAAAATCGTTTAAATATTAATTCCTTAAATGTGAAATGAATCAATATAGGCAATATTAGATAACTGTTGACAAAGAAATTAGTTCATTTGGAAATAACTATAAAATTAGAAAAATAAATTGTATTTCCACAGAGAAGGAAGAAAGTATACCAATATTATTTCTCACAGTATGTGCATTTTTTCTTAAAGGATAATACACTAACTTCCCTCGAGGTTTGACGTAATAACACACAAAATTAAAATTTGCAAAAGTTAATACAAAATTTTCATAGTATTAGTCAACTTTTATTAGGACTCCATGAGGTAAGTGTCATCTCAATCATAAAAATAACTAGCTCAATTTCATTTCATTTCTCTCTCTCTCACATATATATATAACATAAACATATATATATTTTTTATTTTACATGTTATTATGCCAAACCTAGGTATATTAGTGTAATTAGTCCTACCCAAAAAATAAATGAACAAATATTTTTATCAAAGTCTAAAATTACATATTTTACTCTTTCACCTCTCTAGTGATAGTTTGAACAATTTGCTCCTTTGCTAGTCACAAACAACAAAATTTTCAAATCTATACAACACATCTAAAGTATATATCTCATATTTCATTTCAAGAGACACAACTAATTTATATTAAATAATTATTTATCACACCATCTTATTATCGACATGATAATTCTAAATTAAATATCTATATATTTTTATGATGAAAACTTTGAAACATGATTTACGGTTTATCTATTATCCCTAATAAAAGGGTACCTCTTGCGGCGGCTAGCAGCAAAAGAAAAAGGCTGCGACGACTATCAATAAAGCAAATTGGCTGCGAAGATGCTCTGTTTGTTGCACAAAATAAATTCTACATCGACAAAATAAGTTAGTATCTTATTAGCAAAATTGATATACAGTAATTTTAAAAAAGATCAACTAATTAAAACATCTTGTGCATATATAAAAACGAAGATCCTATGAAGATCAAAAGCGCATTCCCATTTGTTTCAATTATATGTTGCTACAAGTCGAAGAAACTTAACTTTGCCTGTCATCACTATTCACTTTCTCACTTCCAAATTTTGTGATTAGGTTATTATAAAACCTATATATGTGGGGAAGATGAACAAAGATTTATAATAAAAATAAGAATTAAATTCTTACTAAAAAAATGAATCTAAAAAGCTTTTAAAAATCTCATTTAAATTCATATGGATATGCTAGCAATAAATCTCATTTAAAAATCTTATTTAAAAATCTTCAGAATGAAATCCAAGTATTCAATATAAATAAACAAATCTTTACAGTAGAGTTGATCAGGTGTGTTGCACCTAGTATATTTGCATGAGTGAAAACAATTTATTTGTTGAAATCATCAATGCAACTGAGAAAGGGGTTGAAAAGATATGATTTTATTGGTTATTGAATTTTTTTTTCATAGTTGGTATTTTACATTTTAGATTTTATATAAAACAATTCTAAATGAAAATTTATACAAAGAAAATGGAAAAAAAAAAAAAGTTTAAAACGATCATGAATGACAACCTGGAAATTAAATTCAATTAATCTCATTATGAATATGAAACCAAAAATTTTAATGACATAACGTAAAATGTGTAATAGAAAAAGCTTATATTCCATTATTTGAAAGTTAGTATTAATGCTCATAAGTCAATGCACTAAAAAAGGATGATGACGTTAAAGACTTTTTTTTTTTTTTTCAAGCAATTATAATGTAACTTGACATTAATAATTAGAGGAACTATCAAGATTTATCAAAATTAAATACTATATATATGATCTAGAAATATATTCTCGTAACATTGATAAATATCTACTTTACTTTTCAAAGATTGTATAGTTTAGCAGAGACTCTAGTTTTGAACTCGAATTTATTAAGCAATTTCAGAAGATTTCTAGATTATCAGAATAAAATAAAATAAAAAAGAGATCTACTCATATAGTTTCAAGAGAAACCCTGTATATATGCTAATAAAAACTTAAAACCTTATCATGAATGTGAAAGGGAACTTATATAATTTATCTTTTTGTAAGTAATCAAGTTTAGTATATTGACATTGTGCTTAATTCTTTATTCATGAATTTCAAGTATTCCAAATATAACTAATGGATTACAAAGAAGCACACACACCAACTTTGCTAAAAGTTGGTAATTTACCTACCTAGGTGCTTGCTCATCTTAGGAGGTTTTTTTTTTTTTTTTTTTGGGACATTCATACTAGAAGAGTTTTAGATCTAGCTAGATATATCTTAACAAAACCCATCATTGACTATAAATCCTTAAAACAAAAGTAGTGACATTTTTATCTGTTAGATGTACACCCTTGAAAAGCATATAAAAATTAATAATATATGTTTGTGAATTATTATTTATGCAATAAATAAATTCTTATCATTTATCATTATCCATAACATGACAATACATAATTAACATCAATCTAGTTTATTGTAATACTATTTGATTAATCACGCTTTGGCAAATACATTAAAATGGACATGAATCAAAAGCCTTTTTTTTCTTTTTAATATATATAATTCTTTTAAAAAAAAAGTTCTTTTTTTTTTTAATATAATAAACAAATATTTTAGTTCCTATCTTTTTTGGACAGGTACAATCTGTAATATGAGGTTGTAATGCTTGTAACCTCAAGATTGATGAAATGATCGTGCCTTCGTTATTTGAGTAAGAGCCTTCACACTGGGTTAGAGTAATAGTACATAAAATGCATACAACTAAGACAATACATGTGAAACCATCTACGTAGATATTATTATCCAAATACATAAGCAGTAGCATAGTGGTTATAGGCAATGTTTCGGAAAGTGCTGGCCACTAGACGGTCGGTCATCTAGTGCCTAAAGCCTAGACCGCCTCAGCTTCAACACTCAAATCTGGTTCAATAGCAATTGTTATGTGTTTTTTCCAATATTCCCCTCCATTTCAATATATTCACCACAAGAACCTAAAAACCTTTTAGTAAATATATATGTGTATACATATATAATCTTTAATAAATATTAAAAAAATAGAAATATATATAATCAATATTATCTCAACTCAAACTCTAGCTGACTGTTTCATTCTCTCTTATCTGTTTCTTCTCTCTCAAGTCTTATCTCTCCTCTCTCTCACCGTCTCACATTACCAACGTTACCTCTCTCCCCCCTAGGCAATTCGCGCACCAAAATCACTGTCACCCCTCTCCCTCCCCTCCCATCTCTCTCACATTGCTATCACTAGTGAGGAACTTCTGAAGTTTGTTGATGTTGAATCTAGTGTGGTTGATTGTTGAATCTGGTGTGGTTTTAGATCATTGAAGTTTGTGCTTTTGAACTTTCTTTTCCAAAAAATTTTTCTTTTTTAAAAAAAAAATCGGTCTCTCCGATTAGGCACTACAGAGACCGATTTCTCCGATTAGGTTAGGTGGTTGGTTGCTTAGTGACTAGCATACTTGTCGACTATTCAATTTAACTGTCGGTCAATGGTCAAATCTAGTCAAACCTGTAAAATATATATATAATTTCATAGGATCAAAACACAATCATATAACTACAAAACATTATAAAATCTGTCTCATACAATTTCAAAAACAATTTTAGCACAAACAATTAACATAATAAATATAAAATGTTTATTTATTTTGTCATTCTTTTAAATTTTCATCAAATGATACCATAACCACACAAAAGAATAAATTATACAAGCAGTTCAATCAATTCTATTTAATTTTAATTTATTCTAGTAAGTATGTAATTTCTTTTTTTAAAATTTGATACCAATAGATGGATAAATAAACATGTAATTTAATTTTAAGTACATTAGAATTTTTTTTTAAAAAAAAAAATAGAAAGTAACATTTAGTAGAACTTGAAATGAACGACAGATTATTTTAAGGAAAAAAAAAATAAAAGTAGAGAGTGTGATTTGTGAAAATCATAATCGTTTGAGGGCAAAAAAGTAATCTAGCATTGTCATCCACTGTTCATTTTTGGCCAAGCACAAACCAAATCTCCGCAAGCTTGTATATATATATATATTTATATATATATATATATATATATAGATATATAGATATAGATATCTTCAAAAGAATCAAAACACACACACACACACAAATAAAGCCACTGAAGCAACCTATACTTGTACAACAACTTACTACCACCGAGAAACATCAAAGCTTTGAAATGGCCTTTATCTTCACTTGTCAAACCTATTTCAAACCCATTTCATACACCCCACTACCGGACGTCCGATGCCCATGACCAAACCGCTACTCATGATCAGACCAACATTGACGGCAGAAGACCAATGACAACAACTGCCTGCCAGTACGTGATGATGACGACACTCCAAACCAACAATCCATTGAGCTCCAACGATCAAAAGACTCAAAAACTACAACCGACAACCTATTTCCTCTAAATGGACGACCGTAGTAGAGATGGCGCGACGACGACTAGCAGCGGAGACCATAAGATCAGTGGCAGCGGCAACAAAGCACCAGTGAAGATAAACAAAAGAGGGGTGCTCAGTGGTGGGTGCAAAGTTTGGTGAGGCTCTCCGCGGTGCCTAATCGCGAAGCTCCAAGTTGCATTAACTGGGCCTAGAACCCCCGACAATAGGGTCCTCAGCGATTGCGTCGAGCAACTTGCCGAGTTCTTAAACACTAGGCCCTGATCAGCTACCGAGGTGGGTCTCCACCATACCTAGAACCCTCGATTAAGGTTCTTTAGCGTGGCCGCCTAATGCTAAGGCAGTGACTAGGCGATCAATTTTTTCAGGTTTTAAAACACTGGCTGTGGTCATAACCATCTAGATTCGAAGAAGGTGGTGTAAACATATTAAGTGATTTACTTATTTGAACTATCAATGTGTAATCCTAATTAGCGGTCAAAACCTTGATAAGTTGGTGAGCTTATTATGTTGTATGGAAGAAGAACACACTTGAAGGAATTCTACGAGCCTAATGGTCAGAAGCAACGCTGGGATTTTGGCTTTGGGGGGCCAAAACTTGAACCAATTTTAAGGTGCCAACGTATAATAAACGTAACAAAATCAAACTAATATTTATAATATTGAACCAGTATCATCTAATCTATACTACAAATATCAAATTGAATTAAAACTTACTTTTGACAAGTAAGATGAACGATTAAATACATAGGATGATATTCATAAAAATATAAATAAAATAAATTAATCAAGTAATAAAATTTTAAAAGTTAACATAAAATCCAAATTAATAATCAATGTAAATAAAATAAATTAATCAAGTAATAAAATTTTAAAAGTTAACATAAAATCCAAATTAATAATCAATGTAAACAGTAAATTATGTCAAATTATTAGTAAGATTCAAAAAAATTAAATAAGTCAAACCTGAATTCTTCTTTGTGATTTCGATGTATGAAAAAGCAATTATTAATGATCAATTTACTTAACTCAAACTAATATTTGAGGAAAAAAAAAAATAGAGAAGGTTAAAAGTTTCAAGTATAAACTAATTATGACGGAAAAGTAAAATATAAGCATATTCAAACAACTTTAAAAAGTAATAAACTATATACTTGAGATTATAAAATTGAGAAGCAACCGATTGTTGTTGGTTGAAATTGTGATTATGATAAAAGAGAGAAAGGCAAAAAAGATGGTTAAAGTTAGAATAAGTTACTTTTATTTTATTTTATTTTATTTTTTTAAAAAAAAAAAGATAAAAGGAAAACCACAAGTAAAAATTAATTAATTTGATGTTTTATTGTTTGAAAATTATAGAATAAATTAATTATTTTCTTCCACCATAAAAATTAAATACATGCAATAGTAGTCAGATTAAAAATTTTATTGTTGATGTTTACGATCAGAAGAAACAGTGGAGGCCAAACTTCAAACTATTTATAATTTTACATTTTGTGTTAAAAAAATTCATAATAAATTTATTAAATTAAAATAAAATAAATTCTCTATGGGCCTGGGGGCTTGGCGGGTGGCTTCGCCCCTGCTATTGTTATATATAGACGATCGCTTAGATAATTATGTAGGTTAGCAACTACGAAATGCATACATATGATATTTTATTGGTCATACTAAAATAAACATAATATTGATCAGAATGTACTCTAACTGGAGAACAATATTTCCTATTACTGGGCTTAACTCAAAGAGCCAATTGAGAAAGGTGGTCTGATCCTGGAAAGATCATGGACCAATCACTCAAATATTGTGAGTTCAATCTTACTCAAATCCCACTTTATGGGTAATTTTTCCCCCACCTGCCGTGTGAGAGCAATTACTCAAATATTGTGGGTTCAATTTCACTCAAATTCTACTTTGTGGGTAATTTTCTCCCACTTGCTGTGTGGATTGCCACCTCCCACCTTATGGAGTAGATGTCATCCTAGATTAGGGAGTCGTTTGTTTTTTCGTCTAAAGACTGAACAGTACTGCTGAAAACTAAAAACTGAATAGTGATTGAAATCTAAAATCTGAATAACATGTTTGTTTTTTTTTTCCTTTATCTCTGAATATGTTGTAAATTTGTTTGTTTTCTAAATTTAAAATTGTCTGAAAACTAGTAAATTGACATTTATACTATTTATATTATTTGTTGTTATGTAATTTTAATTAATTTAATACAAACATTTAAAAATAAATAATTTAATAAATTTTAAAATATTTTTTATGCACATATTAATAATTTTTTATTAATAATTAAAATATGATTAAAAAAATAGTAGTATTCGTCATATTTATATTTAAATATATTAATATATTTAAGAAAACAACTAAAAAATTAAATGTTTAAATTGTAAATTAAAATATATTAGTTCAATTCTAAGACAATTTGAGATGAAATGTATTTAGGTTTTACTTGTTAAATATATTTTTTTATAACTATCAAGGAAAAAAAAAATGAAAATTTGAGTAATATAAAGTTAGGATAAATTTGAAATTATGTTATTTTGGGGAGGATAGATTTGGAATAAAAATTTTTAAATGTCATTAAATTATTTGTAATTAAGTAAAAAGTTAAAAATTCTTACTTAATTTTTTCAATTATTTTTTGATAGCTTTAAGTGGTTTGACCACTTAAAAAAACAATCGAAAACATCTTAATAGTTGCAATTAAGCACTATTAAGTGTTTAGTGGAAAAAATAAACAGTTCCTAGGTGCCGGTACTCCAAAAAAGAAAAAGAAACCTCAAAGGAACCAACTTAAAAATCTAATTATAAGTGTGGTTGACAGTAGTTGATTTCCTTATGAAGAACTAGGATTCAGTTTAATTGTGTCATCGATTTCTTGTAAAGAAAGGTGCATATGTACACCAAGAATACCAACTAATATGAAAAGTAAGGTTTCCTAATCACAAATCACATACAGTAAATTGCTTTGACTATATAGTTGTGATAAAAAAAATAAAATATCCACAACAATAGTGGCTTAACTACTAATTAGTCTTATTAAAACAGCAAAAATGTTTGTTGGACGATACTGATGAAAGGGACACGGCTGAGCTGATCAAGGCACGGCGTTCTGCATGAAATCAACGCAAATGCGGCAGTTGCAGTCTACAAAGCGGCACTTCAGACACCCAAAACACACGCAGGATATGCAACCCTTGCATTTTGCGTAACGAGGACACCCCCTGCTGCTTTTCCGGCTTAGTCTCTCCTCCACATCATCACAGGTGATCCTGAATGATACAGAAAATGAAAGAAAAGATTGCTTTCGTTGATACACACGCATTTTCAAGCAAGTGTAATTTCAAGAGGTTTATAGCTAGACATTCGATGTTGTTTTTGAAACCCGGTTTTCACAAATCTAACGGAAAATATTTTTATTCTTTTTCTAGAAGTAAACCTGAACAGGAGGGCCTCAAAAAAATCGACTAGAAGATGTACAAAGAAATCGTAATCCATGAGAAGAACAAACTACAAAAATAATGTGACATGCATGATGGGAGAAAAGATTGCTTTCATTGACATACACATGTCCCACTTGGTGTTGCCTTCGAGAAAACAAACATACCTATAACTGTCTTTTATTAGAGAACTGATTTTAAATACATTATTAAACTTGATTACTCTTGAGTTAATTATATCAAATTCTTCAAGGAAAAGGTTTCAAATGAAAAACAATCATGTAAAAATTATTAAATAATACCTGAACTCTGTTCTTTAGTAAACAAACATGAGATAATGCCACAGAACTTACTTTCCATGTGGTCTAAGAGCACAACTCCATCGCCTAATAGCCAATGCATCATGGTAGATCCTGCATTCCTCCTTAGTACGAAGACGGAAACGTCGCTCCTTGTTGCACTTTGAGCATCGGATAAACTCATCACGATGGAAAGTCCGTTTGCCGAGGCTGCTGCTTGATGCCTCATTGGTAGCAAACTTGTAGTACTTGAGAAGTACAGTCTTGCTCAAAGACACTTTCTCTTCATTGACATAAACCCATATGTGGTTCTTCCACTTTCGGGGCCCATCCCTTCCAGAGTGCTTCTCAAAGTCATATGGGGTCAAGCCCTCTAATTGTCAAACACCACATTCTTCATTAGTCATCACGAAACGAGTATATATAGATCATATTTCTGACTCTATTATGTGGTTCTTGTGAATCATTTACTTTCAGTATCCTAAATTCCTTACATGTTTTGTGTTTGATATAGAAAATAGCTCTGTTTGTAACAATTGTAAAATCATCTAACTATCTGGTACTGTACTTGAATATAATGAATTGCAGAACTGATTGCACAATGATATTTTTGTTAATGAGAAAGACATGTAAGTAGAATGACATACTTGATAATTAAAATAAACTGAAGATGTATTCACTACAAGTGATTTTGTAATAAAAGATCACGTAAAAATGCTTTTCGTGAAAGCATGAATACTGTTTACTTTTGGAAAAATATATATTCAATAAAGCACTTCAAATGTTGATCTGAATTGAAGAAGAAAAAGCAATATATATCCAAGCTATCTTCGAACACACACTCTTAAGATACATCTATATAATCTTTTTATTTATTTATTTTTTTTCAGCAAATGGTTTTGAAGTGTTCATAACAAATTAAGTACTATATAACAAAATGAATGCAAACTAAAATTACACTATGAAAAACATTAATGATGATATGGATATCTATTAACAGCACAACTTTTCAAGGAACAATATGAGTTTGCTCTTCTCAAAACAATTACTATAACTTGTAACACCGTTAGTTAAACTAAAAATGGAAAAAGGAAAAGACATAATTAAACACTAATCCTCAAGAGCTAACATATATAGCACAAGGATTCTAAATCCTATTATTAAAAATAACAATAATAATAATAAAAGTAATAGAGAAAGACTATTCAAAATCATAGAACGTCGAGGTAGCCTCACACAAATTTCTGAGCCAATGTGTTAAACTGTAAATGATTAGATTTCGTACGCAATCATTATCTACTTATCATATTAGATATATCGCATATGGCTCATATTGTACCTTCTCATGCACAAAAAGAACTCTATATGCATGCCATATTTAGAAACAGAATGAAAATCAATGAAGCTCAAATTAGCTGATCAATAATTAAGTACTAATAATATTTTTCTGCAAAAAAGAGAGAGAGTAAGAGAGAGACATTACTTTCAGGGCAATTAGCTCCGCATTCACAGTCGATAATAAATTGACCATTTGCCAAAATCTTAAGTTTTCCTATGGTGTCACCATATCTTTGGCTGGTGCAGCCACACTTTACCTCAATGTAGTCAGATTCCCTCTTCAGGCCCTCGATATTTTTCAATTCTTCTTCATTGAACATTTTCAAGCCAACCTTGCTAGCTAGCTCACACACAATTAGAAGTGATTTTTTTTTGGTTCTTTCCTGCCTACAAATCTGTGGCAAGCAAATTAAAACACATCAAGAAACCAGTAGATGAAATAAAATCTTCAAATCATTGATGAAAAAATGAATCAATCAGAACCCTTTTTATGGTTTTATGTAGATTTTGGTGCAGTGGTGGTTGTTATGAACAGGAGAGATTGAAGAGTGGAACAACGTTTGATGCGTGGCTTTTACAATATTAAATATATGCAAACATGTACTGGGGTATATCTATCGGGGTTACATATATGAAGGAACCTGAAACACTATGTCTTCAAAGAGAGGTCAACAAGCATGCAGTCGTGGACAAAATGTGGAGAGGGTGAGACAGTGAGATACAGAAATGTGTGACATAAGGGTGGTAGAATACTGTCTGAAAGGTGAGTTTTTGGAGTGTTTTTTATTTTAGAAAAATGCTTTGGAGCACAATTGTTTCACAGTAGCATAATTAATTAGAAAATAATTTCAAAAAAAGAGTTTCTTTCATGATCCCCAATAGTATATAAAACACTCTAAATAATGCTTTTCTAAATTCTAAAAAGGATTTAACGTCAGCCAAACACAAAGCTTTGCTTATTTGAAAGAGGTTTTGGTGATATTAAACGCACCCAAAACATAATATAGAATAGAGCTAGTGGTTTTTGGTTTGATTGGAGATCAGAAGATGGCAGTAGCATGACATCAAGCAATTTGGTTGAAAAAATCCCTTTATAGGAAGAACTACTTTTACAATAGATGTACAATTATTACTATATCTCTTTATCCTTAAATCCTGGTTTGATTGGAGATCAGAAGATGGCAGTTGCCTTAAATTTTGCTCTTCTGTCTTTAACTATTTCCCCACACGATTCATTTACTTGCTAATATAAAAATGTACCAAATCAAGTATTGAAATCTTTAGTATTTCTTGCAATTCTTATATTTTTTCCACTTAATATTATTCCACCAACAGAAAAGAAAAAGGCAGTATACAGAATTTTCCAATTGCATCGGTTGTCACGTTGCCAAGCAGCAAAACTGAGTGAGTGAAGAAAGTATATCAATTCATATTTCCCACAACACGCGCCCACGCGAACGCGCACGCGCGCGCGCACATATATATATATATATATATTCACTAACTTCCCCGCCTTGAGGTTATATTCATTAAACTCCCCTTGAGGTTTGACATAACAACACATAATTGAACATCCACTACAACAAATTATGGTTCTAATGACAAAAAATTTGGTTACGAGTTTATATTTTGTCACTAAAAATATATATAAAGTGACAATCATTGACACTCTTCACTATTAATTCATATTAGTTACAAAATTTGATTTCGAAACTATATTTTTGTCACTAAATCCTTTATCCTTATTTTATTTATAGTCAATTTTGTAGTAGGACATAATGAATTATGAGTATTTGTGTCATTTCAATCCTAAAAATAACTAACTTAAATTCACATAACACAAATATAAATATATATATATAACGGTAGAAAATTTTTATTATTTATTTATATATTTCTTGTTATCGAAAAAGAATATAGTTACTATGATGTAATTGAATATATTATGATTATTATGGTGCATTTTGGTTAGTTTAAAAGTGTCAACAACATTAGCATTTATATTATTTTTTTTATAATTCTTTTATTTCACATGATATTATGTCAAACCTTAGTCATGTTAGTGTAATAAGTCCTTTTGCCTAAAAGATAAATAAATAAACAAATAAATAAATGCTTCTAATAAGAGTTATTTAAAATTTGCTCTACCAGTCATCGACTGAAAAATTTTCAAATAATACTATACATCTCTACTAAATATATATATATTTATATATATCTTATCTTCACTTTGAAAGAGACAATAAATTTATGCTTATTATATTATTTATCGTATTATCTTATTATCAACGTGATAATTATAAATTAATTGCAAATGAAAATTTTGAAGCATAATTTGCGATTTGTATGTTGTCGCTAATAAAAGGTTACCTCTGATGGCGGCTATCAACAAAAGACAAAGGTTGTGACAGCTATCAATAAAGCGAAATGGCTATGGCGGCGCTTCTTCTGTTATATAGAATAAACCCTACATTGATAAAAAAATATAAGTAAAATTTATATACAACAATTTTAAAACAAAGATCGAGTAATTAAAATATGTGCGCACCTATAAAAACGAAAATATTATGAAAATAAAAGTGCATGCCGCCTATTTGTTTCAACTACATGTTCTTACAAGCAGAAGAAAATTTACCGTTGCCTGGTGTCACCCTTCACTCACTCACTTCTAAATTTTGTGATTAGGTTATCATAAAACCTGTGCGGGAAGGTGAACAGAGATTTATAAATAGAACAACAATTAAATTATTACTAAACATTGAATCTAAAAGGTTTGAAAAATCTCATTTGTATTCATCTAAATATGCTACCAATAACTTAAATGGTCCTCATCGTGAATCCAAGCATTCAAAGTAAATAAAAGGAATCTTTACATAAAAGTCATAAAGGTGTGTCGCACCCTAGTATGCACGTAAATCTGTAAAATTTTTGTTTGTTGAAATCATCGTTACAAATTAGAATGGGGTTGAAAAGATATGATCCTATTGGTAATCGATTTGTTTTTTTTTTTCATATATGGTATTTTATATTATTATGATGTACATGGATAGATTTTGAACATGACAGAATTCTAAATAAATTTTTAAGAAAAAACAAAAAGGTAAAGTTTAGAATGGTCGTATATGACAACCTAGAAATTAAATTCAATTAATTTCGTTATGAAAATGAAGCCAAAAATTGTAATGTCATTATGTCAGAATAGGTTAAAATCTTTATTAGATTAAGCATATATTCCTGCATTGGAAAATTAGTATTAATGCTCACATATGATGTTAAAGACCCTTTTTGTTTTTATATTTATTTTTCATAAACTATGGGGGAACTAGACCTATAGAGTGAAGTTTTTTGGATGGTAAAAGAGCCATTCTTGCGGAATTTCTATGTTTAGTATCTTATAAATTTAAAATGTAAAAATAAATCAACTAAATTTATCGATCATATTATCTTTTTTAAAATAATTTTTTTTATTTAATTCAAATATAATAGATGAATTTGATTGGTTCGTTCTTATTTAAAAAGTTAGGTATTGACAATAGAAGTTATACTTATCATTTTTAATTTTTTTTATTAAATATATAATTTTTAATTTTTTATTATACATACAATTTTTAATTTTATTTAATAAAAAAGAAGTGAAAACACGATGAACATGTATGTGTAGGAGCAGGGGTAAAGAGTTGTTCTGAGTTGGACTTTCTTTGAACTGCGTTGAAGAAGTAGAAGAGGAAGATGTGGGTCTTATCCTGCGCCACCCCGTCTGCTTATCCTATGCACCCTCTTAAAGCTTCCATGTCCACACAGACTACTCGTTCACACTCACTTCACTCCGCTCAAAATCCAGAACACCCATTTGTTCCTGAGGTAAACACTCATTAACCCATTTCTCTTTCTTGTCTTTTTCTGTTGCTCAATAAAATTGAACACCCATTTGGTTTGTTGGTCCAGAGACCCTTTTAAGCGTTGTAGTCAGTGATAATGCTGTTTGTTTGCTGAGAAAATGCATGAAACTATGAGAAGAAGTCCTTTTGTTTGTGATTTTAATTCGTTGAAGTAAAATGTTGTGTGCAAATAAGAAAAATGTAAGCTTACTGGTCAATGCTCATTGTTTGGTCATCAGGGTAATGCTGTTTTTGGTTGTTGAGAAAGTGTGGAGGCAATGAACATATGTCCTAAGTATTATTAGTTCATGAGATAGGTTTTGGCTTTGATTATCTTCGGTTAAATTCAAAACTGATTTCTAGGAATGAATTTTAGTTCTACATGGGTTATTGTTTGTGTGTGTGTGTGTGTTAAATGAAGTAGTGCGTTACTTTAGATAGTTTATTTTTCTCTTTCTGCTTGTCTGTTTTCTTGAAACTGAAAATGGTAGTGCGATGTGGCTTCTTTGTGTTTGAGAAAGTGTGAGAAATTGAAGGGGAAATTTAAGGTTGAAGTTTTATTATGATCAACTTGAGGGACAAAGGTTGTTTCACTTTTCTGCAATGCAGGTTGTGAAAGCTGTGGATTCCTTGTATTCGGAGTTCAGAGCTGTGGATAATTTGGTGGCGTGCAACACTTCCCGTGTTCTTAAAGCTTTTCAGAAAGCTCGGGTTGGATCTCATGTAAGTAAATATTTTCTTTGATAGAATATGCGAAATGACTTTGATATAGCTACTTGAAGGTCAATACGTTTGGTGAGTTTCCTGCCCATGGAAAATAGATAACTTACTTGGATATGTAATTACATTTAGATATGTGATATGTGACTAGGACAGACATAAGTTTGTGGTTGTGTGTCAGTGTCTTAATCGTATAGTCATATTTTGGAATAGTCACAAAGGAATAAAGTTTTTTCATATTTGGTATTCTCAATTGTTCTTGGTATTCTTATGTTTCAAAACAGCACTTTGGTGGAAGCACTGGCTATGGTCATGATGAAGCTGGGGGACGTGAAGCACTTGATCAAGCTTTTGCAGAAATTGTGGGAGCTGAATCTGCAATAGTTCGATCACAGGTTTTCTATATGCTATTATTCGTAGCTTAATTTCTTTGAATGTTTACTGTTCTCAGTATTTATTAACTCATGCTTCTTTCCCATCAGTTCTTTTCAGGCACCCATGCAATCACTTGTGCATTGTTTGCTTTCTTAAGGCCAGGGGATGAGGTGAGCTCTTATATAGATGTTGCACACACTTCCTTCTTACTAAAATAAATCTTGATATTTTTATGATGTCCTCTGCCCAATTTGTAAGAGTATTGTGGTTTAGACTAACTTGGTTGTCAGCTTTTGGCAGTTGCTGGTGCTCCCTATGATACCTTAGAGGAAGTTATAGGAAAGAGAGACTCTCATGGGCTGGGTTCTCTTAAAGATTTTGGAGTAGAGTATCGGGAAGTTCCTGTATGTTCTCAATAACTATGTGAAACAAATGCTGATTTTTTTGGTTGTGAATTCTTCCTTTTTTACGTTCATATTGTTGCAGCTTGCGGAGGATGGTGGGCTTGACTGGGAAGCACTTAGGAGTGCTTTGAGTTCCCATACAAAATGTGCACTCATACAAAGATCGTGTGGTTATTCATGGCGTCAAAGTTTAAGTGTAGATGAGATAGGGAAGGCAATAAAGATTATAAAGGTAATAACTGAAAATCAGAACCTTATATTCATTGAAGATATATCATTGCCTGGGTAGTGTGCATCCTCCTTTGGATTGCTGTTTTCCCTAGAATTACATGGTACATACTTTGTTAGATGTTGCTAAAGATGGAATCTTAACAATTTTAAGTCTTTGTATATTTCAATCATGCTTCTGTAAATGTAAATCTACTGGCAAGTTCTACTTCTTTTGGGCTCTGCAATTGACTGGTTGGGTTATTGGTATGAACTAGAAAGTTACGATTATGACAACCCATGAGGACTTGCTGAGACATTGTTCTATGATTTTAGTTTATTTTAAAGGAACAGGTGCAGTGCTATTATATAAGCAATTATTTAATTTGTACAACTACTTATATCTTGCTTGGATTTCAGGTACATTATTTGGGTAATTGATATCATATCAATTATGTAGAACGTCCTATGATTGAGGGAGTTATTATAGGCAGATTATGTGCCCATGATTAGGAGACAAATTGACAGATTATGTATATAATTAGGAGATTTATTTCCTTTTCTATTTCGGAGTGTAGCTATAAAATAGAGCTGTAATATGTACAAAGTATTCAGTGAATAAAATACATAAAACAGTTGTTCACATGGTATCAGAGCCTAGTTTGTCTAAACCCTAGTGATCAATGGCTGATTCCAGCGATCAAAGCATAAGGTCCTCTATTTTAGAAAACGAATCAAAAATCTCAACCAATGGTTCGAACGGAACCGATACGCTATCTATTCAACTCACAGTGGCCAAACTCAACGGGAGAAACTACCGTGAATGGGCACAATCAATCAAACTAGTCATCGACGGCAAAGGAAAACTCGGGTACCTTACCGGCGAGACGCCCAAACCAGCCTTAACGGACGCTACAACTCTATAAAAATGGAAGTCAGAAAATTCCTTGGTAACGGCTTGGCTTGTGAACTCCATGCAAACTTCAATCGGCAAAACTTTACATGTTCTTGTCGATAGCGAAGGAGGTCTGGGAAGCCGTTCGCGAAACCTATTCGGATATGGAAAACTCATCGCAAATCTTTGACCTCAAGACCTGCTTATGGCAGATGAAGCAAGGCGAGAGAGATGTCACAGAATATTACCTGGAGATGTCGGCGATTTGGCAAGAACTTGACTTGAGTTACGCCGACGAATGGAAATGACGACAGTGCTCACTATCGGAAGCGACTCGAGGAGGAACGAGTCTTCGAATTCCTGGCTGGCCTCAACCAGGAGCTAGATGATGTTCGTGGGAGGATCTTGGGTCGCCGACCTCTGCCCTCAACTCATGAAACCTTTTCTGAAGTAAGAAGAGAAGAAAACCGAAGGAAGGTGATGCTCGGCCCATCTGTGCAGAATGAGTCAACAGTGCAGAAGGCCCAAACTGGTGGATCAAGTGAGGGATCAGCCCTTATAATCAAAGGCTTATCAAGTGGGTTAGACCCAAATAAGAATAAAAACAGGCCTTGGTGTGAACATTGTAAAAAACCAGGCCACATTATGGAAAAATGTTAGGAGTTGTATGGTAAACCAGTAGATTGGAAGCCCAAACAGAGCAATCGGAACCGTGGATATCAAGCTCAAACAGAATCCGTTCCTACTCAAAGTGGAGAATTTAATTCTGAACAAATGGAACAACTTTATAAGATGTTCTCCGGTTTCCAAACCGCAGGTCAGTCTAATATTTCAACTGGGTCACTAGCACATCGAGGTAATTCCTTACAAGCCTTAAATACCAAATTACAATTTCAGACTTCCTGGATTATTGATTCCGGTGCCTCCGATCATATGACTGATTCATATAATATTTTTTCATCATATTCACCTTGTATTGGAAATTTTAAAGTTAAAATTGCAGATGGCTCACTTTCGTCAGTTGCAGGAAAAGGGAGTATTCGACTCTCTGATTCTCTCATTTTAGAATCTGTTCTCCATGTTCAAAATTTATCTTGCAATTTGTTATCAGTTAGCAAATTAACGAAATACTCTAACTGCTCCGCTAAATTTTTTCCATCATTATGCATCTTTCAGGACCTATCATCGGGGATGACGATTGGCAGTGCTAAGGAGTGTGATGAACTCTACTACTTTGAGGAAACTAATGTGAGTAAACAATGTCAAAATGTAGTTTGCAATTCTGTATCTTCCTCTAAAGATAGTGATATCTTGTTATGACATTTTAGACTAGGTCATCCCAATTTCTAATATTTGCAAAGAATGTTTCCTACTATGTTCTTGAATAAAAAGCATTTTGATTTTTAATGTGAGATATGTGAATTGGCAAAACACCATCGTACTTCCTTTCCAAAATCTATATACAAGCCATCAAAACCATTCTCATTAATCCATAGTGATCTATGGGGTCCATCTCGTATTCCTAATCGCACTCATGCAAAATGGTTTGTCACATTTATTGATGATCATACACGTGTATGCTGGGTATATTTATTAAAAACGAAAGCAGATGTTCATTTTGTGTTCAGTAATTTTCATTCCATGATCCAAACACGATTTCAAACCTCAATACAAATTCTTCGAACCGATAATGGTACCGAATATTTCAATACCATTTTCGGTGATTACTTTAAAAAAACATGGGATAATCCATCAAAGCTCATGTATTGATACTCTTCAACAAAATGGAGTTGTCGAACGAAAAAATCGACATCTTCTTGAAGTTGCTCGTGCCCTAATGTTTTCCACTCATATGCCTAAACAATTCTGGGGTGATGCAATCTTAACATCTGCTTATCTTATAAATAGATTACCCAGTCGTGTACTTTCATTTGAAACACCCATCCAGAGATTTCAAAAACTTTTTCCAACTTATCGTCTTAGTGTTGGTGTCCTTTTAAAAATGTTTGGTTATACTGTAAATTAGACGCTAGAGCAGTTAAATGTGTTTTTCTCGGGTATTCATCTACTCAAAAGGGCTATAAGTGCTATGATCCTATAAATCAAAAGGTATTTTGTTAGCCTTGATGTTACATTCTTTGAAAACACGCCTTACTTTCAAAAATCTTCTCTTCAGGGGGAGAAAGTGAGTGAAAATCAGTTTTTTGACTGTTTTTTGAATCTTTATTTCTCTTTCCCTGAGTCAACCCTAAACACTAAACCACTCTATGAATCAATTCCAATCCCAAACACTGAATCATCCTCCAAATCTAATATGCCATGTACAAATGGAAACTTTAAGACAGGGGGAGATGAAAGAAAACAAACTGACAAGGAGATAATTGTTTACTCAAGGAAACCAAAGTTAAAGGAAAAAGAGGACGTCATATTCGATGCACCCGAGAAGTCTGAACCAGTGATAGCTCCGAATACACTAGAACCTTCTGATCTTGATTTGCTCATTGCTCTCAGAAAAGAACCTCAGTCATGTACACTACATCCTATCCCAAGGTTTATGTCTTATAATTTTCTATCTACAAAATTTCGAGTGTTTACCTCTAATCTTGACAGTACAGATATCCCAAAAAATATCTATGAGGCATTACAGGTTCATAAATGGAGAAATACAGTCATGGAAGAAATGACGGCCTTGGAAAAGAACGGTACGTGGGTGGTAATGGAGTTACAGAAAGGGAAGAAGCCTGTAGGCTGCAAGTGGGTTTTTACCCTAAAATATAAAGCTGACGGAACAATAGAACGGTATAAGGCCCGCTTGGTTGCAAAAGGGTTTACCCAAACCTATGACATTGACTACACTGAAACATTTGCACCAGTAGCGAAAATGAATACAATTCGGGTTCTATTATCGTTGGCAGCAAATCTAGATTGGTCCCTTCAACAATTAGACATTAAGAATGCGTTTCTGAATGGTGATTTAGAATAAGAGGTATTTATGACATTGTCACCTGGGTTCAGCAAAAAGGGAGAAGAAAATCTGGTATGTAAACTCAGAAAATCCTTGTACAGTCTTAAAGAATCACCAAGAGCATGGTTCGACAGGTTCGCGAAGGTTATAAAAGGTCAAGGATACAGTCAAGGACAGTTAGATCACACAATGTTCGTAAGACAATCTAAAAAAGGATTGAAGACAATCCTAATTGTGTATGTAGATGACATAATCCTGACAGGAGATGACATAGTTGAGATGGATAGGCTGAAGAGAATTTTAGCTCCTGAATTTGAAGTAAAGGATTTAGGTCAGATGAGGTATTTCTTGGGAATGGAAGTTGTCCGGTCAAAAAAGGGTATTTTTGTTTCTCAACGAAAATACATCCTTGACTTGCTTTCTGAAACAGGAATGCTTGAATGTAAGCCAAATGATATTCCAATTGAAGCCGGAAAGAAAATTGATACCGGTGGGAAATCAGTGGAAACTGATAGATATCAGAAGCTGGTGGGCAAGCTAATTTATCTCTCACATACAAGACCTGACATTGCATTTGCAGTGAGCGTAGTGAGCCAACACATGCATTCACCTAAAGAAGAACACCTTGAAGCAGTTTATAAGATTCTCAGATATCTGAAGGGAACACCCGGTAGAGGATTGTTTTTCAAGAAAAGTGAAAGAAAAGAAATAGAGGTGTTCACAGACGCTGATTGGGCAGGATCTGTGGATGATAGGAGATCAACTACTGGGTACTGCACTTTAGTTTGGGGGAACTTGGTAACATGAAGAAGTAAAAAACAGAATGTAGTTGCTAGAAATAGTGCTGAAGCAGAATTTAGAGCAGTTGCCCAAGGAATGTGTGAAGGATTATGGTTAAAGAAACTCTTAGAAGAATTATTTGTCACATTAAGTTATCCAATTAAACTTTATTGTGACAATAAAGTTGCTATCAACATTTCTCTTAATCCAGTACAGCATGATAGGACTAAACATGTGGAAGTAGATAGACATTTCATTAAGGAAAAAGTTGAAAATGGAATCGTGTGCATGGTATATGTGCCTACCAAGGAATAGATTGCGGATATCTTCACCAAAGGGCTTCCTCGACAGTTATTTAATGACTTCATTTGCAAGTTGGATTTAATTAACATCTATGATCCAACTTGATGGGGAGTGTAGAACGTCCTATGATTGAGGGAGTTATTATAAATAGATTATGTGCCCATGATTAGGAGACAAATTGACAGATTATGTATATAATTAGGAGATTTATTTCCTTTTCTATTTCGTAGTGTAGCTATAAAATAGAGTTGTAATATGTACAAAGTATTCAGTGAATAAAATACATAAAACAGTTGTTCACAAATTATTTGTATCCAGATGCAAAATCCTAACTGCTTGGTCATGGTGGATAACTGCTATGGTGAATTTGCGGAAATCATTGAACCTCCAATGGTGGTATGTAATATATTTTGCTCTCCTTGTTTCTGAAGGTGGGAAACTTATTTTTGTTAATCGTGAGCCAGGGTGCAGATTTGATTGCTGGCAGTTTGATTAAAAATCCTGGTGGAACTATTGCACCATGTGGTGGATATGTTGCTGGGAGAAATAAATGGGTAGAAGCAGCGGCAGCTCGTCTCTCTGCCCCAGGGTTAGGAATAGACTGTGGTTCCACTCCTGGTAATATTATGCGAGCTTTTTTCCAAGGTTTGTTCCTTTCACCTCAAATGGTTGGTGAAGCAATCAAGGTATGCTTCTGCATGTTCTTAGTTCTGTTCTTTTTTTTTTTTTATTTATTTATTTATTTGTTGGCTTCCATGTGGTACTAAACACATTATTTTATGTAATTTAAGGGAACCCTTCTGATTGCTGAAGTTATGGCATCTAAAGGTTACAAGGTACAGCCACTTCCTCGTGTTCCCCGTCATGATACAGTACAGGTATGTTTTATTTTATTTTATTTTGTATTGATTTCATTCATCTATACATCAAGATTGAATTTGCCATCAGCTGAGACTATTCCGTTTGTGCATATTTTAACTAATCTTCATATAAACTGAGTTAGTTGGAAGGAGCTCTAGATGCTCCTTTTAGTAAGTTATTGCTTCCTTTTCTGCCATTCCTGTGCTCATGACATCCACTCAGTGCAAGATTGCCTGCTCTTCAATAAAATGTAGATGAAAAATGATGCTTACAGTTGTGATCAGCCAATTAATAATTAAGTATTCGAAGGAAAAATAACAAGGTGAATGTCTTGGTTGCTCCTTGGTGCTTTTCAGGCAGTGCAGCTCGGATGCCGTGAGCGTCTCCTAGCATTCTGTGAAGCAGTACAGAGAAGCTCCCCAGTGGGATCATTTACTAAACCAGTTACTGGTACAACTCCTGGATATGCATCAGAGGTCTGGATACTGTTAAGCCCAACATCTATATTGTATTGCTTTAAGTGACTGAACTTTTAAAGAGGTTTATTTTCCAAATATCGTGCATTGGTTTCTTAGATCCTTGAGATTCTCTGAGAGAGTTTAGGCACCTTCAGCTGCAAATGCCATCAACTAGTAAATGCCTCTCAAATTTGAGGTGCACCAGAGGATGAGATGATAGTGTTACATTTGTCTGTAATAATGTTAATCTTTCATTGGAATCTCTTGCCGTTCTTTTCAAGTCAGGATAGGTTCTCTTAGTGTTTTTTGTGTACCCTGATATGGGCTGGCTACTAGCATATATGTAGGATTTGCCATATATAATAAAAAGCTTGCACTTGGATTACAGTTACTCTATGTCTCAGAAATTTGTCAACTTGAGGCTTTAATTCTCTGATTCAAGACTTAAGTGCTACGTTAATATCTGTTAGTGTTGCATAGTGGTTCAAGTTTTGTTTAAAACATAAATTTAATTGATTAACATTTACAGATTAACATGTTATATGGTGAAGGTTCTATAATAACTAATAAAATCGTCAAATTCAATTAGTTCATTTTTTTTTAATTTCTTTTTGTGGTTAACCTGACATAGAATATCTTGTAAGTTTCTTAGGTAATCTTTGCTGATGGAACGTTTATTGATGGAAGTACAAGTGAGCTCTCATGCGACGGACCCCTAAGAGAACCTTTCGCTGTGTTTTGCCAGGTGTGTATGATTTCCTGTTGTTTCTCCATGTTGAGGTCTATGTAGTAATAGCTTATCCTGCATTTTTGAAGGATATCTATTGCCAAATGTTTATGTCTATACAGAAATGTCATCAGACAATGTGATGCTCTTTCATATACTGAATTGCAGTGTTGCTTGAATTTCTCAATGCAGGGTGGCACCCACTGGACTCAGTGGGGACTAGTTCTAGGAGAGGTTTTGAAAGCCATATAATGTAAAACTGATTTTGAGCAAGCAGTCCCAAGGTTTTGCGGTGATATGCTTTCACTTTTACATCCATCAGCCAGGATTTTGATCTGTACAGAATCAGTGGTCTCAATATGCCAACATACAAGGTACTTGGCAAAAGTCAATTCACTCCTTAATTTAAGGTAATTACTGATCCATTGTACGTTTTGCCCTTAATTGTTTTTTCTTAGGTTCAGTATGAGAGGATTGTAATTATATTTTGAAGACCTTAACTTTGAAAGTACTTAAGGATTATATTAGGACACATTTTAAGAGGAATGTCTATCATTAGATTTAAGATTAAACAAAATTGCACAGATTCTCAAGTCTTGAGAGAAGTAAAATATTGTCTTTCTAATGTTGGATATCCCATCAACGTGTCCCATTTGTTAAAGTATTGCAATTATCTTCTTAAATTTGAGTATTGAATTTTGTGTTTCAGTTGAACCTCTCATAATTTTCAAGGGAAAGTTAAACCTGTTCTAACTGAGTTTTCTTCCAAATTATGTTTAATCAGGTTTTGTCTCAGCTTTTGGGAGTGAGCTAATCGAATTCATGGAAACAATCAGGAAGTTTTGGATACTACACGAAGAAAAGGATGGTATTCTTTTCTGTTTTCAACTACATTTTTCCTTTAATTAGATTTGATGCTTGCAAATGTTAAAACATTCATTTGTTCAAGTGAACTTAGTGTAGTGCTGAAGATTTCAATATCGAATATTCACAGATTTGTTCATTGTGATTGTTCTGGACACTACATTCACTCTATTAGGTTTTCAGTCTGCAACAGAGAAAATCAGGTGATTATATGTATATGTTTAATATTCGGATACGTCTAAAACTAGCAGTTATAATTATCAAAGGAGATTTTTGACAAATTTTGAAGTCATCAAATTTGTTTATCTTACAGCAAAATGTTCTAGAAATGTAAAAAGTCTAAGGTTTCGCTACGGAAGAGTGAGATTATCGATTTATTGATTGTAAATATTGAAGGCATGAAAGAGCATGGGGTTAATAGTATTATTTTTACTAAATTTATTCCACTAGTTTATTTTCATTTCAAATTGTTGGGTAAAATGAGTCAGTCTAGTCGAGATCGAGGACTAAAATGTATATTTACTTCTCAAGAGATATCTACCAACACATCTTTCTACACTACTAATTTATTTGTTTTGTGTTTTGTGATTTTGTCTTTTTGTATAGTGTCCTTATAATTGTTAGCTAGTCAAGAGAATTGTGCAGTTTGGAAGTCTATTCTTACAAGTGGGGTATATTTACCGAACATATGTACACCTTTTAGTCAAGAGTGAATGTTGAACAAGTCCGTTTTGTTCTTATTTTTCTATTTTAACATTATTTTTTTGGAACAATTAGATTTTTTATGTAATACAACCCAACTTCCTTTTCATCTACTGCAAACAAAATTTGAAAAATATGTTTTCTTCGATTTTGTTGTGGTCATGGGTAGGTACCAACTTATGACTTTATTTATTTATTAATCTCCTAATACTATGTTAGACAATTATCGGAATCTAGTTATTATAGGATTCTAATGTGTGGCTTGGATTGATGCTCCTAGAACCGGGAAAGGTTGACCCTCATATTAAATGGGAAAAGTGCCACAGTATTGAGGACGCATGAGCTTAAATCTGTCACACTTACAAGAAACGAGCAAAAGGGTGTGCCACTGGATCAATCTATTGAGCTAAAGTATCAACTTATGAGTTATGGCCAATAATTAGAGGATAGTAACCATCATATTTTAAGGCAAAAAAAAGATCAAATTCCAATAGAAGGAAATTGAAGAATTAAATTTGGTTAATAGAATAAAGAATTATGATTTAAGATAGAATGAATGCACACAGTAAGTGTTCAACTGTACACAGTAGTGTTACCATCTTTGATTAATTTTTCTTGGTTTTGGTCTAAAATAAAAATGTTATTACAATGTGGGCATGAACAGTAATTTCTCCTTCTGGTGGCATTAGACCTCAGACTTTGGGCCAGATGGTTTCCCAATGGGCCTATCCCAAGCTTAAACGCGACTGTTGCGGATTCTTTAAACTACTTCTGAAAGACTATAGCTACCTGATACAAAAACGACGTGGTTTTTAGAAAATGGAGAGGGGATAAAAAGTGCGGTGAGCGTGGATCGAACACGCGACCTTCAGATCTTCAGTCTGACGCTCTCCCAACTGAGCTATCCCCGCTTCTGCTGTTATTCTCTCCTTTTAAGTTATAAATATTAATTTAAACTAAGACTCCCCGTTAAATGAGACTCCCCAAAAGGTCGAGCAAAGCAACAATTCCAACGTGAAAGAGAATAAAATCATTTTAAATTATAAATTTCGTTCAATCCTTATATTTTTACAATTCGTTTTGTTTTTAATTTTTACATTATTGAATTTATGATTACATTATTTGCAGTACTCATTCATTTACAAGGATGTATTAAATTTAAAGTTTATTAGAATTCCATGAATTTTTTATTTAATGATAAATTTTAGTAGAATTCACATATTATATAAACTCTATATTGATTTTATTATAATTGTTTGCAAAATCCAATAAAATCCTAGGAAAATTTTTAATATTTGTTATAAATTTCTTTTTCATCAAAATCACTTTAAAATTTATCCAAATCTAGCATTCAAATGAAATTTGTGAAGCCAATGATTTTTTAAATATATTTAGATTTTAATAGAGTCCATATAAATCTTATTGTATATATTTTAATAACTTGAGAAAATAGATTGTTAAGACCCAGTGTTTCAGTTTAAGTAGATAAAAGTTCAGTAGACTCAAAAGTAAAGATGACGTCGTAGAAGTGCAAGCTGATGTGTCCCAGTCCACATACCGTTATTCTGTGAGCTCGCGATATGATTATTAGCTCACTTATCATCTCGGTCAACAAGCCTGTGATAGGAGCTGTTCGTCTATCAACTCATACATGGACTGTTCGTTCATTCGTTCGTACATTAGCTTGCCAAAATATCTTTTTAGTTCATGAGCTCGTTATGAATTGTCCAGTTAACATTTTAGAAACTTAAAGTAGCTTAATTCGGGAAGAAGTCAATTTTTCTGTTTTCAAATAAATCAAATATCGAGATTCTCGGAGTTCGTTACTTATTAATTGGAGAGAATTTTGGGTATTATAATTATCAGAATTAATATAAATTATTTTTTGTTTTATCTGTATGTAATTCAAATCAATTCAAATTGTATCACCCCTTATTATAAATAGTGGATCAAATTCATTGTAAAGGATAAAAGAGAAATATTATACTGTTATTTTATCAAAATAGAGAATGACAATCGTGGACATAGACCTGGTTTTAGTCGAATCATGTAAAAACTTGTGTGTGTTATTCTTCTTTTTTACTTTGGTTGTGTTTGTTGTTTAATCACAAGTATTGGGCTCGAAGATCAACAAATTTAGATTGAATATAATTAGATTTAAATAAAATTTATACAACTAAATTTTTGATATGTTTTAAATTCTAATAAATTCTAAATTAAATATGATATCAAATTAATAATATTTAAAAGTTTTAAGGATCTCGATTTTTTATGATATTCCTATAATTAAAATCAAGATTTAAAAAGAAAAAAAAGAAATCGTAATTTGGCATAAGTGTAAGGACATGGCTGTATGGATTGTATGTTCCATAATAAATTGCACCTCATTTGATTTGCCTCATTGCAATCTCAGACGTTACTTAGGTCCCGACAAAGTAAGGCGGCCTACAGTGTTTGAACTCTCTCTGCTTTGTAAGTCAATCATCTTCACTTCGTTCTCTCTTTATGTTTGATCTTCTTTAAACTAAAATCCTTACAACTTCCACCTCCAAACTCACTTTTCATACTGTAATAGCTTTCAAATGCCATTAATATGACTGCACCTTTTTCATTCATGATTTTTCTCTTGACTGATCATGCTAGTATATGTAGATACTACTTAAATGTTATAATCAGGATTCTGTTAGTAGTTTTATTCAGGTTCAGTTATTATTAGATTGTCAATCAAAATTAAATATTAAGATGTGTTCATGAAACAATTAAGTTATCACTGTAGATATGCAAAACTGACTTTAAAATTGACCTTCTATATCACTGCATTATCTAATTTTTCATTTCATTTCTTTTGTGATATACAACTTTGCAGAATCTGTCTTTTGTTATGATTTTGTTGATGTTACAAGGTAGTTTTCTTGTTTATTAGTATACTTTTATATGGTAAAGATCATATGTCAACATGATTATTAGTATGCTTTTGTATGGTAAAGATCGTATGTTTAAGATGTTTGTCTTGGTAAAAAGCATTTTATATACTTTGATTTTGGAACAACCTCTGTTAATCTGCTTTGTAAGAATTTTCTTACATCACATCTTTTGCAGGTCCTGATTCTGAATTTTCTCGGCGGTGAACTAGAGTGCGATACCTACTATGAATGCTGGACAACTCACTTTGATGGCATCCACTTTTTGTGTGATGCTTACCATGCATTTCTCAGTGCAGCTTCTCTCAGAACACCTACATTCCTGGAAAAAACCGAAGGAGCAAAAAGCCATAATAATTATCATTCTTATGGCGCCCATATATGCTGTTGATTCATTTGTTGGTTTGATAGATTTTCAGGGCAGCAAAGCCTTTTTCATGTTCTTGGAGTCTGTTAAGGAATGTTATGAGGCCTTGGTGAGTGCCTCTCCTCTTCAATTTTAGTCAGTTGTAGTAAGATTTTTATTTGCACGAAGGTTACTAGTGATGCAATTTGTTGCTACTAATTAAGTTATTGCTTGTTACATGCAGGTTATAGCTAAGTTCTTGGCTTTGTTGTACAGCTACTTGAATATCTCCATAAGCAAAAACATAGTGCCGGATGAGATCAAAGGAAGGGAGATCCATCATTCATTTCCAATGACTCTTTTTCAGGTGACGGAATGTTTTTCCTCATTTACAGTATTCGTCTAATACTTATGTTAAAGGATAAAAGGACCTACAAGATCGAGATGCTACAGAATTATATTCGTCTTATTGATTTCAAGATGCTAATTGATATCTTAACATCTCAGAAATTGTTTAACGAGGGTATCTTCCCATTTTCCTTCTTCATCTTTTGTTGAAAATGTACCAATATGATTCTTTTTACCTCGAGAAGATCGGGTTAAAAAACTGAATGTCTTTGAAATTTCATTGAAGTGTGCCACCATTCGAGAAGTGACTGTTTATACTGGACTGTTTTCCCTTTCTTTCCTTTTGTTATTAGCAAGCTACGATTATTGGGCAGTTGTAATATTTTGTAATTAGGCTCATTCAAAAATATTGTTTTAAGTTATTGAGTCTGTGGCCTGCTGCTATGCCCTTTCTTTCTCATTTTCCATAAGGGCAGTGTCAATTTAGATAACTTCTTGCATTGCATTTTGCAGACTAGATAGGTCCTGTCAAACATCCTCGTTAAACTGGGAAAAGCATAAGCTATTTTTTAAGTTTGAACTCATTTTCTATCAACTGCAGCCTCGGACAACTCGTTTGAACCATCATACATTGAAGCTTCTCAAGTATTGGACATGGCAGTTTGTTGTGATCCGGCCTGTCTGCTCCATCTTGATGATAATTCTTCAAATTCTTGGGTTGTACTCCAGTTGGATTACCTGGACGTTCACGATCATTCTGAACATTTCAGTGTCACTGGCGTTGTATTCTCTTGTAATTTTCTACCATGTATTTGCTAAAGAGTTGGAACCACACAAACCTCTTGCCAAGTTTTTGTGCATCAAAGGAATTGTCTTTTTCTGCTTTTGGCAGGTAATTGCTCTTGCTCATGTTTTCTCAAATCCTTCTTATGAATTTAGAACAATTCAATCATAATGCCTTTTGAACTGACGTTGATGCCTTCATCTTTGAAGCATAGATAGCTATCTTTGAAACATTCATTGTTCGATAAGATATATGTAGTTTTCTTATGGGACACATCAGTCTGGTGACTTAAGAATGATGACTCCTAACCTTTTTTCATTGAGTGGGCATGAATAACTACTGGAGAGTCTGCTGATTTTGTTTGCTGATGCAGTTCAACTACTATTGAAAACGAATATCCTTGATAGATCAGCTTCTTTGATTTTTTTTGCAGGGTGTTGTGCTTGATGTTCTTGTAGCATTGGGAATAATCAAATCTCATCACATCTGGCTTGATGTAGAGCATATTGAGGAAGCTCTCCAGAATGCTTTGGTGTGCATGGAGATGGTCTTCTTTTCTGCTTTTCAACAGTACGCCTACAGTGCTAAACCTTATAGAGACGGGCATACCACATCAAGTGTGAAATCAGACAAGAAGAAAGAGTGATTATCATCGCAACCATAGAGTTTGAATGTCCTATATTGATTGATATCAGTAATATGTATTTGCGTGAGCAACTGCCGGTTACATTTGTATAAGCTGGATGAACTTAGATTCATATATGAGGAATCTTGTTGTACTTTTGTATTGATGATTTACTAGCAGCTATTTAAGTTGATTACCTGACTGCTTATTTTGAAGTCTATAACCATATTATAGTTTGAGGTTTGGCATTTACTTGGTAGACATTGAAGATTGCTTAAGAAGATCCCAAAAAATCAACCACTTGGTTGACAAATTTCCTAGAGAAGGAATATGTCAGATGGTTAAATCTTTGCTCTATCTGCATCGAATAAGTTAGGATTTTTCTTTGATTTTTCTTCACTAATAGTTTATTATTTTCTACTGCATATTTCAAATCAAATCAAACGAGTGTAATTTATTGTATAATAATTTTTTTTTATTACAATTAATATTCACTGATATAGTAATATATGAGTGATTACTTAATCGTGTATTTTGAAGTCTATAATCATGCTATACTTTGAGGTTAGACATTTGCTCGGTAGGCTATGAAGATTGTTTGAGAAGATCCCAAAAAGTCAACCACTTGGTTGACAAATTTCCTAAAGAGAAAATATGTCAGATGGTTAAATCTTTGCTCTATATGCATCACCAAATGAATAGGTCAGGATTTGTCTTTGATTCTTCTCCACTAATACTCTATTACTTTCTATTGTATATTTCAAATCAAAACAGATGTGTGTAATTTATAGTACAATGATTTTTTTTTTTTACTAAAAGTAATACTCACTTGTATACTAATATGTGAGTGATTACTTGATTGTTTATTTTGAAGTCTATAACATGTTATACTTTGAGGTGTGACATTTACGTGATAGACTTTGAAAATTTTTTGAGAAGATTCTAAAAAGTCAACCTCTAGGTGAGTATTACTTTAAGGAAAAAAAAAATTATTATACTATAAATTACACCCGTCTGTTTTGATTACTTGATTGCTTATTTTGAAGTCTATAACAATGTTATACTTAGTGGTTTAACATTTACTTGATAAACTTTAAAGATTGTTTGAGAAAATCCTAGGAAGTTAACCACTTGATTGACAAATTCCTAAAGAAAGAATATGTTAGCTGGTTAAATATTCTCTCTACTTGCATCACCAAATGAATAGGTTAGAATTTTTCTTTGATTCTTTTCCACTAATAGTTTATTATTTTCTACAACATATTTCAAATCAAAATAATCGGACGTAATTTATAGTATAATAATAATTTTTTTTTTTTTTGCTAAAGTAATACTTACTCATATAGTAATATGTAAGTGATTATTTTATTGTTTATTTTGAAGTCTATAACCATGCTATACTTTAAGGTTTGACATTTACTTGGTAGATTTTGAAAATTGTTTAAGAAGATCCCAACAAGTCAACCACTAGGAAAGTATTACTTTTAGTCGGAAAAAAAAAATTGTATTATAAATTTCACCCATTTGTTTTAATTACCTGATTGCTTATTTTAAAGTCTATAATTATGTTATACTTTGTGGTTTGACATTTACTTGGTGGACTTTGAAGATTGTTTGAGAAGATCCTAAAAAGTCAACCACTTTGGTTGACAAATTTTCTAATGAAAGAATATATTAGATGATGGTTAAATCTTTGCTCTACCTACAACACCAAATGAATAGGTTAGGTTTATTATTTTTTTACATATTTCAAATCAAAAAAGAACGATGTAATTTATAATTTAATGGCTTTTTTTATTTTGCTAAGAGTAATACTCATATAGCAATATATGAGTAATTGTCGATTGTTTGTTTTGAAGTCTATAATCATATTATACTATGAGGTTTGATATTTACTTGGTAAACTTTAAAGATTGTTTGAGAATATCCCAAAAAGTTTATCAGGTAAATGTCAAACCTTAAAGTATAACATAGTTATAGACTGCAAAATAAACAATTAGGTAATCACTCATATATTAATATATGAGTGAGTATTACTTTTAGTAAATAAAAAAAGGTATTATACTATAAATTACATCCATCTCTTTTGAGTTGAAATATATGGTAGAAAATAATAAACTATTAGTGGAGAAGAATCAAAGAAAACTTTTAATTTATTCATTTGGTGATGCAGGTAGAGCAAAGATTTAACCACCTGACATATTGCTTCTTTCGCTGGACGTTCACGATCATTGTGAACATTTCAGTGTCACTGGAGCTGCATTCTCTTGTAATTTTCTACCATGTGTTTGCCAAAGAGTTGGAACAGCACAAACCCCTTGCCAAGTTCTTGTGCATCAGAGGAATTGTCTTTTCCTGCTTGTGGCAGGTAATTGCTCTTGCACTTCTTGTTTTCTCAAACTCATCTTATGAATTTACAACATTTCAATCGTATTAACTTATGAACTAATGTCGATGCCTTCATCTTTGAAGCATAGGTAGCTTAGCTATCCTCGAAACATACATTGATCGATAAGATATATGTAGTTTTCTTATGGGAAACTTCAGTCTAGTGACATAAGAATGAGGACTTCTAACCTTTGTCATTGAGTGGACATGAATGACTAATGGGGAGGAGTCTGATGATTTTGTTTGCTGATGCATTTTAACTACTATTGAAAACGAAAATCCTTGATCGATCAGCTTCTTCGATTTCCCTTGCAGGCTGTTCTGCTTAGACTAAAAGAACATATTATTAGAGTAACAACTGTAAGAATCATCGGCAATCTACTCTTCATGTAAATACGTAACTGATAATGCTACTGAAGCTATTTTCATCTGAATCTTTTTCCAGTCCACATCACCCCTCGCATTCAACGAAAATTATGCTATAACTCTTGTGTAATTGCTCAATGTTATTGGTAAGTAACGGACATTAAAATTGTATCAGTCAATTTCACGCATTAACATTTGACTGCTTGTCACAAAACTTAAACTGCAAACACTCTAAGATCAATTGGCAACATATTCTTTCTTACACTACTATAATTTCAATTTTTTCAAATAATAATATGGCTCGTAACTTATAGATTTTTTAATACAAAGAGTAGAAATATATGTATAATATAAGATGAATCTCATCTTATCCCCATATTTTACATTAGTTTATCAAAGTTATATCTGGAATCTGGATACATTTGATTATCCAAGTGAACAAGGAAGTTGTATTTTTCACTTCACTACAAATTTAATGTCTAAAATGTTCGATTTATCCATACCAATGGTTTAAGGTTGTCACTACATACCAAAACTAGTTCAGTATCCAAGTACAACCGCTAGAAGCAAGTACGCTCCAAAAATACGTGGCAGGCTCCCACTAGTTAATATACTAACTAATATCTAAACCACGGAATTGAGAGACAGATAAAATGTTGTCTTTGAGAATCTATAAAATCTTTTACTTCAATAAATAAATGTATAAAATATTGCCTTAAAAATCCATCTGATTTAGCACCATGATTAAACCATGAATCGCCCAATAAACAAACAAAATCTAATCACAGTTTTCAGATTCTGTCCATTCTAAATTTACTTGTTCTTGCCATGACTACTGCTACTACTACAACACTCCTACAAATCTCCGTAAACCTCTCCACCTCCAACACTCTACACACTCATGTTTGGACAAAACCCATTACTTGTTACTCTCTAACAGCACCAAAGGTTGCTGCTTTTCACCAAAAGAAGTTCAAGTTAAGAGCTTTGAAGGAGGAGAGATGGTGGGGAGAGAAGCGAGGAAGCCATGAAGCGATGTTGGTGGGAGAGGAGGGTTTGAAGAGGAAGAAGAGAGTGGTTTTGGTGAGGTTTAATCAGGGTTTTGGATTTAATGGTGGTGGTGGTGGTGGTGGGGGTGATAACAATATCAATGGTAGAGTTTTGGGAAATCTGGCTTTGGCTATCGGGTTAACTTACCTTTCAATGACTGGGCAGCTTGGTTGGGTTTTGGATGCTATTGTCTCCATTTGGGTATTATCTTCTCTTCCCAATATACGTCTTCTTTTACTTATATGCATGTACGTATTTGTATGAGAGTATGCATATGCTTGAGAAATCAACCAGGTTGTTTTAGGTTGGATCATCAAACACTTGGTTCTTCATTAAAATTAACTTGTGGTGCTGGCATATGTTGGTTTACTTAATATTGACATGTTTTTTCAAAGAATGACTGTATATTGGTCTTTGTTTCTTTTGTTCAAATTTTAGTTAACATATACAAGTTAGGTGTCTTTAGGACATGAAATGGTCCATTACTTCAAAATAAGCATATGCCAGCACTGGATGCTATTGTCTCCATTTGGGTATTATCTTCTCTTCCCAATATACTTGTTCTTTTACTTATATGTATGTATGTATTTGTATGAGTATATATACATGTTCTTTTACTTATATGTTGGTTTACTGATATGTATGTATGTATTTGTATGTGAGTATATATATACTTGAGAAATCAACCAGGTTGTTTTAGGTTTGATCATCATGCACTTGGTTCTTCATTAAAATTAACTTGTGGTGCAGGGCATATATTGGTTTAATATTGATATGTTTTTTTTCCCTCTTTAGAAAGAGGGACTATATATTGGTCTTTATTTCTTTTGTTCAAATTCTAGTTAACATATACAATTTAGGTGTCTTTAGGACATGAAATGGTCCATTACTTCTTCTGCTGCGGTTTATTATTGTTCTGAAACCTGATGATTAGATTTGTATTTGGTCAACCTAAGAGTTGCAATCATGAAGTGGATTTCATTATCTGTAAGATGTATTAGCTGGTTTCTAGGATATGTTGCGGACTTGTGGCATGTGCTGTGGACCTTCGAGAAATTGCTGTATGTTTGCAAATACTTAAAACCAAACCATTGTTTCCCTTACTTTATTCATCAAATCTTAAACATTCTATAATAATGAATTATAAAGTCCTTTTTTCTCAGTTGAATGTGCATAATAACTGTCTGCTGGTCCGTATCACATAGCATCGTTTAGCTGTTGAGACCCTGTCTGATATTGTCCAGTTGCAGTGTCATCTGTGCTAGTAGTTTAATCTAATAAAATGATGATTCTTCTTCTTCAGCTTCTTGCGGTGCTTGTGCCTATTGTGGGCTTGGGAGCTTTTCTTTGGTGGGCAGGACGAGATATGGTTCAGGGCAGTGTGAGGCTCCTTTAACTTCTGGTTCTTCTTTACATTTTTGAAAGTTTTTGCTTTCTTTCACTGACTTTGTGAGAATCATCTATAAAAGCTTGTTGAGCAATAGATGGTTTAAAATTTTACCTTTTTATGTAGATGTAGGTAGATAGGTTATTCACAGCTTCATATATGATGGGATTATTGTATTTCATTTGATAAGTGAGAATTTCAACATCCGTTTACATGTGAATTTCCATACGTTGTTTGAGTCAGTTAAGCTTAGATGCTTGGTGCATGCTCAAGAATGTATACTGTTTTGTATTTTGTTGATTGTTAATAACTAGCACTTTTTCCAATAAAACGCTTCTGTCTACAGCATCTATTTGTCTTTTCTCTTCTTTGTAAAATACTTATAAAACTATTCTCTTGCTGAGGTTTTAGTAGCTTATAGCAGTACTTTGAGCTAGTTTTATTGATTCATGACTGATTGCTTTTATCTTTTCCTCTTTCCTCCATGTGTGGTATGCGTTCAGTGCCCAAACTGTGGAAACGATTTTCAAATTTTCAAGTAAGAGAAATGTTTTGCTGCTTACTTTACTGTGAAGACTTCAATATGGTTGTTCTTTGCTATAATGTCTGACCAGGAAAATTATGTAATTTTATTTCAGATCTACTCTAAATGATGAATTGCAGTTGTGCCCGTACTGCAGTCAACCATTCTCAGGTGAACATTTGGTCTCGGATTATATATCTTAAAAATTCTTCAGAAGAGATGAATCCTTGTGTTATCCTAGAATTCTTCTTGCCAGTTTCTTACAACTTTTGACTTATTTAAGACTTGGAGTGTCTATTCAGTATGGTAATCCATGCAATGGTTTCCATTGAATCATTATGGTCAGCCCAAGATAGGTGGAATAATGTTACGATTCATTTTCATTCTATATAAATTCTGACCATTAGTTGAAGCCATTACTGATTTTGTATATGATTTTCAAATCACAGAAATAACACTACTTTCTCCATTTTTTCTGTGTTGTGGAGTTTTAAAATTCCTGAGTGGAACCTTTTATTTCTACCTGACGACTTGTTGCTGATCCTGTCTTTAGTCCTATTGATAGAGAACCATAATTGAAACCTTTGCTAAAAATTTAATTGTAGTTCCAATTTCTGGTGTCCGGTACTGTCTATTTGCTTTATCCTTAGCTTAGGTTCGCAATGTCCCTGATACTTCCTAAGATATGCTGCCTGAGTCTATTTTGATATGTTTTGGCATTTAAAACCTTGACTTCAGTTGACACATAGGACAGTTTCCTGATTGAGCTGAATTGTGTCATGAACTTGTGAAACAAAACATTCAATTACATTTCGAACTAATTGAAAATGAGTATTACTTGTTCATTCTTATGTGGAGCTGTAACAAGTTTTGATATTGGACTGTGATTTAAGAAAACTGCACATACTCTAAGATTATGTCAAATATAAAACTTCCAACCTCAGAGGCACTTCGATGGGAAGGATTTACTTAATGTTTCTTAGTTATCATGGTAAACCGAATTCCATGTGTTCGTATGGTATCCCCTAGTGTGGCGAGATGGGGTGATTGCAGTTGGACATTTGTGCACAATTATAATTTGCTTTAATCATTCAGTGTATCTTTGCAATATGTGTCTTGTGGCATCGTAGAGAGAATTTGAAGTCCACATTTATGTTTACTATTTGTCCATTGAAATGCAGTTGTGGATGACAAGTTTGTTAAGGAATCTGTGAGGTTCTCGAACGAATCTACAACATTTGGTCAAGCATTCAGTGACATCTTTCCTGGCAAGAAAGGTTTTTTCCGCAACACCTGCTGCTTTTGTTCATTCATGATCTGAATTTGGAACTACACAATCTAGTACTAGTTTCTGGATTTCATGGTAAAAAAAGGTGACGGAGGTTGGTCAATTAGTCAGTGTCTTGTGTGCTATTCAGATTCCATTAGGTAGTGTTGATCTCTGGCTTCTTTTTACCTTATATACTTAGATAAGTTTTTACCATACATTTACTAACTCTAATTTCTGTTATTCTTTCTAATGTAAAAACATAATTTACTGTATATCACCTCATAACACAAGTGATTGGATATCTCCTCATTCATTAAGATGTTGAGTTTCAATTCCCACCTAATATATGTTATATCTTTATTGCCAGAGTAACTGTTTCTGATTTATGAGAATAGATATTCAAACACTACATTTATTTGGTGGCTGTTTTTCATTTACTGCTAGGAATCATTATGATTTACAGATTGTCCTGACTTTGTAACCATGGTTGTGCAGGAAAGGACTCTTCTGCAGTTGTTGATGTCGAAGCAGAAATAAAAGATGCAGACTGAGATCTAATGACCATAATTCTCTGTTATATGGTACCAATCCTTGAACTTTTCCATGATCAATTTTCTTTTAGTTATCGGTCTATGAACATAAAAGAAAAATTTAACTTCAGCTATCAAATGTCAATTGACTAAAACATATATGCGTTTTTTGTATAACAGTTTTCATTCTTTGTGTTCTTCTATGCAGTTCCACAAGGCATGAATTAACTATCTGTCGTGCAGATAAAAGAATTATGGTACCGAAAATACAGTCACCCTTGACAAACACTTGCAAAGAGGAAGAGCAAGTAGCGCAGCAAGTTGCAAAAGTTATATTAGGTTTTGACACCTGTGTTCTATGCAGCATGCCTTTGTAGATTATTTTCTAAGATAAGTTCTTTGTTGTTTCTCAATTCTTGTGTACTTTTAGTAGTGAGAAACACAATAAAAATCTGACATGTAATAAGGGTATTGATTTGGAACTCTTGTGACAAACCACCTATAGAAAGAATATAGCTTCAGATTTGGCTATTTGCGGTGCTGAAATTTGTATACATAGTTATAATAATTTGAAAATTATATATCCTTTCACCACAAAAAAAAAAATATATATATATATATAATTTATCTAAATGAAGATTTTTAGTTGGATTTGTCAACACCAAGATCCTGGTATGGCAAATTTCCATTGAGAAATGAATGGTTAGAGAAAGCAACTACCTGAAAACTCATGGTTTTATTGATTATTAATTGACAAATTGGCATATGTTAGTACAGAGAGACCACTAGAAATAAGTAAAAAGGTGTCATGACTTATCACCCCATCATTTTAAAGTAATGTACAGCTAAAGCAGTCCAAAACTAAACCATCTCAAAGGACAAAACAACCTCATTCTGCAGTTCTACTCCAGATATATTCAGGGACACCAGTAGCTTAGCGTGATGCCTCTCCAACTTTCTGCCATGTATTCCAAAAGAACAAGAGAAATAAAGTCAGAGCAGATGAAAATAGAATTTCAAATCTAAGTGGCATGTTTATTCTCAGTTAAAACAACAAAACAAGTGCCAATGGTTCAAGAACACCAACAAGATATATACTTATACCACGAACCACAGACATTCAACATAATCACATTGCTGAAGAATATCCTGTGGTGTGATGATTTATTTGGAATCTAAATGTCAAATACCGATGTGAAATCTTATAAATGTTAATATGTATTAAGATCAACATACAAATATGTGGGCATGAACATATGATGCTTCAAAAGGATAATTTACTCAAAAAAACAGATGTATAACCAACAAATAAAAATTTATACTACAATCCATGCACAGGGACGACTGTAAAGTGCTACAAGTTATCGATGAACATATAGGTTCTCTTCTACAGTTCTACTTAATTATTAACAATACCGTACAATATAATCTTTACTGAATTCTAGTGCAAAAAAGAGACAAAATAAAATAAAATAAAGCATAATCTAAAATGCTAAATTTCAAACAAGACAAGACTATTCATTATTCAATCATAAAACTAAAATGCCAATGTTCAAACAAACAAGTATACTCATATGACATCAACAGGAACTCGTGTGCACAACGTACATTTCTCGGAAGACAGTCATTTGATGAAAATTGGTAGTGTAACTAAGGAACAAGCAATGATGCTAAAAACATTTACAAGCTCATAAGCAGAAAATATCTGAAAGAAAAAGTACCTCTTCCTTCTTGTCCTTTTTCCCTCCGGAGAACATCTTGTATCCTCCGTAAAAGAGTAAACCCCAACCAGCTAATGAGACAATCACAAACTACAAAACACACAACGTATTAATTAGTAGGGTTTTGCTAGCTTAGTGACTGGATAAGACTATTCATCAATAAAAACCCTTGGACCAGTAAGGTAGCCAGTAATGTACATTATCCATCAGAGTAGCCAAATATGCACAAACAAATAGAGTAAAAACTAAAACTAATACACCAACTGAATTATTCAAACAAACTCAATCTTCAACTTTCCTTTTCTTGCATTTGAAGAATTGTAGCCAGAATTCTACAAAAATTGATATATTTCATTGAAAACACAATCAAGCACAGATGGATTAACATTGTAACACAGCAAAAAACTCACATGTTCTTCCTTCCACTTAGAAGGGGTCAAAGGGTCCTGCCAAAAATTCACCTTTGGAGGTCCATGGTGATCTGCAATCCCACACCATTCACAACCATACTAATTAATCAACCATTTTTTTTTTTTAACTAAAATTGCTAAGCAATTGTTTAAATTGATCAAATGTATTTGATAAAAAGCAATTGATTGATGATTTCATGATTCAAAAAATCAAAATAATAAATAATACTGAATAACTTAGGAGAATAGTTAGTTACCACCGCCTCCGGCTAAACCGCGCCGATGGACGAGGGAAGCGGCTGGGGAGGCAGAAGCCGTTCTGGGAGAGGAGAGCCGACCTAAGTTTAGGGCTTGACGAGCTGTGGCTGTCCACGTCGACATGGTTTTCTGATTTTTGCGTTTGAGAAAGTGAGAGAGAGTTTTCGGTGCTAGTGTGTATGTGTTAGTTGAAAGAAACTACCAGAGTGAAACACTGGCAAAATTTTAATCATTACCCCCCTCAGATGTTTAGTATTACATGGTTCCTTGTAAGTGGGGCCAGAATTTGTTTTTCTTCTCTTGTTTTTTTTTTTTTGGATAATCCCACTCCCTCCCTTCACTTTAATATAATCACTGATTACTCTTTTTTTATATCTTATCAGTGCTAAAATGATTGAAATGATCAAAATATTTCTATATTTTTGCTTTTTATCATTAACAGTCAAACTTTGATTTTTAATATCAACTTTAACGATAAATGATTTTTTTGAATATTTTCATACAGTACAGAGAGTATTTTATCTATTATATAAATTAATAAGAGAGATATTAACGATTTGGTATTATGTCAAACTACAAGGAAAAATAGTCTTAACGCCACTCCAATAAACTCATAGGTTCATCCAACTTGTCGAGATTAACAATTACAAGTATCGTTTGAAAAGTTATTCTACTATTGGGGAAGATCTTCCCGTACTTTGTCATTTATAAATAAAGGTGCTTTCAAACCCTTATTGTATGTATGAATGAAAAATGCACTATAATCATATTTGACTATAATCTTATTACAAATATAGAAGAGTAGTGCACTAATCACTTACTAAATGAATGTACGTGAGATTAGGGCTTGTTCGTGTTGATAAATATCATTTCACTTTTAAGCGAGATGTAAATTATTTATCACGCACATTAATAATTTTAAATGGAATATGGGCATGTTTGGTAATATTTTTGTTTTTTAAGAATTGAAGTCAATATATTTTAATTTTTTTTTTTAATTCTGAAGATGTATCTGGTAGCATATGTTGAAATAATATTATGAAAATAAAAACTGAAAAAACGTATATGGTAACAATGATGAGAAACACTAAGAACTATAATGAACAAATATTATTATGTTATACATATAAAATATTTTTAAGCTACAAAAAATATATATATAAAGAAAAGGCAAAAATTAATTTTGTTACATACTTTAATTATGTTTATAAATTAAAGAATTGGAAACAATCATTTTAGTGTCATCTTCTCCATCATCTAAGAGGCATGTCCAATTTAGAATAAATTATAATTTAAAAAATTTTAAAACTCTGCGTGTACAAAAAGACTATTTTCTAGTTTTCCACCTCAAATCCATTATCTATTTTTAAATTCGATAGAGATCCTCTTTTCAAGATCGAAATTCCAATCCTCGTGTAAGTTTCAAGTTTTTCCAACTTCATTTGACCCATCAATCTCTATATAAGTTTTGAGATTTTTCCAACTTTATGTTACCCCATAATAGACAGAAGCTGATTTGTGCTAACTAAAACACGAAAAAAATGTTGTTTTTCTACTTTTTTTCCCAAATTTTAAAAACGACTCATCCTTTTTTCATTTTTTGCAAAATCAAGTTCCATCTCCATGTAAGTTTTGAGTTTTTCAAACCCCATTTAACCCCTTAACTAAGACTAAAAAACGTTAGTCATCATTGAGCAACACTAACCAAAATCGTAATAAATGTGATTTTTTATATTTTATGATGCATTTCTATTATATGTTTGTACATCCAATTAAGAACCCATTTTCAAGCTCAAATTTCAAAATTCATATAAGTTCTGAACTTTCCTGACTCTATTAAATCGTTCAAATAATATTAATCAATGCTAACTAAAATTGTATGAGAAGTGTATTTCTTCTAGTTTTTAGACTCAATGTTGTTGTTTGTTTTGACATCCATATTTTTCAAAATCAAGTTCGTAAACTCAATAAGTTTCGAGATATTTTTATTTGATTTGTCCGATCAACTAACGCTTAAAAAACGTTAATCAAGACTGGAGAAGAAGTGTAAGTTACCTAGGTTAATATAAATGATTGTTATTCTCTATGTATAAAACTGACTAAAATCCTGTAATTTAAGCTTAAATTCCAATTACCATATAAGTTTCAAGCCATTCTAATTCATTAAACATTGAATGGTCGAGCTGTACCAACTTTAAATTTTAAATTAAATTCATGACTTCAGCGTCCGATCTAGTCAGCTTTACTCAATCCGAAGATTGTAATCTATGACTAATTCTTTAACTCTGTTCCACCCTTGAATCCAATAAAAATGGACGAATATAAAAATCATAAATTTAAATTAAAATAATAAGTTGGATATAACCTATCCCAGAGTTGAATTACCATGAAGAGTGCTAGCAATGATCAACAAATCAGCGAAGTGGAAGAAAAAATTATTGTGGTTCAATGACTCAGGTTGAAATCTATCATGCTTCAGTTTATATCCTCAAAATTCTCCTAGGGGTCGAAATCAGAGAACATTTCTTCCATGTTTGCAAATAAAACGAACTTGAAAAAGCAAGCAAATGATCGAAAGAAGAAAGCACATACTTGAAACAAAATTCAGTTAAAGCGTCATGATATGTTATTTGACATAAGATAATTTATCTACATATACGACTGAAATAGCATTCACGCCAAGAACACGATATTAGATATTAGATCTACCGTAGGTTCTAAGGTTTGCGAACTTGACTCCATTTTATGGCCTGGTACAGAAATTCATGTTAAGCTTCATACATATAACCATCCATTATTTGACATAAGATAATTTATCGATATATATGACTGAAATAGCATTTCTTCCCAGGAACACAATATTAGATCTAAGGTAGGTTCTAAGGTTAGTAAACTTGACTCCATTTTATAGCCTGGAACGGATAAAAACCCTTTTCTGATTGGGTTTCGGAAGATCTGATCCCTTGAAGACTTCATCGTTTGGTGTCTTCTTCTGAGGCTTTGATTCTTCTGTAAGTTTGACAGCAGTCTTGCTTTGTTGCTTCAGGTGATTCCATCCTTCATGCATCTCTTCCATCTTCACTTGCATTTCCTCTACTCGTTCAAGTTTCTTTTCATCATTTAAGCAGAGGGAAGGCGGTTGGTTCTTTAGTCTTTCCTCCACAATTTGATACCCTTTCTTCCCATCTGTAAACTCAAATACGTGAGGTAACGGAATTAAAACATGGAGAAACATGATAACAGACTTAATAGTATTTATATTATCACCAGCATCACCCTCTACCCTTCTAACTCTCCACCTAAAATAAGAGAGAGCATAGGCAATTTAACCCGGAAAATCCACTTGACCGCAGAGATGCTAATGAAAATGGGCACAAACATTTACTGACAATATCAGTACAAGACACAACAAATGTCACAAGAAACTCATTATTCTACAGTAGCTATTTCAAACCCAGAGAGATAGTATGGTCTCAATTTTGACCCAAAATGGATCACTGTACCTCTAAGTTCACCATGCCTCGTCACTAGCCCAGAACATAAAATCTTTTGTACTTGTTACAACAAACCAGTAGAAATTACATTTCTTGTTTGGTGAGAGCTAACACTATTCTCCATCTTGTTCAAAGAAGCAAAGCCTACTTCACTACAGCTTCTCAAATTAGGGAGTAGTAGCACTATCAACTTAGCACTTCACACAAAATTGTACAGATATAAATGCAGACAATCTCAAATTGGCTATAAGTAGGAGCAATCGACGGTATTCATAGTTCTTCTGAGAACAACAACACAGAATATTAGATACCAGTACTCTCAAGTAACCAAACATGAAGATTCAGTCTGTCAGTGCGTAATCATGTATATCTCTACTGATATAAGAACTTCACAAAACAACACAATCGCCAAAACATAATCTGTATAGCACTCTTAAAATATTCAACACACTTTCAGCCAATGTCATACAATATATTCCACACACCAAAATTTCACAATTGTCTCACAAATGAGAGAGATTCTACATCAAATGTATTTTAACAATACTTGATTTCCCTCCAAAGGTAAATCTAATTACGAACAAGAAACAAACTGATTAAATTTAGAAAATTTACAAATTCAATCTCAAAGAACCTCATTTCAAATCCAAATTAAAAAAAAATCGAACTTAAAAATCAAGTTAACTGCAGACATGCCGCTAATGAAGAAATACACAAAAATATATCTACAAAACTAAATTCCATTCGAGAAGATTGTAAAAGTCTCAATTTTGATTCCAAATCCAACAGATTGAAGTTAATAAGTTTCACAAAATTCAACCTTTCCTTATCCAAATATTTAAGATATGATTGAGAAAATCTTAACCTTACATATAAATATGCAAAATTAATATTTCAGACTCAACTTTTGCTCATACACAAATCTTCTAAAATAGACTATGAATCAGAGAGAGAGAGAGCAAACCATTGAGGCCTTTGAAAGAGACGTTGACGGCGGAATCGACGGCGAATCTGGTGAGATTGGAGAGGAACCATCCGATCTTCTCTTGTTTGGGGATGTGATGATCTTTGACGACTTTAGCGGCGTTAGCCATGCCGGTGACGGAGAAGAAACTGGTACTCTACGGACGACGGGGAACACGTGGTTGTGTTTGGAAGGGTTTTAATAGTTCAGCGGTAGCTGTTGTTTGCGGTGAACAAAACGGAACTGCGTACCAGACCAAGACTATGTGATGGCGTGGGACCCCAGCTAATAAGATTTTTTATTTTTTGTTTCTTGTTTATTAATTTATTATTTTTTACGGGATACTGTACAAACTTTCCTTGAGCTTTGCTATATCGGATGATCCTAAAAAAATAGTTTATAACAATACCCATTTAATCATCTATAATATTATTTTTATCTAAAATTTTTATTAATATTAATAAAAATATTTAAAATATCCCTTAAAAAAATGTAAAATGATGAAAATACATATGATGGACACAAATTGATGATAAAGTCATAAAAGATAAAATTAATTTTTTTATTAATTTTATAATATCAGAAGAAATTATGGACAAAAATGAAATATAGATGGTAAAATAAATATTTTTAATAAATTATAATGGATTTTTTTAGAATATTTTTTATTATAAATGTAGCTAAATACAACTTTTAATGTTTATTGCATGATTTTCCCTATTATGAGTGGATTGCCATGAGAAATTAATGAAGGTACATAGTCCACTTATATTTTTGATTTCTTCTTCTTTCCTTCTTCTTCTTCCCTTCTTGGTTTTCCCTTCTTCTTCTTCCCTTCTTATTGATGGAAACAGCGATGAACAACCACAACCTTAACCACCCATGCAGAGAAGCCGCACCGACCCCTTTTGCACTCTCTTCCACCACTATCTCAGGTATATTTCTTTGTGTTTGTGGTGGTTATTGGATTTTTTGATAGTACTTCAGTGTTTTCCAATCGATTTTGTGGTCGATTTTTGTCGAGTTGGATTGATTATTCGGCCAACTCGATTGATTACTTACCTCAAGCTAGTAATCCCTTATTTGGGTGGTTATCAGATCGACAGGGTGCTAGTCAGTGATTCATTTACGAAAAATCGCTAGTCATCGGCGATTTTTTAAACAATTTTAACCAACGATTTTGGAAATAATGTGTATATTTTACATATATTAGTAACACAAGCAACTAGGTGAAATTTGATGTCTAGATGATGTCCTTGCTACTATGTTAATTTGTTTTTTTATGCATTTCGGTTTTGTGTTTACAGGTGGATCTGCTGTTTATTGTTTCACAGTCACAGTCTCTCTAGTAACAAAATATCTAAGGAACATACAAGAGAATTAAAGGAATTGAAAGATAAGATAAGCACACTTGAGAAAGAAATTAGTGATCCTAAAAAATCAGTTGAGCAAGCTGAGATGCCTCAGCCGACTGCAAAATCAGTTGTACTAATTAATTCCTTTGTACAACTGATTTTTAACTTGATCGAAAATGTTGTAAAGAAACATGTTGTTACTTGAATGGATTACAAATACTACGATCAATCGAAATGAAGACATTGTTTCAATCAAATTTTGAATTGGAATATATTGTAACTTGATCGAATTATTAATAGAACCATCAATATTAAAAAAAGAAAAGACATTTGAACTATCGATCACTTTTGAAATACATAAATGAATAATATAGTATAATAAAAGAAGACATTCCTATATGTGTATATATATATATAGAAATATATGTTTTAACTTGGAAGAAGTTACCAATAACTAGCACGAAAAAAGCTTACTTGCAATTGCCAGTCATACTTCATGTCTAAGAAAAACATTATTGATAATTTATTTCATTTTTTTCTATTTTTTTTTTCAACAAAAGCGAACTATAATGCTTAAATTTCATTCTATTAGGACAAAACATGCATGATTGAATTAATTCTATGGAAAGAAAAATTCCTTTGGTGAAAATATTATGCTCCAAAAGAACCCAATGAATTATATATAGGGCCTGTTTGGAATCCACTTAGAAGAGCTTATTTTGGCTTCTTGAAGCCAGAAGTCATTATTTATATTATTTGGATGTTTTTCCAAAATTGCTTTTGAGTTTGGAAAGAGCTTCCAAGTGAAGCTGATGTATTCAAACTAAACATCCAATAACTATATTCATATATACTCTCCATTAAAAGCAGCACATATATCTTTCATCACACAATTGAATTCAAGCATATCAAGCAATTGTAGAATAAATATTTATAGAGCAATGACTATATCAACGGGAACACAGGCGGCACATATATACTGTATGAATCTAATCTCAATTGCATATAAGGCATCTAGCATCTCTAGAATATATAAAGGAAAAATTGAAAGTGTTGCACAAATTATAGATTTCAAGAAAAGAAGCAATTCCAATGTTAATTAGTTTACTGTTCACAATTCATAATTAAAAGCTAAAATAGAAACAGAAAAAAAAAAGATGACATAATTAAAGATAAGTAAAAGTTATTATATGACTATTTTTTGTTTATTGACCTTGTGCATTTCGATGGGATAATTCAATTTTTTTATTCACGAACTATTATAGTCAGTGTTAGCGAGCGAGCCCAACCATGGTGGAGGCAGCATCCCGGTTTGCTCGTTAATGGTTTGAAGCAAAGGTGGTAATATGCGGTAAACCCCAGCAACCTCCTTCAAGGCAGAGTTGCCACCTTCAGTGGCGGAAGGACCACCGTTATCATTAGTCCAAATGCTGATTTTCGATTGAAGTCCACGCACAGTCTCCGCGTTAATCCTGGCAATATCTTGAAAGATATAACCATTGATCATCAAGAAGTCACGTAACACTGCATAATTGCCCACCAAGTGATGAGAGAAAAAACAAACATAAATAAATCGCACAACGGAACTTTTTCTCCTCCTGAATGAATCCTATGAAAAACCACTAAGTAATGCATAAATTCATCACAATATATAAATACCACCAACAATCAAATCATGAGCAAATAAAATCATCACCACATGTACGAATAACACAAACCAATTTTTACGTGAAAAACCTCCCCAATGTAAAGAGTAAAAACCACGAGACCGTAATCCACCCAAAAATCTCTAGTAATAATTAAATGTGAGAGTAATAAACTGTTTTTAACATCAAATAGGAACCAAAACCTAACAACAATTATCTAGATTCCTTAGTAATACAAATTTAAGTTTTAAATAACAAGTGAAGAAAAAACACAAACTTAGTAGGAAGTTCTGGACTGTGTCATTTCTTTCTAGGAGCTCCAAATCTGATATCCACTGTCCAGATTTTAGAGTCACGGGTGCTGAGTATACTATCCAAATTTGAGCTCGATCCAACAGTGAATGAAAGAGATATTGTTCTTACAAAATTGCTGCGCTGATAGTGACAGGAAAAACCTGACAGTTCTATTACGGGCTGTATATCTCACGAACGACACCTCCATTTTCGATCTCCACCGTTCAGAATCAAGGTCCAGAAAAGGTCAATATGCTGTCAAAATTTCAGCATAACAAAAAAGACATTGCAATAACTTCAAAACTGTGCGGGATGAATTTCTTTACAGAAAACTCACTTTATTCTTTCCTCCTCTCTTGCGCATGAATTTCTCTCTTCACAATTGATTTTGTGTTTTTTTCTACCTCAAAAAACCCTAAATTCTTACAACCACAAAACCTCTTTTCTCTTATTTTAATTAATCAAGAAAATTAAACTTAAATAGGGTTATAATTCCTAATTAGGCTTAATAAACTTGTTGAGACTTGTTGGACCTTTACATAAAAGAGAACACAACCTAACACCAAGCGCATCCAAGAGTGTGCGAATGTATTCCCCTTGGGCCCTTGCAAGTGCCACCAATCCCTCAGCTTCCTTCCGCTTGGCGTATAATTCTCCATCCGCATATTGTTGGCGAGCAAAATAAGCCGCCTCTGCCATTGCCTTTTGAGCCTCGGCTTCCTTAGATCTCTCGTAGAGAATTGCTTCGACTACTTTTTGCTCCTTGTATAGGTCCCAATTTGCCTCTTGCACCTTTAGTTGTGAAATCACATTAATAACAGTATTTTTTTTTTTCAAAAAAAAAAAATGCACTAAGAATCAAGTCTAGAGAATAAATACTATGCCATATGAATGAAGTCTACAAATTCTACTTTAATGTGATGAAACACTACAATTAGTTCATGTTAATTATAAACCTTAATTATAGAGACATAAATAAATGGTAAACACTTCATACCCACATACATAATTGATAATTGAATTTAGGTCTTATCCACCTCTTCCTCCTAGTGTAATAGTTGAAAATACGTACTTCTACCTTGATTGTATATTATGAGTTATATACTAGTGATAAATATTCTATGAAATAGTTGCAAATGCAAACCTATGTAGTGACTATATATTATTTGATCTTGAAAATGGAAGACTTATAATGACTATATATAATTTGATCTGCGATTATTCTCGTAACATGTAGATATAAAATCTTTAACAAGTGTATTTAAATACTCATAAATCACTCTTAATGTGATACAAATGATATATATATATATATATATATATCACGACTTGGTATACGTGACCTAAAACAACAAATCATTAACACAAACTTAATAACTTAATAATTAATTGCCTAACACGTAATAAAATCTTACTTTTAATTCGATTATAACAACATTAAAATTGGAAATTTTGGTTTAATTCAAAAATTAATTTTCAGTTATAATAATATAAATAATTACCTTGGTTTCATATTCAACGCTAGCCTTACTCAAGAACTCAGCCCTAAGTTTCTCCGTCCTAGTGACAGCATTCATCCTCTCAACCTCCTTCTGCAACTCGGCTTCCCTCAGTGCCACCGCCTTAACCGATTCCACCTCAGCCACCTGCGCCTGCCTCGCCCACCTGGCCTTCTTCTTAGCCAGCTCAGCATTCGCCTCGGCCGCCTCAGCCTCCCTCTCATTTTCAAACACTTCACTTCAGTAGTCCTCACTCTTATCTCCTCCTTCTTGCCCTCTCCTTGCCTCTGTGTCGATATAATCTTCATCTCTGCATCAATCTTGGCTGCGTTCTGGAGTGTCTGTCCCTGCCTCAACTTCGCTCCAATCTCACCCTTCATCTTCGCCTCCGCCACGTCAACCTTCGCCTGGTTCGCTGCCTCCATCTGTGTCTTCTAACCCAAGTAACTAAAATACTCATGTCCACGAACGTCAACAAGTTGTTTCACGTTCGCATTGTATATTAACAACCCAAACTGATTTAGTTCGAGCTGGACTTTCTCAAACACTTCTTGTTTGAACTCTTTTGTCCCCTTGAAGATCTCTTCCAAGGTCATGGACGCAGCAAGAAAGTTTCTCCTTCTATGATGCCCTGGAAAAGTTCTTTTGTGTGGTTCGAGAGCTTGTCGTGTGGGGAGATCAGCTTGGCGTATTTGAGGAGGGCTCGCTCGTCGTCGACACGTGGGCCGATGGTGAAGACGGCAGGGAGCATGAAAGGGAGCTTCTCGGCGCTCATGGCTTGGACTTCGAAGGTGTAGTTGACGGGAGAGACGTCGAAGCGGGTGCAGGATTGACCGGGGAGGATCCATGATTTCTTGGCCAGTTTGATGTCCGGGATACCGCATCCGGTGATAACTAGGAACTATGATGGACTCGCGACTCTGTACATGGTGGCGGTTGTGTAGTTGTATGTGGACACACAAAGAGACTTTGATAGGATATGACGATGAAGAATTACGTGCAATAGAGGGTGTATTATAGTGTATTAGAAGTTCTATTCTATTGAAATTAAAAATAATAATAATAATAATAAAATAAAAAATAGGATAATAATTGAAAAATTAAAAGATAAGGAAAATCATTCTAAAATAAAGTAAAAAATATGGAAAATCACTTTTTTTCTTCCTTTCTTTTAAAAAAAAATAAAAAAATTCAGTTTTTATTATGGTTTTAATTTTACTTGGGCATCAAGTCTTTTGGGAGCTCATAAAGGAAATAATTCAAACATTTTTTCTTTTGTGGGAAAGAAATAATTCAAAGATCGAAAAAAATATTTTTACACCGGTTTTTAGCATGTAATTAAATGTAGAATGCTTATTTTATATGATAAATTTTTAAAATCTAATAATTGCATAATTGGTAGTATTTAAAAAAAAAAAGTTAAATGTTTGATGAAGTCTTATACAACTTGAGAAAAAAAATATGTCATATGCATTATGACTATTGTTATATATATTTTAATGACATGAGGAAATAGGCTGTTAAGGCACAATGCTTCAGCTCAAGTAGATAAAGCCTCAGCAGACCCGAAAGTCAGGATGACGTCATAGGAGTGCAAGCTGTTGTGTCTGAACTCATAGACCGTTATTTAGCGAGCTCGCAATATGATTACTAGCTCGTTTACTACCTCGGTCAATAAGCCTGAGATAGGAGCTGCTCGTCTATCAGCTCAAACATTAACAACTCGTCTATCAGTTTGTACATTGGCTCGCCAGAATATTAGCTTGTTACAATTGGTCCAGTTGACATTCTAGAAGCCTGAAACGGGCTAATTCACGAATAAGTCAACTTTCTTATTTTACAGCAAATTAAATAGCGAGATTTTCGGAATCAGTTGCCGATTCAGTGGTGACAATCTTGGTGTCATAATTATCAGGATAAATGTAAATTATTTTTTTGTCTTATCTGGATATAATTCAAACCAATTCAAATTGTATCACCTCTCACTATAAATAGGGATCAAATTCATTGTAAAACTAATAGAGAAATACTATATTGTTACTCTCTCAAAATAGAGAGTGGTAGTCGTGAATGTAGATCTAATTTTAGCCGAATCACGTAAAACTTGTATGCATTGTTCTTATTCCCTGCCTTTTTTCTTATTTTTGTTGTGTTTTCTGTTGATTCACAGATATTGGGCTTCAAGAACTGAGTCGACTAAAAAACAACGTCAACAACTATGAAACTTGAATAACAAACTTAAAATTTTCAAGTTGTTTCATAATAAAAAAATTTTATGCGTTAAAATTAGTGCAACAAAATTACATTGTTAATTTTATCATTTAAATAAATATAACATTTAAATAAATAGCTAAACAATGTCAATCTAATAAACAAAAATACTATATTCTATATTTTTCAAGTGCAAAACATATAAAATTGATTCGTTCAAGATTCAAAATGAAACAATAATAACTAATTTAAATTTGAGAAGACGAGAGAGGCTAGAAATTAGAAAAAGATACAACATTGAGGAAAAAATGTTAGCAATAAATTTTTTAAATATATAATGGTTTGGTTTATGTTATTTAATCTAGTTAAACACAACCTGCAAATGCAAACCAAGCGATTTGCACTTAAGCAATGAACCAATTTATTTTATCTTTTAGAATTAAACCAAATTTTAATTATATTTACATTTTGGTTGGATAGATTAATTGGTTTACGTTTTGATAGATATGGATAAATTCATCATTAATGTGTAATCACACTCGATCAGAAGTGTTGTGGGGGTGATGGCCACACCACTTATCACAAGTAACGAATACTTTACATATAAATCCATCTATAAAAGAATAAATTACATATAAATCTCTTTCGTTGCAAAATAAGTTTTCTCCCTTCAGTGTGTGGTCTTTCTCTCTGCTGTAAGGGACTTTTTTTAGAGTTAGTATCTAATGCTCCCTATAATAGTACTTATACTTATAATATGAAAAAAAAAAATAATAATAATAATAATAATTGTGATCACCCCTTTAGATCGCTTTCCCAAATCAACAATAATAAATAAATAACTATGTAATGGGTAGTTGATATTCAAAGTCCTATTCCTCTATCTAAAACCCTTTTATCGGTCTTTTTAAAATAATAAAAAAAAAACGTATTAAAATACTAATTAATTAATATAAGATTCCAATTCCAAGTTAAAGTTAACAGGGAAGACTAAACATTTTCCACTGGTTTTTGCTTTCCTCTTCAAATAGGGACAGAGCGACCGATCGAGATGGGAATCTGGAATCACATTTCTTCAAAAGCCGATTCTATCAAACAAAACGCACCCGATCTAAACTCAGTCAAGGACTTGTGCCGGACCTCCTATGATCACACCCGTGCTGCCGCTAAAAAGGCTCATGATGCCGCCGCCGACAAGCTAAGCCCCCACTTGCCTGATAAAGAAACCGGTTCCAAGATCGTCGCCGACTTGGCCATAAATGCTGCCAGTTTTGCATTTCGGGAGTTGGTACCAGGTTTGCATGAATTCCTTTCCACATTGCTACTTCAATTTCTACTTTGTATCAATTGTTTTTATATTTTTGTTCTTGGTAATATATATTTATTACATGTTGTTTGTTTTAATTTGTTTTTGGTTTATAATGATTTTGTTGTGTAATTGTTTTTTTGGCATTTTTATATTTTAGGAACGATGCATGAAACTTATTTATATCTTTAAACACGAATTTACTTGGATTAACTGATTAAAATTTCAGTTTGATTAAATACGAAAAGCAATTATATCAATTTGGAATTATATAAAAATCCTTAGCATTCATTAGTAAAAGAAATCCAGGGATTATCTAATTCTGCAACCAATAGTTATTTTTCGAATTTGAATAAATTTAAGTTTTTCGAATTCTTGCTAATTATATCACTATCTAATACTCTTCAGTTATGAATTTAGATCATGCCCATATGATTCGAACTCTACCTTTAGTCATCATGTTTGATGGGTACAATATATTTGAAATTTTACATCTTTTGCTATTAAGTGGTCTTCTCCATGGTTTAGTATTGAGTTCACATAGCACTGCATTGAAAAAGATATGGCAATTGGCAACCACCATCGAATATATGGTTTAGTGATGAAAAAAAGATAACACAAAATACATTGTACACCTTTTATTTTATAGTAGCACTGATTAATTTAATTATCACTAATTCATACAATTATCAAAACTTCTTTAGATCCATAATTGGGAAAAAAAAATCATACACTAGTTTCATTCACATCGTAACCAGGAATTTATTAGAAGGTGGGTTAGAATAAATTTTTTAAATAAAGTTCAACTATACGAAAACATTTTATAAATTAAAAAATATAAACATATATAATTAAAGGAGATATAGTAAGTTTTACCCCTCAAAATTCAAATTATAAATAAATATGTTAATGAAAATAAAAGTAAAAAAAAATTGAACAAAAATATATAAGGAATCAAATTTATTAAATATAAATTATAGCTAATGCTATAATATTAATAATCTTTCTTTAAATATAAACAATCTACATTTTAACAATCATAATTTATAATTACTATCACGCTTCAAATTAAAAATTATATTAGTAGAAACACCAAAAATATTAAATTTAAATAATATATTATGTAACTTATGATAAGAAAGAGCAAAATATGAAAAATATAAGTAAAATTTCACAAAGTTATCACATGTACAATATTTGAATAAAAATATAAATATAGATAAGAAAATACATGAAATAAGTTTGAATGAATACATATATTTTTTTTATATCATAAGAATTAATAAATGGAATTTAAAATAAATATAATATAAAAGAAATCCCATTTGAGAGACACGACTGGTATTTAATCCAGGTGATAAAACCGGAGAGAGACATTAGAGATTGAAATTATTTGTGTGAGGAATAAAAAAAGGAAAAAAAAAAAACTGAAAAGAAATTTAAATATATATATATATATATATATATATATGAATCCAAAACACGAAAAAGAGAGATTAAAACCAAAAAAAGGAAATCTGATATGTGTCAAAAGAAAGGGAGAGAAACAAACAAACCCATACATTGTAATTGAAAAAAAAAAAGACTCATACATTTATTTTATAAAATCTGAAATAACTATAATATAAAATATTTTTACAGGGGGTGATTCACATCATTTCATATGCTGTGATAAGCTAATCAAACCCTGAGCTCACTATAAGCTATGTAATATGATTGAGTGGGTACATCCGTCCCATTGAATTCCTTTTTTTCCACAAATTGATGGGGTTCATCCCTACCTTGGTGCCAACTAGCAATTCCTATGATTATCTATATATTCATTCATGCTGTATTAACAAATGATTTCATCACAAGTTATAACAAAAGACTAGACAAAGTCTTGATAAACAAATTAAAGGATCTTTATCTGAAAGTTTGAAATATATGCCTCAACTCTCTGTCTGAGTGTATATATGACATATATCATCAGTAACACAAGCAACTCAATTAGGTGAAATTGCATATCTAGATTATGTGCTCTCTACCACTAGGTTTATCTTTTTATGCATTTCGGTTTTGTGTTTACAGGTGGATCAGCAGTTTATAAAATTGTTTCACAATCACAGTCTCTCTCTAGTAACAAGTCATCTAAGGAACTTACAGAGGAATTAAAGAAATTGAAAGATAAGGTAAGCAGACTTGAGAAAGAAATAAGTGATCGTGAAAAATCAGTTGAGCAAGCTAAGATGCCTCAGCCGACTACAAAATTACAGTCTAAGATTTAAGAACAGACTTAACTTGAATGGAAAACCTCGAAGTATTTATATATGTAAACTGTTTATTTAAAGAGAGTTATTGTGTGACATGTTTGTATGCTAATACCTTCTTTGTTCTCAATTTAGTACCATGTTTATGTACAAGTCTCTAGTTGTTGTTAAGAATACGGTTATACATGATTATCAGATTATGCAGCTATTGGTTCCTTGGTTATAATTTGGTGCATTGACCATTAGTCTGCCAGATAATATGAATGACTCTTGAAGACATACCAAATTAGAATATAGTTTTAAAAAAAATAATAAATAGATAAAATAATGGCTTTCACATGTTATAAAGAAACTACATTTTCTTTGCACTTAATTTGTTATATATGAAAAATTGGATTATGAATTCTATATTTATGATATAATTTTTAGACTTCAATTATAACACTTTTATATATTCGTTTATGGTTACTCATCAATTAAGATCAGATCATTATAAAAATAATTAAAAAGAAATTAAAACATTGTGGTTTGCATAATCTGTCATTATTAAACGAAAAGACTATTATCGTGAAAGAAATGTAGTTACCGAAAGAATTTTGTTTGAAGACAAAGAATCGTGTAGTTACTGGAAGTCTGAAGAATATAACAATTATTCATTATTTAATTTTAAATTTCTTATATTATTGAAATATAAAAGGTTCAGAGTAAATAATAATTCATAAAAAAATTAATAAAAGTTAAGATTTTGTTGATAACTATATTATGGTAATAACATATATATATATATATATATATATATTGATAGAAGGTGATAATAGCTTCTAATAAGAGTATATTTTCAGGTTGTATAGATGGGCAATTGATTGGGACAAATTTTTGATAATTAAAGTTAGATTCCTTTATAATCATATATACGCAATACATAAGTAAAAGATTTTACTGATAAACCCACATTAAGGCAACAAATTCTTGCACACTCTCAATCACTAAGATAATGGAGATTTAATTTCAACTAAATCTATTTTACAAGTTTGTGAGGGTAGATAGTTTTCCTCCTATATTATGTAGTTAATAAAGGGAGGAGTGGAATCGAAGATAGTATTCTCAAGTGGTTGTGGAGATAATAAAGATAGATCTTTCACGTGTATAGTATTAGCTTTCAAACTTATATAGATGAGTAGTTTATTTCATTTACAATGAAGGCTTTTAGGGGTCAACATAGAATAAAAAAATTAAAAAAAAAAAAAAAAAAAAAAAGGAGAGAAAGAGAATATCTATCAATTCTTTATTTAAAAAATGTTCATTTATCTTTAACTTCAAATACTTATTACTTTTTATGATTGTTAACGGAAGGGCTACTGTCAGCATATTGGACACTAACAACTTGCTCAAAAGGTCAGAAGACAGATGAGTTACTTTGACATCAGGTTATGAAAGACACTTTGATATCTAAATTAATAATGTGACGAAAGGACGGAGGATAATGTAAAACATTGAAAATGTAAAGAGCAAGAATGAATATTCATACAATGACAAAGACAGTAGGAGCTTAAGTAGAAGGTGGTTACTGTAATCGGTAAAGCTTTTGTTGAGTAAAATTTGAGAAAGAGACGATATGAATGTGGAAGATCGATTCCCCCTTTCCCACTGTGGCTCCCTCTTTTATTCGTGGGAATTACCTGTTGGTACACAGTCCTAAGGTGAAGAGATTGGACCCTTGAACTCAGCCCTCCTACCAGGCGCCTAGAAACATTGGACGGAGATCTTTAAGCCTATTGGGCTGAAATTAACATTGACCATCATTTGGACAGCTGATTTGCCCAAAATTCACCAAACTACTTACTGGGCAGCCTACCTAAATCAGGATTTTATCCATCAGGATACTACAAATGGCAAATAAGATGTGATCTCTTTAATAAAATAATTATTGAAAAATGAGCGAACAAATTGATTTTGAGTACTAACTATAATAGTTGTCACTCAAATTTTAAATGGAATTAAATTGAATATATTCTGACTAGCAGATTAATTATTCCATTTTCCTTGACTTTAAGGTTTAAAGTGACCCCGGTCTCCTCAAAGGCTCAACTTTTTTCACTGCTCTTGCTTTCCTCATCAATGGGAATTTGGGATTACATTTCATCCACAACCGATTCCATCAAACGGAACGCACCCGATCCAACCTCAGTCAAGAGCTCCAGCCGTGCCGCCGTCGACAAGCTTTACACGTACTTGCCTGATGTAGAAACCCGGTCCAAGATCGCCACCAGCTTGGCCAAACAAACCGCCTATGTTGCCGTCCGTGAAGGCGCCAAATTCGTTCCTGGTAATGTTTGTTATTTTGTTTTGTTTGTGTTTTTATTTTTAAAAAAAATTCAATTTAAATAAATAATTAAAAAATTTCTTCTGCATAATATATATGGATTGTTTTCCATCCGAGCGTGAGTCTTATCCAGACTATGCCATCAGGATCCTTCCAACTTGAATCCGGTTGTCTCGTGAACTAGATCCGATGACTAAAATAATAAGAATAAATAAACAATCAATTTGCCTATTCAATAGAGGTTTGCCAGCACGGTTTTGGTAGGCACTAACTCAACATGCAGCTTTAATACTTGGATAGAAATTATCACTTGTGTGGGATCCTGATAAAGATGTGATAAATTTATTGATATTAGATACTATATATGTCTGATTTGAAAATCGATCTTCATAATTAAACCTATAATAATAAAAAAAAAATCAGAGAAATTATGTTCTAAAGCACGGTATTTACACCTGAACCTCTTTCGTAAATATATCCCCGTTAAATATTATTTTAAAAAATTATATATTATAATTACCATTCACTTAATGGGATGAACCTGTAAGAGGAGTACAAATATCGTTTCTCGATGAATTATCAGGCCAAGACAATCATAAAATCAGCTTCTTATGCTGGTCTGCTCAAAGTCAGGTCCATGCCTCAGCCTGCCAGGTCGGGTTATAAACCAATTCAAGAAGTTATAGTTCAACTTTAGATTGTCAAGTCTAATCTAATATCAATGGTAGACTATATCAATCAAATGTACATCAAAGTACATACTACATTTAAGCATATAAATCATGTTACGCATTGTTGTGGTTTCTTCGTACCCCAAGAAGCTATGTAGAGCAAACAAATTGTTTAGTGATATAGTTTCATGTACATGTATAATTGTAACTACTTCTACTTGCAAATGTATATTTGGAATTCATCAAATGTCAAAGATTCTATCACTACTAACATCAGTGCAAGTGTGTTTACTTTATGAGTCCCTAGATAAGCCACTACGAGGTGAACCTGGTGCATCTTCCCATCGTGTTTGTTACTGAGTTGATTCTATAAGTATTGGTGTTTTGTTCCATTCTCAGGTGGGTCAACGGTTTATGAAATTGCTTTACGTTCGGTCCATGGTGAAAAGAAGTCCAAGGAACACAAAGAAGATCTGCAGGCATTCAAAGATATGGTAGGCAGGACAGAGAGCGAGCAAGACATAATGAAGCAAGAACTTAATGATTGCAGGAGATTACTCGAGCAACAAGAGATGCGTAAGCTAATTATGGAAATAAAGAACAAAAAAGCATTTGATTTGAATGAAAAACCTGAAGATGTTATCAGAGTTTTCTCAACAACAGAATTTACTGGTAAGCAATACTTGGATGGTCTAATTGCTCCTAGTCCTGGGGTGACGCCTAAGGAGTACTGAAAGTAGGAGGAAATCTTGAGTGTGGAATGAGTGCTTTGTTCATGTACTAATAAAATACCAATCCTGAAGAATTTGTGAGCACATGAATATGCAATTATTGGTATCTTTTAATGAATATATGGCAGCTTTGAGAACATCATTTAATTTTCACCTAGGAATTATTTATCATATAATGGCAATGGAAGCATCAGAAAGATCAAAAACCTCAAGGCACTCTGAATCTTAATCAACAACCCAGAAATATTAGAACAGAGACAAAGTTAAGGATCAAAGATTGTATCACAGCTCAACAAATCTAATTTAAACAAAATCACAAAAAGACACAGCCGATAAAATATATTCACATCCTATTATCTCACATTGTGTACCGTTTTGGAGTGACTTCACAATTTATCTCACACTGTGTAGGATTCACTGCACAATTTATCTCACATTGTGTGCCGGTTTGGAGTCACTGCACAATTTATCTCACATTGTGTGCCGGTTTGGAGTCAGTTTGGAACATGGTTCAAGAGAGATGTAAGTTTAGTATTTGACATTCTGCAATGATGTCCATATTCACCAGATTTAAAATCAACACACTGAAATAGGATAAACATAGCAAGAATGGACATGAACGAAAAAATGAAATCGACTATTGTGTTCATTGAAGTATGCCGTTGCTCCTACATTTTGTCCTGTCATGGTTGCAGTCCCTAGGAAATCCTTACTAATTTCCATCTAGAACGGGAAATCATCACGATGCAAACAGAATTAGTAAGCGTTACCTGACTGACTAAACGAAAGCTGAATGTCCATGTCCCTAGGAAATCCTTATTATCATCAAGATCATGTAAACAGAATTAGCAAGTATTATCTACAGACTAAAATTAATGCTAAATGTAAGATAATGACTTTGTCAATGTAAATGAAAATGATAGTTCAACCTAGTAGGCTTCAGCAAGCAAATTACAATTGAAGAAACTTGAAAGCACACATAATTAAATACAAACATTATAAGTGGGCTGCAGCAAGGAAAAATTCAATTGCAATTGAGGGTAACTCTGTTTTTGTTAATTATGTTTCAATATGAGACCAGATCATACCCCATTCTTTAAACTTAAATGTTTGTTGTAAGCATCTAGAAAGCATGTTCATCTCCATACTAAGCAACATGAATGCCTCAATAAAACAAATATTACAGGAGACAATAAAATAATTTTGTGTTAATCTTTTATGTAGCAGGAAAAGCATTATTCTTCGTAAATGAAATTTAATACTATTTTCTTTGCCTATTTAGTGTTAATATGTTTAAACCCCATATCAACGTATCATAATCTCAAGTATTAAATACTATATTTTGATAAATTTCTATTAGTTTAACATTTTGGATCTGGTGGTAACTAATATATAATCAGAACTTGGAGATCCTTAACTCAAACTTTTTTTCCTCCCTTTACCTGAATATAATAGGAGGTATTTAGTTTGTATCCAATATTTATTATCTATCTACGTTGTTATAGTTGTGTTTTTTCCCATTAATTTAAGCGTTTTTGGATCTAATAGTAACTAATATATGAATACGGTAGGAGGAGGTGTTTAGAATGTGTACAATATCTATCATCTATTTATGTCGTTATAGTTGAATATTTTTTTATTAATTTAAGTATTTTTAGGTCTACTAATAACTAATATATCAGAATTTGTTGGAAAAACTGTTAGAGCTACGTAAGAGAGAACCAACTTATCAAACCAAAGGTAAAACCAAGTCATGCATACATAGCATCACAGAAACTCACGTACTCATATGATTATGAGTGGTCCAAGCGTATACAAGACAGCTCAGATGGACAGTCCAGCAAAAAGCAACTCCAACTCCTCTTCCTGTGATGAAGCTATCTGACGCAAAAGAAAAATATAATAAAAAAAATTGTAAATCCTAAAAGTCAAACAAAATGCAAACACTGTCAAACTCCAATTCCTCAGCCAAAAAAATGATACCATACCTCAAGAGACATAAGTTGGAGAATTTTATGGAGAACCAGCAAGCGATGAGTAGCATAAGAGCTGTTGCGAGCATGCTGGTTGACTCTTTTGAGCTCTTCATGAACTGCTGCCTTCCTCTCTTCATTTTCCAATTTATTATCTTTTAACTGGGTGTGAGGGCAACTTCTATTCTCCTCCATAGTATAATTAGAACCACGAGGAGAAAGAGATGGTCTGATTATAGGTTGCCTGTGTCAACTAAAGTGAGAGGAGTTTGATAGCACCGCTTTGAAACTCCTTATTTTGAAAGCGCCAGCTGGTGTATGCATACCACATTGACCCCAATCAATCTACATCTTTCCCTTCTTTGTTTGAGAAAAACATACATATGTCTAAGTGATGACTCCCTTACATAGATCAGATTCTTTCAATGTATTAGCATAGGATCATAAAATAAAGTGTTGCTAATTCAAATGTAAAGTCTTGATATCATTAAGTTTTGTAATTTATTTATAAAGCTAGTGATTAGCCTCCACATGATCATGTTAATCAAATATCAAGTCAAATAAACAATCATCTAAATTTAATAAAAGACACACACCACCTTTTAGCACATGTGGTTCGTTACCTCCCCATCTTCTAAGAGGTTGGAAGCTCAATTTTCATAAATACAGAGCCAAAACCAATAGCTTTCTTCGTATGGTGGTTAACAAAACCAATAGCCACAATCAAATTAAAGTTTGACAGAACAAAGAGCCAAGAGCCAAAACCAAGAGTCATAATCAAATTAAAATCGTCATTTAACAAAGTCAAAAGCGATTCAAGAACATTCTTCTTGAACTCGACGCCACTTATTTGTAGCCTGGTGAAGAGATCCTTGACGAAGAGAAGCAAATCTTGCCTATCAATGTCGAGTCTAAGTTGCGACAAGACGATGGCATTATTAGAGGAGGACGTTGGATCTAAGGAGCAAGTCAAGGTCGTGGAGGTGGTTGGGGAAGGATTGAAGACGATGTCAAGGTAGCTTACTGCTGGTGAAGGAGGAGAGCACTTTCAGGTGCTTAAGAGTAGAGAGAAGGGAAGGGAGGAGTGGGTTCTCGCTCTAGTGAGTGGAGTCAGAGACAGACAAGAGAGGGGATTGGAGAGAGATCGGCTCCAATATGAGGATCTATCACCATCGATGAAGTGGCGGTGCGACGGTGACTGTAGTGGAGGGGGAGTCATTGTAGTAGGAGTGGGATTGAGAGTTTGCATTTGATGGAGGCATTGGTTGGAAGAAAATTTGACTTGTTGAGCCAGACTCTTTAACTAGACAATAATTTTATGTTAACGTTGATATAGTATTAATCTTTTTATAAGAATAATTTAAATTTGAGCGATGTATAAAAGAAGAAAAATCTATTAATCTTGATTATTCATTTTTATAAATACTAATGTATCATTTGATTATTAAACTATTAACAAAAAAATGAAAGAAACTATTTATTCGTCTAAGCGATCATTTGAAAGTAAATAATTATATTAATAGCCTCTATTTTTTTTTTTCAGTCACCTCAAATTAGCAGTTAATAGATAATATTGTATCAAAGTAGTTTATTTTTATACAATGTCTACTTCTTTCTATATGTTGACAGCTTTTTTATTTTTTATTTTTTTTTGACACCTCAACTTAACATTTAATAGAGAATACTGCACCGAAGAAGTTTATTTTTATACATTGTTTACTTTACTTATGTGACACATTATTTTTTTTTTTTTTCACAATATATGAGACAAAGAGAGCATTGAAGATGCTCTAAAAATTATAAAGACTGCCTGACAGAGATCAAATAATTCAGATTTTTTTATTAGTGAGTCCATTTATGTTTCAATTTTAAAATAATAATAATAATAACTATGTAAATAGATGTAGGAAAATAGCACTTTTTTTTTTTTTCATGGTGGAGGAAAGGGATCAAATTCATAGAAAATTATCCAAACTTATAATAAGGATGAGATTTGAACCCTTGACCTCTTAATATTAAAGGAGGTGCTGAATCATTCCTACTAAGAGGTGGTGTACAGAAAGTAACACTTATGCGAGGAAGTAAATAGCAAAAAAAAAAAAGGCAAAAATATGTGATGGTAAGAACCACTAAATTAAGTTATTTTAAAGACATAAAAATTGAAAATGGAATTTTTTTTTTTGAAAAAACAAAAATAAGAAGCCCTTCAAAATTAAATAATAATAATATTTACTATTCATGTCAAGGGTCTAATGAGCATATGTATGTAAAGTTAAAAAAAATAAAATAAAATATCTTAAATAACCTTGTCATGCTTTACTAATTTAGACTTACCTTTTTAATTTGAAAACCCAAAGAGCATTGTTTGACTATTATATAAATACATACCTTTTACTCATTCATTTTATCACAGAGTTTACTATTAAATGATGGCTAGGTTTCTACTCATTTTGTGAAGGTATTGTTGAAGATTCATATTTCACTGGTAAGTTTTAAGATGATTCAAATACTTTTTAATATTTTTTCTTTGCTCTTATTGATCTTACAAATTTAAGGTCAAATATGCACTTTCCCATGATATTCATATGATTTCTTGTTAATTGACTTTCTTCTATGATCAACTTCTGCTTTCCTTCGCTCTCTTATACCTTTACTATATTTGTCATTGAAAGAGAAATCATTGAATCTCTTTGAAATTCCAATCATTTTTTTTCTTCAAATTGGATGTCATCTAAAAGTCGTGTCCAAATTCATCTTAAACCAAAAATTTGCTGAAGTTAAATTTTGTATGTAGTTGATTATTTAAGAGCCAAAATCTATTCTATAATGTGTAGCAACTATTTATTATTTACTTTATGTTTGTCTGTATTTTCTTTTTACAAAAATGGAGATATGTAATGAGATTTAGCAATCTAGATTTGAAAGTTTAGATTATTGAAAAGCTTAACACCTCAATGTATATACTGAAATGAAATCTTGATATTGATAAGATCAATCTCAGAGAGAATTTTATTGATATCTGAAAACTGTTTATCAATCATATATCTACAATATACAACACTATCAGATATATATATGAGGTAGCATGTGATACACGAATGACATGCATTTTACATTTTCTGGAAGTCAGTTATCAGATTGATGAGCTGGACTTCTACAACTGTTTTTCCCGCCAAGATGAGTTGATGATTCAGTGTTGCTAGTACACCATAATACCTTTGGTGATCCAATCTGATATGACTGCTACAACATCTGTTTATGTTGAAAGAGTTGAATACCTCTTCCAACATAGATTTGTTTCATGAGATTTTGTAGAGCCAGTCAAATAACATAGGTGTAAGGCAAACATTAAATAATGCCAATCCTTTCTATATTTATTGGTTTCTTCCTTTGATTTATTCTCCTTTACAATTTTTTGTTTATTTTCATCATTTGGGTGTGTGGTCTGAGTCATTACTGTACATTTATGTTTTTATTGAGAATCATTTGTGTAGTGAGCATTACTTTTTCCTTCTATTGTTTCATCATTTATTAATTAAATTTCCTTTTTTGCTGCGTGTAACAAATTTATAAAAACCCTTTTTAAGTTTTTGTTGTTGTTGAATTGGTTTTCATATTCTTCTTTTTGTTTTAAATTTTTTGTATTTGTACTTAAATTGCTTCCTTGATTATTACTTTAAAATCAATTAAAAATAACTAGTTAATAAGGAAATGAACAAAAGCAACAATATCATTAATTTAAAGATTATAAAACAATAGAGCAAGAAGTTGATTTATCTAATCACATACATATATAGCCTTTAGAGAAATAATTAAAGTTCACGAAAGTGATGTTGAAACTTAAGCTTCAAATAGGATTTAAGAGGGTAACATCGAAACTTAGTTAGGGTGTAAACGCAGTAGTATTATTGAGTAGAAATGTAGTGAAGAAAGAAATAAATAAGGTAATGCTTTATAACTCAAAACTGTATTTTAGAACTAAGATTTTTTTTTTTTTCTTTTTTTAGTAGGAAAGCAATGATTTATAGATGAAGAATAAATTTTTAAAGTATATGGTTTCGAATATACTTGAATAATAAATATTTATTTTAAAAAAATAGTATTTGTATTTATAATTTCACGAGGCCTTATTCATTTATAGTAGATATATAGTTTGACATCTTACTCATTTCATGCAAACTGCATATAATAATATAATGTGGAATGTTAATTTTTAGAGGACTTTGGCTATTACGTAATTCACCTAGTATTAACCCGCCACCTCCAGATTTGAATAGCAATTTGGAAAGTTTATCTGCCAATGTGTATGTTGTTGATAAGGAAAGCATTACTTGGTTATATTTGTTTATTTTATAGGTATCTTTAAAGTTACAATTATTAGTTTTTTGTGAGTTTCAAACGTTGCTAGTTGATGATTTTTAACATTTTGATGTTACATAAAGCATAAAAATTGAAATAACTGCAAATATTTGATTAGTTTTTAATATTTTCATTAATGTATGAACCACAAATGTAACAGTGTTTGTACCCTTAGCTACACGTTAACACTCTTAGAGTAGTTTTATCAAGTTGTGTACTCAGTTCAATATTGTGAATTTATATAAGATTGGTTTATAGTTGTTTTTCTAAATTTACTTTCTTTTTGTTGCAGTTGAACCATTGAATTTGAAAACTTATATGGGAAAATGCAGATATTAGATTTATGATAGAATAAGTTTGCTATATATTTAGAAAACACATAATACAAACTTTTCACTCCTTAACCTCTCTATCTCTTGTTTTATCCCATGTCATCACTTTGGTTCTTATATTTTAATATATAAGATTTTAGTTGCTCTCATGTATTCCAATATTTCATATTTATTATGAATCTAAAAAGTTACTTTTCCGATCAAAGGAAAAACTCTTTATATTCAATAGATTCAAGGCATACCACAATCAGAGTAATAGCATACTAGAATTTTCACCCATTTTGATCAACATAGGTATGTGCTTTTCCAATAATTATTTGTTATTTTTTTTCTCTTTTTATGGTGTAGACAAGAAATTAAAACAATCTAGTGGCTGTGATTTTCTTAGATCTAAATATAAGAACAAATAGTATATTATATATGTATATCTTCTCTTTAATTGTTAATTATTAGTTACTAAATTATTAATATAGTTTTCTAATATCGACCATGTTTGAATGGTGATTTAAATATATATCTATTTAAATTATGTTTATAATATATGTCAAATGATAAGAATTGTTTCTGGTTGGTGACCTTACTTTATATATTTTTTGGTGTGATTTTGATGAATTTTCATATGAACTTTAATTAACTTGGGATGGAAGTGGAATTGGAAGTTTGTTTTTGCATCGGAAGTGGAATTGGAATTGGCTACAGCCTTCTATGCATTAGGGTATATATTATGAGCTCTACTTATTGTAATGTGGCATGATTATGTTATCTTCTCTTCGGTTCTGTATTGAGTTCACACGTTGCGCATCAGAAGCATAGTAAGATACAATATATACACCGCATTTCAGCATCCAAATCATTTTAAGGTCTCTTTAGGTACTACTGAATTGTTGAGGTTTCTTTGTACCACAGTGAGCAATGCCATTGGGAACAATCACTGGTAAGGAAAACTAAAACCGAAACATACCCAATCTCTTTGTCTGCCAGCACATCTCAAGAAGACTACAATGTATTACTTTCTCAAAACCAAGAACCAAATTGAATTCATAAGACTCTTCGTAACAGACGAATTCTTGCCAGAGATCATTATGACGCTGGATACAATATTAAAGGATCCAGTTTTATTTATTAACACCACTAAAACTTGTTAAAACTTATGGTTTCATTGAACTATCAAACTATATCAATTCGTTTGCTTTCATACAAATTATTTTATGTTATTAAATTAATATTTTATAAACTTAAAGTTATTAATAATTTAACATATAGTTATATAAACTCCATCTAATAAAATTTGTTGTTTAAAAATTTTCATCGACAATTAAATAGGGGGCTAATCAGGAATTATTAGCTGGGTGTGATAGAATTTTTATAAAAATTTCAATAAAGTTTCAACTGTTTCCATACGTAGTTTTCCAAAAATTCAATACCGTTGTATTAACAACACTTAAATACATAAAAAATATATATCATAAATAAAGATTTTATCTCTCCACAGATTATATAATATTTTAAATTTCACAAATATAATTTAATCATTTATCTATAAATTAATTAGATGAACAAGATTAAATTAATTAGTTTATCCCTAAATTTTCTACAACTAAAAATTATAGTTATCCTAAAATTTTGCTCAATATAATCAATTTATAAATGATCAAATTCAAAAATTTCATAAAATAATATACCTAATTTGAAGATAAATTGTTGATATAGGCAAAAATATGAGATTAATTGTGGATGTTGACACAAAAATGGAATGGAACCAAGTCTGATTAACTTTTAAGGGAGTATAAGTCTAATAATGTATATTTATAATTTAGTATAAGGCGTTAAGTTGTAACATTCCAAAAATTTTTGAAATTGACTAGGATAAGCTTAAGCCCACCCTATCCCACATGGGCCCATGCCCCTGCAATTAAACATTCAAGTGACCTCGGGGTCAAGTTATAAACCGAAATTTCGAATCTGTAACCGGGTTTGGATATTTTTTGTGGCACTTTTCAGTAGGGCTAACTTTAATTTTTTATTCAATCATATCCATCTATTTCAATTTTTTAAAAGTTAATATAATATGATAAAAAATAGTCGGAATTCAAATTTTTTAAATGTTAATACAATATGATAAAAAATAGCCGGATTGGGTTGAACATCTGGGTTGGGCTGGTGATGCCCGCCCCTGTTTTCAGTTTAAAAAGTGAGAACATGGTAACACAAGAAGAAGACATCAGAAATGAGCATGTCAGTGGCACAAGCGGTCTCTCCTCCGACGATCATTGTCTCTGTAGACACAGAGACACATAAAGCCTCTTCTAAGCCTTTGAAGAGAACCCACAAACCCAAGTCTTCCATTTCCACCAAAAGAAAAGGTAACTCCATCTTCTTGTTTTGTATTGTAGCTCAGTTGGGGTTCAAAATTTTACTAAACTGAATGCGGGGTTTGCCATTCAGTACCTCTCAGGCCTTTGGACAGAACCCAGAAGTTGAATATGGAGGTTTCTCCTCACAGAGCTGGTAGCTGCTTTTGCTTTTCTCTCAAATATTATTACTGGGTTAGCATGTATCATGTGGTCCATGCATGCTTGTGTTGATATTTTGGTGTAGAAATGTTCTGCTTTGTTTCTTATGTGGGGTTTTTATGGTTTTTATAGTGTCTGCTGTGAGGTTGATGAGAATAGAGCTAGGTGGTGCATTTGCTGATCTTTTGAATGAGAAAGGCAAAGGTTCTGGTGATAATGAGATGGCATATGTTGAAAGAAGTCTTGGATTCCGCACCAAAGAATTGGATGACCGCGATCTTAGATTGGTTCGCTTTTTTATTTTATTCTGTCTTCTTGTGTACATTTATGTGTTTTTGTTACTCCATAGTTTGAGTTTTACAAGTCTTCACTAAAAGATACAGCATAAGTTTGAAGCTATGGCAAGAGTTTAAATGACTAGTAAAAGTAAAAGCATTACTAATCGAAGTATACCGACAATTTAAGAGCAATTTTACTCTGTGGCAGTTAAAGCTTTGACTTTTAATTCGAATGTATAGGTTACAGACATTGTTGGGGGCACCATTCGTTGGAGGAGATATCTTGATCATTTGATATGTTCACTATGTCATGACGAGAACACATTTAGAAGCATGGAACCTCTACTTTTACAGGTATCTTTTCCTTTACACATTTCATGTAGGCCTTTTCTGTTAGCAATGTCAATTCTGAAGGTTGAATGGTGCACAATTAGAAAACAATTTAGGGACCTTAAGATAGATAGATGGATAGATGATAATGATAAAATTCAGAATAAACTTGCCTACGCTCTATTTATGCCAAGGCAGATATTATATATTGGCAAGGACTTCACCAAGGAGCCCTGTCTCTTTTCAGATGCAGGCTAACAATTTAGTGATGTATGGACATACTCTTGCTGAAAGGAAAACTTAATTCACGTGATCGTGTCACTGGAACAAAGTCGATGTTAACCTAAACTATAGGAATTTTTACATTTTTTTTTTCACAGAAATTGTTTGTAAAAATTATCAAATAATGAGGCCTGGACTTTTTTTTTTTTTTTTTTCATTCTTACATTTGCAGATTCTTCGAATAGGTTTCTACGAGATTGTCAAGCTAGATATGCCACCATATGCTGTTGTAGATGAGGTAATTTCATAATCTCTCTCTCTCTCACCCAAACCAAGATAAAAGCAAGATCTTTCTGCTTATAAGTTTGTGAAGTTGAGATTCAGTCAAAATGATGGCTAATTTAATCAATAATAAGAGGGATTTGAAGTATTGCCCAGTTTAAATTCTTGTCATAGTTATGATTTTTTTTTTCCTCTCTCGTTGAGAAGTAAAAAAATTCCAGGTAGACATGCGGAATAGATGGGCTTTCCTTTGGTGAAAGGGTTTGTAGTCTTGATATCCTTTTTGTTCCACCTATACCATATTCCAGTCTTGGACCTTGTATCTTGTTGGACACTTCTTTGTCTTGATAAGATGGTCACATTCTTTCCCCATTACTTCTTTTGTCTTCACATTGATATTATCATAATCTAACTCTCTCAACATCATAGATATGGCAGTTTAATCTTTTTTATTCACAAGTGCTGTGTATGACTGCAGAATGTGACACTTGCAAAGGTTGCCCTCAGACCTGGTGCTGGTAACTTGGTTAATGGGATTCTGCGGAAGCTGGTGCGAGTTAAGGTTTGTCTCTTTTCATTCTGTTGGGCTACTTAAATGACTAATTCAGATTTTCCTGAATTTATGACATTTTTCACTTGCAGGAGAATAATTCCCTTCCTCTACCAAAATTGGAAGGTGATGATCGAGCACAAGCCCGTGCTCTTGCCACTCTTTATTCTCATCCTGTTGTGAGTATAGAACTGCTCCTCATCCTTTTATGAATATCTGAAGTCCCTAGGTGATACAATATAAACAGCCTACTTGATCTTTGAGCTCATTATCAAGAAGAGACAATTTTTCTTTGTCTGGTTTCAGCAATAGAGAGGACAAATTTAGAATCTCGTGTAGCTTATATAATAATCTGGGCTGATGAAGTTTCTATGATTTAGTTTGTGCTTAGGAGAGTGACTTTGTTGAGCTATAGTTGAAGTTGCGAACTTCTTCATGGGAAAGACTTTGTTGGGCTTAGTTTCTCTGATTCAATATGACTGTCTGACCTATGCTCCTTGTTTTGTCAATAAAGAGGTTGATTGTCTATGCTGTGTAGTTTTTGAACAACTTGAGTTGTTTGTTTGTTTTTAAAGCTATCTTATCCTATTTGATCTTCATTAGACAATAGAGCAATCTCTGTGTAAGAAGTCTATCGTATATTGTTCAAATAACTTTGAAAAGGCATTGTACCTCCTAAACTGCCATGGTGATGGACTAGACCCTGATTGTTTTGGGGCTTATTATTTCTTTCCTCCTGTCATTCATAAATTTTTTCTGCTTCGGTCTAGTGACCACTATCAGTGGATGGTATTGTCCTTTGGTTTAATATCTCCAAAAACCCTGGCAAAGTCATTAAAACCATTCTCTCTAATGAGGAATCCCTTATCTACATAGATGAAATCATTCCTTTATTAATTAGATATCCATTCTTGTAGCAAACTGTTAAAACAATTTTGACATAGTGCAAAAAGTTGTGGAGTCATGCTCTCTGAGAGAAACATGGTCAAATGCTGAAACAAAGCAGTTGTATCTTTTACCAGTGGATGGTGAGGCGATGGACAAAGTATCTTGGACAAGAAGTAGCAATTAAATTGATGGTGTGGAACAACAGCCATCCCATTTTTAGCTTGAGGTTTCTGGCTGAATTCTGCTTTCTTTTATCTATGACATTGTATGGATCTCACAGCCATCTACTTGTTACTTGTGTCAGGGCAAATAGCCAAAAAGGTGTGACAAGAGCCGATCTTGTGGTGAAACTCAATTTGTTGAAGGTACTTAGTGTATATTCTTTCATTCCTTTTTTCCCTCCTCTGTTTAGTGTTCTTAAAATATTGAAGATCCTTTTGTGTGAACCAACTGCATGTTCTTTGCCCATCTGGCTAATATTTACTTTTGGACTGTGTTTCTCATCAAATTTAAATTTAGGTAGCATCCAATTGACAACATTGGATGCACACAAATTAACAAATACATAATCTTGTATAACATTTTTCCTCCCTGTAAAGATATATCTGCTTATTAATTTTCTTCTATCAAAATACAGGTTCCATATGAGCTTTCTTTGCATCTGGATGATTTTATTCGTGTCAAAACTGGATTGCAGGTATGACTGTAGTATATAGTCCTTTTAGTGTGTTAATCAACTCTCCATGACTTGGTCACATTAGAGGAAAGTGAAATTGTTCTGCTACTAAGCTAATTATGGACACCATTTGAGCACAAAACAAGAATGAAATTTGAGTCTGTAAGGTGGCAAAATTGTTTACTATTTTAAATTTATTGTTCACTGTTCATCATAGGGTCCGTCATGTGTATAGGCAACTGTCATGCGTAATTGGGTGCACAGAATGTTTATACTTGTTTGATTTCCCAACTTGGAATGATATTGATAATAAGATTAAATATATTCTTAAGCAAGAGCTCTAACATTCATGATATTTTCCTTTTAGAAGGCTAGTTGAATTGTTCCTGTAGAAGATAGCTTGAAGTGATGCACTTCTTGCTATCACTGTTGACTATCAATTGGGCTACAAAATGCAATCAAAGTCCTAATTGCCATATTTTCCTTGTTTCAGAGTGTCATACAAGCAGGATTACTGAAAGAAGGTCTATGTGCAGTCCAAGATGAGAGTGCAGGTTAATGTTTTCAACCTCTTTCCAGACTTTATCTGAACTATGGCTTTGAATGTTGTAGCAAGTTGTTTTCACTAGATATATTGTCAGCTATTTGTACTTATGTATTTTGAACTCATTTCCTAAGTCAATTTATGATTTCGTCAAGAGTAAACCATTATTGAGACTCAGCTGAAAATGAGAGTAATAGCATGGTTTTCAAGTTTGTAGTCATGCTTCAACTACATCTCTGCTTAAGTTTTCTGTTGCGGGGGTAAAAGGATATTTAAAATCTAGTTTTCCATTTTAACTGATTTGGACCTTGGATAACTCCATCTCAATGTCGCGTCATGATTTCAGGTTTAGTAGTTTCCATTGTGGATCCCCAACCTGGTGAGAGTATTGTTGATTGTTGCGCTGCTCCTGGAGGAAAGACACTATATATGGCATCCCATCTGAGTGGCCAAGGTAATATGTTAGCTAAGCAATTTTCTGTTTCTTTCATTCTGTATTTCTATCTTGCTTCCCTTTCTTTTTGGTTATACATGAGATTTTAATTGCATTAGTTGAATACAGAGCCTTTTGTGCTATTCTTTGCTTGAAAGGTTGAACCTACCAAGTCTCCGTCATTTCTGAAGGTTTTAATCCGTTTATTTAATTATTCAAATCCATCTTTTTGAGTAAATGTGGACCCTTCTTGTGTAATATGGATTGAGATCTTTTTCTTGCTATCCATGATTTTCTTTTAAGTGGATATGTGTGGGACAGACATTTAGCAGGATTAAGTGGAACCAATAATGGTAGTGCTTTTTTATAAATGATTGTGAATAATGTAGCTAATGCGTTGTTGGATTACAGGCATGGTATATGCAATTGACATTAACAAAGGACGGTTGAGAATCCTTAGAGAGACAGCCAAGTCGCACCAAGTTAATAGTGTCATCACTACCATACATGCTGATCTTCGTCAGTTTGTAGTAAGTTATCACTCTGTAAAAGGTGAAAATTTTCAGAAGATGCAAACTGCTTTCACAGATTTCGCTTTTTGTGAATCTTTTTAGGACAAGAATGCGGTGAAGTATGAGAAAGTTTTGCTTGATGCTCCCTGTTCTGGGCTTGGTGTTCTCTCCAAGGTACTTGAACAAACGTAGTAAACTGTTCAGTTCCAGCAAGTTTTGACAACATCAGGGTGTTACATTCAACTTTAATAACTTAATGGTCTTGTTTTCATGATTCAATTCATTCCTATGAAGTAAAAACTCTAGTCTAATTATTCTGTTCCATTTTTAACCTTTTGAAGAGGGCAGACTTGCGATGGAATAGGAGATTGGAGGACTTGGAACAACTTATGAATTTGCAGGATGAGCTCCTTGATGCAGCTTCCTTGTGATACCTAATTTCCCTTTCTCACTCTAGTTATGAACACTACGTGAAAACATATGCATATAATTTGAAAAAAAAGAACTTAAAAACATGGCTTGTAGGGCAAAGCAAACTGAACCAGCTTCATTTTTCTCATGTAAATCTGTCAATAGATGCAAAAGTGAAATAAATCCAATGTATGATTTCATTTATTCTACTCTTGAACTGTTTATATTGCGTTTGCAGATTGGTAAAACCTGGTGGAGTCTTAATCTACAGTACTTGCTCCATAGACCCTGAAGAAAACGAAGAGAGGGTTGATGCATTTCTTCTTAGGCACCCTGTAAGAGCTATTGCAATAATCTCTCTTACTTTCACATTCACTCTTCTACATACTAAAGAGATTAAAATTGTAAAACTGAGCTTTTGAGCGTATAGACAGAAAAAAAAGTTCCAATTTATTAGTGAATAATTTCTCCTTCTCCACAAGCAATGATCTTAGCATTAAAATTATATGTTCAATGTCTTCTTCCACCATGTGTCAGGAATTCTGTGTTGATCCGGTTGACAGATTCGTTCCATCAGATTTCATCACGAAACGTGGTTTCTATTCCTCTGACCCTGTAAAACATTCATTAGATGGCGCCTTCGCAGCCCGTCTGGTTCGTTCCTTGTGAAGAAATGTAAGTGAAGCAGTCCTTGTATCCTTTCTGATATAGAAGCCTTTTCAACCCTCAAAACTCTTCTTTTGACTCATTATTGGCCTTCACTCCTATTTCTGACCGTCGATTTAAAATGAACTATGTAGCGTAAGTTTATAACAACTCTCCTTACTTTCAAAATGCAGATTTTGTGCCAAGATCCTTGAGATTTATATTGTACATGGTTCTAGAGAAATTGAACAGAGAGCGACATAACTTTGACACTTGGCGATGCAGAGATTCATTGTTCAGGATGATTTGTTAATCATATGCTTGATAGCAATGGCATGATCAACTCTCTAAAACATATATGACATCTTAATGAGAATATTGAATCAATGTTTATAAAATGTGCCTTATATATCTCTCAGTTTTCTTTATGGTTAATCTTTGATACAATTTTTTATTTTTTGTGTTTTTTTTCTTCCAAAGAAAAAAAATGGGAATTAGCTACTGAGCACATGCACAACTAGTGAAAATTAACAAAAATGAACTTCTGTAGCAATTTATAATTACTTCAATGAGGGGCAAAGATATATCCCTTCTGCTGCACACTTGAAGATAACTTGTTTGTAAACATACATATCATTAATAGCCGAATTGAAGGCTCAAAGAACAAATTGGAACCTTGAAGAACAGAAGTCAAGAATGTGTGTGTGAGTGTGTGTAAAGCATGACAGATTGATGAATAAACCAGAAAAGTAACATGATTCATATGTGTCAACGTGACTGTGTGTGTGAAGTTAGAAATTGAACAAGGACAAGTACAAAAACATTTTGAAAGTTGAAACCCGAGCAGACTAATAAAAGAAACAATGCGTAAGAGAGGAGTTTGCCGAACACAAGCGTAGACGCGTTGGAGAGTTTACGTGACTGACGGAGATGTCCAGGTGCAGAATTTTTAAACAAAAATAATAATAATTTAAAAAAAAAATTAAAACACTCTAATAACTATTTTTTTAGACTTCTAATTTTAAAATTTTTTTTAATCGAAGGACAATCAATTTCGATTTGAAATTTAGGTGTGCAAATCCTATCTGAACTGAAAAAAGAAGAATTTGGTGGCATCGACCTATTTTATTGATCCAAACATTCAAAACCAATCAGGTTAGATTCAAATTTTCATGCCCAACCCTCGTTAGGATATTATTTGATTACTCATGTCCAAATATTTTTAGGGTTTGCTGATAAGTGCTTTGCCATAGTGATTGACAATCCAGTTCAAAATCAAACAAATCTTAGGTTCGACACATAGTGAGTGACTACTAATGTGGTTGTTTTCTCTCATTTCTGTGAGGGTAGACCATCCACTTTCGTATAAGTTGCACTTCTATCTTCATGTGGGCTAATTCCTCCCATATATGAGCTACTCTCTGAACTGTACCATCATTATCCTACCTCATTTGGTCCCGGTAGTCTTCAGGTTAATCCTAGTAATCAATATATATATATATGACTTATTGGATAATGATTACCTATTTTGATTTTTTGCTAATATATTCCATAGTTTTTAACCTCAAATGAAGTCTCATTTGTTTTTAGCACATTTACAAATTGATTTTCCTAAAATTGAAAAATCCCCGTGATTAACAAATTCACATGAAACATTTCACATTTCATCTATCAATAGTTACTCCTCACCATCCAACAAACCATAAATTCAGCTCAAATACTCCTTGTTTCTAGCTCACTTTCTTTCTCTACGAATGGAATCGAGTGGAGATTTTCTCTCTCTAGAAAGTTTGAAGAAATACGAGGCCAATTGAAGAACCCCTTTATAGGAGTATTATGGTAATTACATTGAAATAGGGTAAAAATAATTTTGTATATCCATTTGGGGTAAAACTAAATTTTTATTTTAATTGTGGTTGCGTTTGAATTTACTATAACTTTTATTAATTTAGAGAAAAGTATATTAATTAATAATAAAAAAGAACAAAAATAATTTCTTAAAGCCTATTCATATTCACATGACATCAATTGGCAAAATAAAAAATGATCACAATAAATATAAGTAATACGGTTTTCATTTCATATTTTCAGTATTCGTTTGTTTTGTACTATTTTATATCTCGAAAAATTAAAAAAAAAAAATTATAAAATATTAACAAATCTCAAATTCTATTTAACATTTCAAACGTCAACTAATTTTTTTTTCCTTTTTTTTTTTGAGAAAACATATAATTAATATGAGTTGTAAATATTATATTAATTATCGCATCATCTCATTATTTATAAGATATTGACAATTCATATATTATATCATTTAAATATAAATTTTGATAAAAAAATTTTAAAAATCTATTATTACTGTTGGCCAACCACGAAGAATTGTGAACATCTACACCTAATTTTTTTTTTTAAAAAAATAATTTTCACAATACAAGGATTTTCTTTAGATTAGAAACAAATCATACTCTTTAATCTTCACGTGAGTTAAAAGATCTTTAAATTCATGACTGTTGTCACTGTTTGAACCTGCAAATAGTTTGTCAAGGAAAAAGATATCATGATTAAATTCTGATTAAGACTGAAAATTAAACATACATTTAAAAAAAAAAAAAAAAAAAAAAATCATCCGTGCGGATGTCAATTTGTCGCATGGCCTTGGCCAACCCATAACTTTCAACCATCCTTCTCTTTTGTTGTTACAAAGTGGATAACCATATAGATTCCCACTACATATTCTTCCACTTTCTGTATTTCAAGTTCATCCATTAAAATACTGTCTCACTTATTGCAATGTTGTTTCGGCGTTTGTTAATTAATAATTAATAATTAATTTTACAATCAACAAGTAAATGGAAAGAAATAATATCAATTTATGAGTTCTTATTTATGTAATAGACAAAGTGACGTAGACAAAATTTTGTGAATGAGAGACGTCAAATTTCGAAAAAAAAAAAAAAAAAAGAAAAAAAAAAAAAGAAGCTAAAGAGTACTTTAAGTGAAATAGAAATTTAAAGGATTAGTATGACGTTTTAGCTCATTAAAAAGAAAATAATAGGAAGAGAATTGATGTCCAAAGACCATGATAATTTTAATAGACAATACATTTAAACTCAAAACTTACTCTATTTTTAGAAATAAAATTTGAAACTAATTGAGTCATGAGTTTTAATAAAATTGATGAGTTATTAACCATTACAAGTATAACTCGAAATGCAAGCAAGATTAGGAATTAAAATAAATAAATTGAAAGCATCTCTTAGTTCAATGCAATAAAGGTGCCAAAATGAATATCAACTTGTTCTATATATGGTATTGATTGATATCAATATGTTTGGTTATACCTTTAATTCGATTTATAAATTAAATATTTTATTTTAAAAAAAACTGTAAATATTTCTCAAAGTAAAGCTAATAATTAAAAATAAAAGAAATAACAATCCTATTCTAACATAATCTTTTTTGAAATATACCGTATAATAAAAAAAAAAAATTATCATTTTGGCTTCTACATTTTTATTTTTATTTTTTTTTTATAAGAACACACCCGCCAAAGTTGATCATGCGTGATCCGAACCACACGGATACATACCCTCTCACACGTGCCGAAGACCAACACGTGCAATAACAAAATGAAAATAGACTGTTAAATAAAAGCCAATAAAAAAAAGCTGTCCATCCAATAAATCCAAATTAAAAATAAAAAATAGAAAATGAAAGTCAAATTTAATTACAGAGACAGGGAGAGCGAGAGAGAGAGAGAGAGAGAGTCTGTGTTTTGGAATTGAATCTCTCTTTTCTCTTCTTTCGGTCGTCCCACGAAATCAATCAGAGACAGAGAGCGAGCGAGGGAGAGAGAGAGAGAGAGAGAGAGAGGGGAGAGATACACTTGAAAAGACCGAATTGCCCCTGCTTATTGTTTCCAATTTTCATTTCCACTCTCGTTCGTGTGTGTGTGTGTGTGTGTCTCTCCCTCTCAGAGAAGTCACCATGAACGAGAAGGCCAACGTCTCCAAAGAGCTCAACGCCAGGCACAGAAAGGTCTCTCTGTTTATTTCGATTCATTTCCACTCGATCTCTCTGTTTTGCATTCAATTTCTCGTTTCTATATTGTGCGTGTTGATCTATTAGTCGATTTTGACTGGTTGCGATCTAATTTTGTTACAAATGATAAAGGAGATGGTGATGAATCTTGACTTGGTAGTTAACGCGATTTGCCAATGAAGATTCAACGCACTTGTTGTTCTTGTTTCCAAGATTTGAAATTTTTGTTGAAATTTGAATAAATTTTGTTAATTTAAGATTTGATCATGTGTTTATGGTGTTTTTATCTGCTGGATCTGGTTAGTGTAATGAGATTGATGGCTATTGGATTGATTTATGTATTTGTTTGCGGATTTTTAATGGCTTTTAGTTTTATATTAAGAGATGAATGTGTTGTATGTTTTTCAGGTTTTGGAAGGGCTGCTTAAATTGCCGGAGAATAGGGAATGTGCTGACTGCAAAGCCAAGTATGTATTTGAGCTATTCAAAGATTTTATCATAATGAACAACTAAGCATGTGAAATGGGTTATCTTGCAATTTGTAATGTTGCTAATGATTATTATGAATGAGTTGCTTAAGGTTACTTACTTGATTGCTTTGCAGAGGTCCAAGATGGGCTAGTGTCAACTTAGGTATCTTTATTTGCATGCAATGTTCCGGGATCCATAGGAGTCTTGGGGTACATATTTCGAAGGTGATGTTTTGTTCTTCATATGTTTGCTGTTTTAATTTTGAAAATTGATTGCAAGTTTGATTTAACTGCCATGGTTCTCTTTAATGTGGATATTAGTTCAACTGCAAGTTACCATTACTTCAGGCATTTGCTAGACCATGAAATCCAATAGGTGGCACACATCCATTCTGAGGAAGTCAATTTTGGGGCCTCGAAAGTGCCTGACTATATCTCCTTATATGTGATGTGAGGATGTTAAACTGAAATTTTATGGAGTTCAAGTGTATGGGACAAACAGGGGCTACTGCCAAAACTTGCAATTGGTGTCAAGTAGAGTTGTTCTCTTCCATGTTTTTACCTCTAAAATGATTACATTCATAGCTGAAAACATTTGGCCTTGCATCTAAAACTTCCTTACTGAAAACTATCCTGTGTGGCAGTAGCCCCATTTATAGCTACACAGAGTAATGGGAAGATAATCTTGTTAAATTGCTCACTGCATTTTGTATCTTTATTTCTTTAATCTTAGCCTGCTGATTATGTCATCTTTTGTAAGGATATACATTATTTCCTTGAACACTTGTATTTCTGATGCTTACTTCATCTACTGTTGCACTTGCTGTATCTTAGTTTTAGATTAAACTTATCTCCATCTGGCATGTAGTTGTCTAATTTTTAGCTGTTGTCCTGGTTTTAGTCTGATGATAGATTTGGCTTTTATTAGGTCAGTATAGGCTGTATAACTTCTGTTCTTTCTGGATTATTAAAAATTTTCTGATTCTTCTCTTCTGAGCCTTGTTATTTTAATGGTTAAGTCATCAAAATTTGGCTACCTATGCCAAAGTTAACCCATAAATTTTATATAGCATTCATTTTTGTTATATTTGTTATTTTTTGCATGACGTTTATTACTTAATGTGCATTTTTGTAGTTGGTGGAACACTAATTATTTTTTTGGTCTCATATGCATTTTTCTGTGGTTTTGCTGCAGGTTCGATCTGCTACTTTGGACACTTGGCTTCCTGAGCAGGTTGCTTTTATTCAATGTAAGATTTTATGTAAGATTATTGATTTCTTTTTACTGGTAATTTGCTTCAAGGTTGTTTGTAACAACTGATAAGTACGACAATATTTTTCTGCTTTTGTGCAGCAATGGGAAACGAAAGGGCAAATAGTTTCTGGGAAGCTGAGCTGCCCCCCAATTATGACAGAGTTGGAATCGAGAATTTCATTCGTGCAAAGTATGTGTCCTCGAGTTTGTTCCATCCACTGACTTCTCTTTTATCAGAAAAGGGATTTTGCTCCATCTACTGTTGCCTTTATTTCTTGACCCAGTGTTTGTTGCCACTGTTAACTTTCTACAAAATTCTGTTCTTTCTCTCTCTTATTATTGTCTTCTCTTACAGGTATGAGGAGAAACGATGGGTTCCTAGAGATGGAATAGCAAAATCACCTCCTAGAGGGCAGGATGAAAGGTCTTCTGTTAATTGGCAGAGACCTGGAGAAAAAAGTGGGCATGGGCACACCAGCTCTTCTGAAAATTTGTTTGAGGAAAGGAAGCACACTCAAGCACCAACTAAAAGAGAGAATGTTCCTTTAGGAAGAGTTAGTATTCCGGTTCCTCCTAAGGGACCCGAGCAGGTAGTTTTTATTGGTTTTGCTAGTTGACTATTTAATTTATATTGTCTGTCTGATATTTTCCATTTGACTCTTCTCAGAGTCTTTCACCATGTGTTATTCATTGTGTTTTGATTTAAGTGCTTATTATTGTCAACTTTGTTTCAAGCTCCATGTTGTCAGTTTTCTTTTTTCATTAGTAACAGTGGGAGTTTTAAAAGGCAGGAAAAGTACAATGGAAAATGCAATTAGGAAATGGTAATAAGGAGAGAAAAGAGAGTGAATTTTGAAGTTTTAATCAGGTTAACTTATATTCGAGTTAGGATCTAAATGAACCTTTCTTAGAGCCCGCCACAGAAGTTCTCCCTAAGAATCTTTTTAGGAAATTTTGTAAAGGTTTCACCAATACATTATGCTAACACATGTTGATTAACTAGCATTGATTTCAGCATTGATTTTAGTTAAACAAACATTTCATTTGGCCCAACTTCTTTCTTTGTTGAGTACAGGATAAATAATGTGCTTTCCTAGCAGTCAGTCCTACTGCAGTTTAGAATCTTAGTTATTGAAGGATTAGCATGATTTTTAATTTTTAGTGGAGTAAGAAGGAAATACAAACTATGATGTAGTTTACTAACCTTATTAAAGAAGGAAATACTAACTATGATGTGGTTTACTAACCTTATTACTTTTATAATTGCTGTTACCTGCTTCCCACATTAATGTATTATAGCTTTGTGTCAAATGTTGTTTGTTTAGAATACATTATTGGACTGTTTGTTGGATAGTCTCACATCGGTTGAAGAAGCGAATTTGTATTAATTTATAAGGTTAGGATAAATGTCCACTCATGAACTAGCTTTTGTGATGGAGTTACGTTCAAAACCTTTTTTTGACATGGTATTAGAGTTTTAGGTTGTGCCCAAACTCAATTACATGAGTGTTGATATTGTCGAGTGGGCACGTCGCGCGTGAGGGGAGGTCTTAGATAGTCTCATATTGGTTGAAGAAGTGAATTTACATTGGTTTATAAGGTAAGGATAAACCTCCACTCATGAGCTAGTTTTTGTGGTGAAGTTAGGCCCAAGACCCTTTTTTTTCAGTGTTCTGCTCCTATAATTTTGTCACATCATGTGATTGCCTCTTTGGTCAGACTATGGAGGACAACTGGTCTTATTTGCTGCTGCAGCATCACAAAATGAAATAGAAGAGTGGTTGCTCTATTTAGTTTAGTAATGTTTTTTTCAAGTAGTTTAGTAATCAAATTTTGGCGCTCAGTTTCTGTTGGTCTTGATTGTTTCTCTCTTTGTTTTGTTCCACTGAAATAAAGTAAGCAGAATTAGCGGAGGCTGAAGTTGCTGTCCTGATGAATGACTGATATTAGCGGTTGCATGTGCCTGATGCTTGTGGTCAATTCTTGTGTCTGGAAATTGGAAATAACTTAAAAGCATTCTTTTACATTTTGAGATAGGTCCTAATAACCTTTTTTGTTGTGATGACTTGCTTGTATAACAGACTGTACCTGTTCCAAAGCCTCAACAGGTAGTTCAAAACACAGAATCCACTGTGGCACCTGCTGATGCAGGAAAGCAGTCTGCAGATGCTAATCCAGTTGTATCTCCTCCTAAAGTTGATTTCGCAACTGACCTTTTCAACATGCTGTCAATGGAGGATAGCACAAATGAAAATGGATCGGAGGCTGCTTCTGCTGATGACAATCTTTGGGCTGGTTTTCAGTGTATGTCTCATAGTTCCCTCAGTAGTCACCCATTAAGATTATAAAGTTCTGTGGTAGCTGTTGATTTTGAGCCTTGCCTAAATTTGCAGCTGCTGGAGAAACATCAGGCACTGAGAAAACTGAACAATCGAAAGCAGTAGAGAGTAATAATAAGTCTGCCACGGGAATTGATGACTTATTTAAAGACTCACCTTCACTTTCAACTCCCCCAACTACAGCTAAACCCCAGAAAGATGTGAAAAATGACATTATGAGCCTTTTTGAGAAGGTACTTGTTGCAATTTCATTTGATGTTTTTGTAACTCTTTATGAGAAAATTTCAATAAGCTTGATCTTGCTATTGTTGGAGAAATTGGATCATGTCTTTTCCTGTGTTAAAATTTTTTATTATGGGATGTTATGGAAAGAGAAAGAAAAACTTGAAGTATGAGTTTGCACAGGATATTTGATCACTTTAATTGCACAATATAGTATCTCACATTGTGGTTTAAATGTGGTACAGTCCAATATGGTATCACCATTTGCCATGCATCAACAACAGCAACTGCAACTTGCAATGTTGGCACAACAACAGTCCATTCTGATGGCTGCGGCAGCTAAATCTGCTGGTGGGGATCCAAAACTTTCCGGCAGTTTTCAACTCCCTGGGTCCAATGGTATCAATCTTCCCACTCAAAATTTGCCAAACATGAGCAATCAATTTCCTGGCATGATGATGCCATTGGGTGGACAAGCTGACCTACAGAAACTAATGCAGGTAGAATATATAAAAATGTTGGTGTCATATCAAAATGCGATTTAATTAATTCGACATGCTGATTACAAGCTTTGGTTATATTTTCTTCCAAATTAGACTATGAACATGGGAGGAGCGGCACATGCAGCAGGGAGCACAGTTCCATATCCAACGTCCAGGTACATTTCATATGGCTCTCGATTTTTAAGAATGACTTTGCTTAACATATAATAGGTTGATAACTTGGTGAAAGCAAAAATTACTGTTCCTATGGCATTTGAAACCAACTTATTTGTTTAACTGTTCGGAAAATTTCTTGTCTTCTTGATTGCATGTTGGATTAGCTTATTTGAAGGTTTTATTAACTTGTACCAATGAAAAGATGTAGAAGTTTCTGTGCATGAAATCTGATAAAACTGCAGGGATGTCCGAGTGAGTTAGAAAATAAGTATATAGTACACTTATAAACACTCGTGAATATGTTATAATTTATCATTGCTTTTTCTTTCTTTTTTTTTTTTTCAGTCTTTCGAGTATTTGTTGTCCCCATTTGATTTGGTTGTGTTATCAAATGAACATGTAACCTCATTTTGATCACCAGGTTTATCTCTTAAGGCTTGCTTTTCATGGAGAAAAGAATTACTGTGGTCAAAATAAGACAATTGTTTTTTAGGCTTTTCTTTTTGCTCTTTAAGTCTTATTCTAAATTGTTTTTTTATAGTAAAAGGCAATATTTCTGACCTGTGTTAATAACAATACTGCACTTCGCAATTATCATCCCAATATTTTCATCTCCATTGATGTAACAAAGTCAACATTGATAATCACTTGTTAATTTATTCTGATTAAGGATGTTGTGGCAAGTAATCTGGCAATATTGACTCAGTTGCACATCAGTTGAGATGGAAATATTGAAATAATTATTGGGAAGTGCAGTATGACTCTTAAAATAAGAAAATGTGAAGGTGTTGACGGTTTTAAAGTTATAGATCAAGTTAACACAAATAACTTAAAACTTGTATTTCGACCTTAGAAAAATTAAAATTAAAATGTGTCTTTGTGTGTGTGTGTGTGTGTAATTAAGACCTATGGATTCACACCTATCAAGACTTACAGTAAAATTTAAACTTAGAAAAAATATAGTGCAACTTAATTTTGAAATGCAATTATACGAAAGGTGGATCACACTTATCTTCATGTGTACCTATTACCTGTCAATTTTGGAAGTTTTGAGAATTGTATATTAGTGCTTGGAGCTTGATTGGCTATGTATTCATTTTACGTCTTCCCATTCACAATGCTTATCATTTCTTGCTTACAGCTTTTATGCTATGGGGCAAGTTACCCCAGTCAATGGTGCGACAACCACTGGAAGTGGAACAAGTAAACCTCAGTCAGCATCATCCCCAGCTCCATCATCGACCCCTTCACAAACTGGAAAGGATTATGATTTTTCCTCCTTAACACAAGGGATGTTTTCGAAACAGTGAGTAGTAATGGCCCATGGGAGCTTGTTAGTGCCAGCATCATCATACCATACCAAAACAGTTTCATTACAGGATAATAGCGCTTGAGAATATTTTTTTCGTTCTCTTTCCTCCTGCTCTGGGAGTTGTAAACTATTTGTAGAGGCAATTGATGTTTTTTCCCTTCATATTTGGATGATGGCTTCATTTGTATTAGTAGAGATGTATTCAGATTAATAAAGATGAGTTAAGATTTTGATTGGATTGATTTCCCTTCCCGAATCCTACTTCTATTGTGTCACAAATTGGATCAAGAAAATTTCCATTAACTTGATCTAAGATTTGGCTAAATTATATGTAGATTTGTTGGTCTTAGAATGATGTTGGTAACCTTTATTTTTATTCTTATTTATTTATTTATTTTATAATTATGAAAAGGTTTCATTTTATTATTAAGATCAGGTTTGGCTTTCTGTAACTTGGAAATTAAAAGGTGAAAACGTACCCACCAAACTTATCTAGAACATCAGTTCATCCAACGCAAGAGTAAAACAACTTCAATTCACTACACAAAAGAGTAAAATGTAAAAGCAACCTAAAATTTCTTCTACTATAAAAGTTTAGTTGAAAATTTTTTTTACCTAAATTTGAAATAGAGAATGCTTAAAACATATATTAAATTTTGATGTACAAGTTACAATAGCAATATAATTCTTCTCAAAGTCTCTTTCATCTGTTAGATAGAGAAAATTCCCTCATCTAACATAGAGGGAAAACTTTATAGAAGTTCTGCACCTGGTCTGATCCAGGTTTAGGTTCTTTTTTTTGCCTTTCTCTTTATCTATTTCTCTTCATCTTCCTCAATTCTCTTCTTTTCATCTTTTGCTTTTTAAGTTTTGGACGTTTTTAGAGAAGGGTCCAAATGATAACTGGATCTAGTCCTAAAAACTCAAAATGACCTGGTTTTGTTTGTAAATATTTTAGGGTTGAGTAAAGATTAGCACATCTAAGTCTCCTTTACTGTTAACGGTAGTGATGGTTCCTAAATGGTTTCATCGAAGTTAGGGCATTGCAATCAAAGCCTCATAGTTGTCTTAAAGAGAATTTATTCAAGTTTGGGAATGAGATATGATTATGGTATGGGAAGAATCTCTTCTAATGCGTCATCTTCTATTTCCAAGTAATTATAGCTGCTACATTTTGGGTTCAAGGAGATAAATTTGTATAATTTTTTCTGTGTTGATGTTGATTTTTATTTATATTTCAGTTTTATGTATTAGTTTTAGTTTTAGTTATTATGTGAATTGATTGAATTTTATAAGTATCTTATCATTCTTATGATTGGGTATCGTTTGACATTCCATCTGACCATCCTTATTTGTTCTTCTTTTAAGGATAAAATCTAATTACATTGAGCATGCTATGGTTGTTCTAAGTTAGTTGGATATTGATAATTATAATATGTGATTCCCAAATTTTAGATAATTGAATGAAATTTTCAGTATTTCAAAAAAAAAGAAAAAACATATACTAAACTTTCGACCTTCCTATAAATTATATGTCCTAGGAAATGCATTTGAGAAGATGATAAAGGCTTTAACTTTTCAGCGTGCATGAACTTATTGACCAAGGGAAATTAATGATTCTCTCAAAAAGAAATTAATGATTGCTAATATCTTATAGGTCTACCACCGTCCTATCCTATGTAGCTTGGTGGAAGTAATTTTTTCCTCAATCTAATAATATTTAAGGTTGACCATGATAAAATGAATAAGTCCAAAATTATTACAACTCTCTTAATTATAAGAAATATTTAATTTCCAACGTAAAAGGCAAAGGCTTTTCCCAAATAAGCATTTCTGATAAGTCTCACAAAAGGATCCACGTTTGCAGCTGCAAGCCAATGATACGAGTCTGTGTTGTTAGGTCAAAGTCAATAGTCAATAACAACCTTACATTTGCAAATCGCTGTATTTTTCTTATCTAAAATAGCCACAAAATCTTGGACTTCAAAAATAGCTGCAATCTGGGGCAACTTAATACTTTGAGAAAACTAAAGGAAAATCGAAGCTATTTATCCATAAGTCCTTATAATTACACCAATAAAATTATATTTGTACTTCAAATTATACTTTCTTTTTTCAACTGTTAAATTCGTAATAATTTAATTATAAAATTAAAAGATAAAAAATTTTTAAAAAAAGTTAAAAAAAAAAAAAACATTGTGTGAGATAATGTATAGAAACGTAAAATAAAATTATAAAATTTTACAAACTTTATGATATAACACAATACAATATAGACTGTTCATACTAAGTTTTCTTATTTAAAGAACTGAAAGCACAATACCAGTACTAATTAGATATCGTCAGAAAAGATTAAAGAGATGGGTATCCATACCCTTTTACTTGAGTTATAAAGTAGATTTTTAAAATAAAAACATATATTTTTTTATTATGAAAATAAATACTGGTTTCATCAGCAATTCATAACACATTTCTAATTCTAAGATGTCAATTTAAAAATACATCTCTTTTTATTTGGATATTTTATGTTACGTAAATATATATAGATTATAAAAGTAAATATTCAAAATAAAAGCGGAAGTCTTTCTTTCTTTTATAAATATATATACTTAATTTACCCATAGGTCTTCAAAGACCATTTACTTTGCTCCACATCAATTTTAACAAAGGTTTTTTTTTTATAAATGATTTTTTTTTTTAGATTCAAATTGAGCATTAATATTTTTTTCAAAATCTTAAAAAAATAATTCTTTTTTTATAAAAATACACTTGATAAAATACGGAATCTTAAGAAAGAGTTATGTTTTAACTTTAGCATCAAAAAATGGTTATCTAAGTAATTTTTTCTTGTAATAAATGAGTGACACGTTTCAATCATCAGTCGAATGGACGGTTTGATGCGGAGGAAAGGCAAAGTTATAATGATTATGTTTTGGTCTCCGAATTGTTTGTTCAGCTGACAGTGTTGAAGTCGAAGATCGCACCATGTTATCACCTTACCCTCACTCTTACGTGTCTAAAGTTACCACGTCTTCCCATAAAGCACGTCTGTTATATGCCGACATATGCAGCCACTATATAAATATTATATATATATATATGCATATAGGTGGAGATGATTGATTTGAGTGGGGGTTAGGTGATTGAGAAACATCATGAATCATAATATCGTTTATATGATCTTTTATTTCCACAAACCCCTTTCTTATTTTAAACATTTTTTTCATTATTAACGGTGAAATTTTGTTTAGGGTTTTTAGTTTATACCCACCTGTATCTACATGATGCTTGAGTGATGACATAGTCTCCAATCATTAAGTTTATAGTCCAATCATATATCTATGAATCTATCTTTTTGAGTTCTGCTACCATTTGTTTCACAAGATCATCAAGTGCCCATATTAAATGTATATAATTAAATATAAATCTATGAAATTTGTGGTTTATTAGGTGTTATGGTGGAATTATTGCGATCAGAATAGTCCGACCCAATTGGATCTACAGTGCAAGCCCAGAAGCCCAGACGTCCAAATATTCGTCCTCATCTTGGCCCATTCTCCTGGAAGTGGAGCCCATTAGTGGGCGCTTGCTGAGGCCGAAGCCCGTTATCGCTCAGTAAGCCCGCAGTCACTCAGTCCGATCGCTCGATCTCAATATATACCACCTATTCCGCGAGATCTTTTATGACCGTTATGTTCCATGTCGCTCAGTCACCATGTTCCCCCAGAATTCTACTTGCTAAAAGTGAACCGTCGGTCCTCGTCGCTGATCGCTGACTTCCATCCTTCAGGTTTGTCCGCAAGAATATCCGCCATCCGTGACAGTTATATCAGATCGCCATATTTCCGCCACGATCGACAGCCTGTCTGACCGATTATTTCCAGTCTGATTAAGGTATCCGTCAAAGAGGAGCCGTCCATCAGAGGTATCCAACAAGCCATCCTCGCCCACAGTTGTCCGTCTGAACTGGCCGCTGTTTTCTGAGTGTGGAGGCATTCCGACTCCTTCACTCATGATGTTATCCGCTTTAATGCCGTGACCGGCTGCGGGCGTGCCGGTCCAGAATCCATCCCATCAACTTTTCAGCCTGCTGGAGAAATCCGTCTCCCTCTCGAGTTTGGAAGTTCCGGTCAGCAGGAATCAACAGCGCCATGCAGAGTACAGTTTCAAAGCTTGCCATGCATGCTATTTCTACTAGAAGTCAGAATCTCAACCTCGACAACCCATCATTGCGTATCCGACCTGGTCAGCAAAGATCCTCTGTGGACAGACCTCGGATGCGACGGATTCGGCCGCATTTAATGTGTTTTCGGCCGCATTTAATGCACTATCAGTCGTTTTAATTAAGTTTTCGGCTCATTAAATGCTGTCTGTCAGTGTAACTGTAGTTAACTATTTACCTTTATCTTATTCTGTTTACTGTAGCATGTCCCCTTCCTCTATAAAAAGGGACGATTTTCACTGTAAAAAGGACGGAACTTTTGAGTGTCGTTACTCTGCCCAAATAGTGAGAGAGTGAACAGTGGACGTAGGCATCTTTTTGGGTCGAACCACTCTAAAAATCTTCTGTGTCTTTTCTTCCTCGCCTCTAACTTCTCCATTTTATTCCCATTACTTTGCATGCAACCCATCGACCGTACGAAACTATGAGTTTGGGCCCTAAAACAACCTCGTTGACTAAGGGAACCATTTCTCGACGTTAACATTAGGTAAAGTTGTTTGTTTATTTGAGGGGGAAATTACTCAAACAGCCTCAAGTTTAATAAAATTGCACAAAAATGATATGTTTGGCCATAATTACTACTTCTCTTGAACTTTGAAATATGAGACACAAACACATTCTATAGTTAACTAACCATTAATAAGCCACTTTAAAACCCACATCATAAAGAGTAAAATGGTCTTTACACAAAAAATTAAATATATTATAATAATAAAAAATATTATTTTATAAATGAAATAAATTTAAAAATATGAGAAAAAATCTCCACCATTAGACATTAATAATCTTTAACTATGGAGACCCACCTAATCTCCATTGTTATGAAAATCATCTGATCTCTATGATAATGAGGATTGGTGACCACCTTAGTCTTCATCATCATGGAGATCATTTGGTCTCCATGGCCAATGGAGATTAGGTGGGTTTGCATTGGTAAGGTGGAGACCTAAATGGGTCTCCTCCTATCCGATGGAAACCCTTGAAAACTAGTAGTATTCAATGAAGAAGATTTTTTTAAAATTTTTTAATTTAAAAATATATTATCATTAATAATATTGAAGATAATTGAAATTGAAATTAAAAGGGTTTTTTGATAATTTTTTTGTTGGAATTAAACTATATTTTGGTAATTTTATATCTTTGACCATTTTAATGTGAAGTTTAATGGTGGTTGATTAATGTAGAGAGTATTCATGTTTCACTTTTGAAAGTTCGAAGAAAGTTGTTGTAATTATGGCCACTTGTTATATTGGTGTAATTTTATGTAACTTCGGAGATGTTTATGTAATTTCCCCTTATTTGTGTAGTAGAGGTTTATAAATAAAGTTAAAAAGTTAAATTCATATAATTTATCGATATGAATATTGCCTTGGGTGAAATATTAAGGGGCTAAACTGGATTTCAGCCTAGTCTGGCCCCAAAAGAATTAAAATTGTAATAAACTAATTTATTTATATTATATTTTACTGCTTAGTTTTATTAAATATCAAAATAATAATAAAATTCAATATACTACTAGGCAAACATGGATAAAATAAAATTTATATTTGTTTTCATGCTATACTTTGGGTGCTTAGTATTAACAATTTTCTTTTTTCTTTTTTTTGCCTTCTTCTAATTCTTATTTATTAAATGTTTATTATGTTAATTAATTATATTCTGATAACATAATCTTGTAGGCTATAAATTATCATGTTACACAAACACATTAATTTAAATAAGTTCTCCTAAATATTGATTTGAAAGTTGATACTCCTAAGACTTGTGGTCATTATTTAAGACATGATTTTGGTTATGTTTTACAATTTAAACACGTCTGATTGTCAAATATGGTCATTTTTATATATAGTATATAAATATGAGATTCTGTCAACATAATTTAGATTATTATCCAAGCACTTAATACAAAAAATAATATAAACAATTTCAACACTTTGGGTGAATTATGTGTTATAACTTGATTAAAAGATGCAAAAAGAAAAAAAAAATTAAAATGTTCAATTTATTTTCTATGCTATTGTTTTCTTAATTAAATCTTATGTATTCAATTTTATTTTTAAGAAAACTCATTCACTACTAAATTATCTAATAATTATAAAATAATTAATGGCAAGTAATTACATTTTTTTTAAAAAGTTGAAATCTCAAATTCAAATTAACATCTCCGAATAAAATACGTGTGCACATATGCATACACACATGTAAGAAGATCTTGATGTTTTCTTTTTCTAATTTATTTCAATCAAATCGCTATTTGAGGAGGGCAGATCGAAACTTACTACAACTTAATTGTAGTATTTAATAATAAACAGCAGTTCTTCTTTCCAAAAAAATAATAAACAGCACTTCTATTGTCTTTATTATTTATCAATTAATATGTTATATATGTTTAACTGAAATAAAGAACAATTACAATACTAAAAACATCAGCACCAATAAAACACTATTTGTTTATTCACTCAAGCTACTTGTTCGTGATATATCTTCTACACCTTAAAATTCAAAGAGTAAGTAGAGAATTCTCTCAGTGTCAACACCCAATTGCAATTCAATTTCATAAGAAACACCTAATACCAATATTTAACCTAATCAAAATCATAATCAATCTTTTTCTATGCCCTCTTTTTCTTCAGTATCTTTTCTCTACTTGATTTGCACAACAGAAACACAAAACACTATCAACATCTTCCCACTGGTCCTGAGTATTCACTTTTTGTCACCTAGAACAATCATAGGTTGACTTTATATTGATTGGCTTATAAGCGATCAAATTTCAACCGTTTAATTGTGATGTTACAATCATAAGAATGTAACAGCCACGCATATACATGCCAATTAATGGATTTGTCTCTTTCACAGTTTCCAAGCACGTCTATAACTTGAATAGAGCAAATGAAAACATAACTGACCATAGAAATGTACACATTTGTGTATTACGTGTACGACATCGTCACATTTAATTTGCCGTTCTCAAGACTTCATTGATTTTCTCCATATATACCAATATATGTTTATAGTGACCAATTTGTTATCATCTGGTGTGTTCTTGCCAGTTTTTTCCAAGTTAAGCACTGTGAGAATTGTGAAACCGAGACGTTATTATTGAATGCAGCTTAAACTTCTTGCCAGTTTTTCCAAGTTAAGGACTGTTAGAACCCAATAAGTCATATTTAAATGCAGCTTAAACACTTAATTTTTCTTTGGTTGGCAGATTTAGGAGCAAGATGATGACAGCATAACTGATATTAATTGAAAGTCGATATCTATATTCATCTACTGACGTATGTATACTTCATTATATATCAAGCAGCTTGTTTACGTAAAAAATCATATTATGTACGTATTATTTTTTTATTATATAATTTCAACTGACAATCATAGTTTATGTTTTTCAAAAAAGATAGATACGTGATATAATTGTATTCAAAGAACAATTTACATAATTAATTATTTAATTCTAAAAAGTTTTATCTCCGATAACGAAAACATTTCAGTTAGGGAAGTGCTTTTCGTATATAATTCATGCACTCTCTTGATATTAAAAGGTTAAATGTTCAAATCCCATATTTATCGTAAAACACTAGATGTAGATAATTTTATCTGAATTTAATCTCTCCTCTTATATCGTAATATTTATATATATATAATGAGTAAATAATAATAAATATTCATTCATCAATTGATACATCATAAATTAAAACCAAAGTTGGGATATAAGGTGAATACGTAGGATTACTCAAAGAACTTATTTGATAAACCATCAATGAGTTAGTTGCTCAAATTAATGATAAACACTTAATTATTATCATGGAAAAGTAATCAAATTGTATATGATCTAAGATAAATGCACCACAGCTTACAAAATACACTTAATTTGAAATAAAAAAATGATTTTCTATTTAAAAAATGATAAAAAAATAAATATGATTTCAACAGTTAATATAGAGTATGTATATTAAAGCTTATCTTGTATTGTGAAATTTCGATTTCAAATCGTTGTAATATGGTTTATTTTTGTTTTATTTTATTTTGAAATATTTATAAGATGGTTTATTAGATCTGATACATGCATGAAATCCCATATTTGAAAATTTATTTTGATATATATATATATATATGGAAAGGAAAAAGATAGTAACGTGAAGGTCAACATTTCAAATAAAATTATAGCATGTCGCATGTTATGTCTTGAGCCATCATAAATATAATAATCATCTTCAAATGTGAACAAAAATTAAGGTATAGATTTTTTTTTAATATATATATTAAAAAACTTCATTATATTACTTTTCACTAATATAATGGCCATATTTTGCAAGTTGTGGTCGGCTTGGGCTGCAACCACAGTGGTGTATGGCACGTGCCAAACCCAAAAGACCCACCAGGCCACCACCTTCGGCCGGGGATTTAGGATCCTGATCATTGATCAAATAGCTACCACTTTCTACATCAGTCAAATAATTAAATAATTAATTATTTTATTATATTCATTATATTGTGGCAACACCCATTTGGACTTTGATTGAAGTTTTGATTAGAACATGAAAGATTAGGTTTATATACATTGTTTATATCCGGATTCACTAGGTAGATTAGTGTTACTGATGATTAAGTAAACCTAGAATAAGAAAATTGTTATTAATTAATTAATAATTCATCACTTGAAACATGTAGAGAGTTAATATATTAGGACGTTATCGGGAAAGACAAAAGGGCCTTTTTGTAACTATCTACGTGGTTTGGTAGTACGAGACAATTTTATATATATATATATATATATATATATATATTTATTTATTTATATGATTTTTTGTAACTATCTACGTGGTTTGGTAGTACGAGATAATTATATATATATATATATATATGCATATAGGAGTATGATTGGAGAACATAAGTTTTGGTATAAATTTTGACACAATTTGTTAATAATTGTATTATGAAGATTTCAACAAGTTAGATCTATTCATATATTTATATACAATTTAATTTTACATTCTACATAAATATATTTTCTCTACGAAGATCTCTTCAACATTAATTACATAATGCCTCATCTCTCTCATTAATATTAAATTAATAAGTCATCAATTAATATTTTTCTTATTCGATTTTGCATCTTTTCTTTTATTTTTTTTAAAATTATATATATTTCTTTGAACTATATTTATAAATTATATTATTTTTATATATTTTTTATTAGACATCATGCTTGTACTTAAAATAAGTTTTTTTAATTGATTTTTAATTTTGAACTATTGTAATCAGCATATTTGTTTAAACATATGCAATATGGATTTTGTTTGAAATTTTATATTGAGAGTTTGGAATACATATATTATTTGTATGATTTGATTAACTGAATGGAGAAAAAAGATTAAATGAAAATTTGATTTATAATCTTTTTATTTTGTGTGATGGATAATAAGGATAGAAAAGAGAGAGAGATATATATATAAGTTTTTTTTTTTTTTTGTGCGTTTATGAACAATGGGGAGGAGAAAAAAATAATAATTTTTTTTAGATACTTTATGGACTATGCAGAAAAGAAATTATATATGAATATATATATATATATATGATTCTTTTTTGAGACACTATTAAATTCATATATATTTGAAAATAATATAATTTAATAAATAAAAAAATAAAGATGCTAAGAAAATAATATTAATTGATTGATTTTTAATATTAGTTGGAGAAGTTTTAAAATATATATATAAATAATATTAATTAGAGAGATGAGAGAGATAATATAATAATGAAGCGAGATGAGAGGAATATATTAATATATAGTTGTAAAATTAAGTCGTAATTAATAAAAGAGAGAAGAGAAAAGAATTAATGTAATTAATTATGAAGAGAGATGAGAAAATACATTTATATAGAATGTAAAATTAAATTGTGTATAAATGTGTGAGTAGATCGAAGTAATTGAAATCTTAATAATCCAATGGTCAATAAATTATTTCAAAATTTGTATCAAAAAAACTTATATCCCCCAATCCTATCCCATGTATATATGTATGTATGTATATTTTTTAACTATATATATACTCATTTATAACTCCCAAGGTCTCAAAGATTAGCTCTCTAAAGAATGGTCAACAACTACTACTACTATCACCGACACATATAGGAGAAAAAACCGTCCACAAACTTGTGAGACTTATAGTAGATTACTCACACTTATGAACTAATTCATAATTATCCACATGGTAAACTTGGATACTCAAAACCATGACCTTGCTTATAGAAAAGCGTCGGCCGTGCATACCTGCACTAAGGCAAGCATCTTGATGAGTGAGACAATGGTATCTTTTTCGCCAATAGTATCTTTTGTCATGAGAAGTCTCTATATAGATCATGGATGGCATCTAAAATAAAGTATTTAAATTTTGCATTTTACTTTTTTCCATAATTTTGTAACTGTTTCTTGATTAATAAAATACAATTCATATCATATATAACTTTATAAGCTATTAATATTTAACTTCATTAGCTAGAGTACAATAATTCATATCATATATAACTTTGTATTAAAATTCTTTAGACTTCCAGATTAATATGACAATTCTAATGCTGATACTGGTACCATCATGGGATTATAATATAACTTAATTAAAAAAATTGACGTTGTTGTGTTATATTGTGCGCTTAATATTTTTTCCTTGCGCGCGCGCGCGTATATATATATATATATATATAGTAGAATTGTTTCTTCTTAGTTTATATTTTTCTTTTCTAATGTCCACTCCTCATGCAATGCATTAGTACTGTCAGACGTGACTACTGCTAAATGCTAATTATATACGAGGATTAATAATTGAGTAATTATAGATTACATCAGATATCGTAAATATATATATAAATAATTAAGATTTTGATGTTTTTAGAATCAGGACAAAATGAATTATCAAATTAAACAGGCTTATTAAGCATTGATATTATTAAAGAGATGAGTACTCTAAACAATCTGATCATATGTTGGTTGAATTTGAAAGAGATTTTCTATTATTATTTAAAGATGCGATGATATTGAAGGTAGTTGCAAGGTCAAGTTCAACCGAATTTTGTTGAATGGAGAGGACGCAATTTAATTAGTAGTTGTTTGGTATCTTATCTAATATTGGTGGTGGTTATGAGATGATGGTGGTATTCTTTCTGCCTTATAATTGGAAATTTCATGATTTTGAAAAACATATGGTAGCTATCTCTTGGGGCCTTAATGACAATTCTAAAACGACTCCTGCCATTGGCAACACCATCCCTAACAATGACTCCTTAACCTACAAATTCTATTATTATTGAAAGTAAATTTTTCATTCACACAAACCTCAGATTGAATTAAAAATAAACCTTATTGATTTTCAAATTAAATTCATTTCTGTACACATTTATAAGTTCTAGAGGCAAGATTATTTTTTTAAGTATAATTTATGTTGCATCAATTCAAACTTAAATATTATCATGTTAAAGAAATACTCTCTACCATCAAATCATATTGGACGATAATTTCAGATTCAAGATGTAATTAGTCTAAATGATTATTTGTAATTATATCTCCATATTTTGATAGATATTAAAATCGTATTAAAAAGTAAATGATTTTAAGTGAAATGTTCTTTTATAGTAAAATGAGATAAAATATATATTAAGTGGTTTGGTACTTTCTTTACACATTCGTGGTAATATTCATGTACTAATTTATAAAATTACATCCAATTTTACTTGATAATAAAGAGCTAATGACTACTTGTGTAATAAAAAAGAACTGCTTATAATATGTATTTGTGAGAATTAAACTCTCAATCTTTTGGAGGATCAAGAAATATATAACCATATTTGTTTAGAGGTGTTCTATATATACATATATTTTGCGGCTTGACATCATATTAAAAATGCAAATGAAATGTAAATTTCAAATCTACGTAACATAATTCTAACCTATCATAATATAATAATATGCAAAGATTATAATTAATTAATATATTTTTTTTCATCATATCATACTCATATATTTACCGCACAAAAAACTCAAAATTTCAATGTTCTTATCCTAATCACGAAGAACGAGAAACCCTAAAGCGATAGCAGTTAACGGGGAAATGACCAAAACAACCGCCATCTGGACAGAAGCTAAATCACCCACAACGCCAGGTGTCACTCCTGATCCCACAATGGAACGTCTTCCAACAACCCCCCCCTTCCCTTCAAATCCAACCGCCCTCATTCATTTCATCACACCCACAAGACAACTCCACCACCGCCCACTCTTTATATTCATCACCCCTCTGCATTTGTCACTCTTATTTTTTCCATTTTCTCTCCGCACAAACACACACAACCATCTGGAAATGTCTATATTTTCAAGTTTTGGAAACCTAACGTTCTCTTTCAAAGTGGGGCTGGTGTCGACATGCGTGTTGACGGCGGCTATAGTGTTGAGGTACTCCGCTCCGTTGATATCAGAGTTCGTGGCCTCCGACGTGCCTGTGCTCTGGAACGTTTTGTTGCAGTGGCTGAAACCGCCCTATCTCTACCTCATCATCAACTGCATCATCATCTCCATCGTCGCCTCCTCCAAACTCCAACAGAAAAAGGACAAACCCGTGTTGTCTGCTGATGTATACGATCATCATGTTGTGTACAGAGAGAAAGTTGCGTTGCCTGGTGATGATGTACAGACTAGAGAATATGGTACTCCTGTGTATGAAGATGTGAGAGATTTGAGTGAAAAAGAGAAGGGTGATAATAAGAAGAAGAATGTCGGTGATAGTGAATTTACTGTAGACAGCGACGGTGATGTTGACGTGTTCACGCCGGTGAGGAGTGATTCTATGGAGTTTGAAAAAGATAATGAGAAAGAGAGAGAAAAACCAACGGTTTCTTCCAGATTTGGTCAGAGAAAAGCTGTTAAAACCAGTCCTGAAGGTATTCCGATATGAATTTTTATAAGTAAAAATATATCTACCGCACCTTACTGGTATCAACCTTATAACCTATCAGGGTGCGGTTGCCGGCTGCGTAAGGCCATCCATGTTGTTGATGAGTAACTTCTTTAGACAATCAGTAAATTAGTAAAACTCTTTTATCATATGAAAATAATCTGATGGTTGGAATTTGAAAACAAGTTGATGTTTTGAAATACAAATAATGGATTTGCAGGTGGGAAGGCATTGAGAGTTTCGAAGCCGAAGCGTAACGAGACGCTGGAGAGCACGTGGAAGACCATAACGGAAGGCAGAGGAATGCCGCTGACTAGGCATCTCAAGAAGTCCGACACGTGGGACACTCACGTGCGAAACAACACTCCTCCTCCTTCTACAATGAAGAAATCTGAGACCTTCCACGAACGAACTTCAACAGCCACTGACGCCAATAATAACTCTGAGAGACTCAGGAGAGAACCGTCGCTGAGATTGAGGAAGGAACCGTCGCTGAGTCACGATGAGTTGAATCGGCGAGTGGAGGCGTTTATAAACAAGTTCAACGAAGAAATGAGGATGCAGAGACAGAGGTCGATTGATCAGTATAATGAGATGATTAGACGTGGAGCTAATTAGAGATTACGGAGTATTTTCCGCTTTCATTCCAATCAAAACTTAATATATGGACCTTTTTTATCGGATGGACGTGTGAAAAAATTTTATATGTTAAATATTTTTAGTTGTTGTCATAAAATTTTTCCGTGAGTTAATTTGAGGAGAGCACCTGTACATTGAACATGGTATTTTGGAGGATCAAAAGGAAGTAGAGAAGTTTTTGTAGAGGTGATGGTATGACTCATAAGTTGCTTTAGTTGATTTTCATTGTATTTTTTTACGTTGTTGTGAACTTGTGATACTATTTACCATTTAGACATATTTTTATGGTGAAGCTATATTGACACTTAATTATTAATCTAGTGGTTGCTGTTTGTTCAAGAATCAAGAGCTTCTCTCATCATTGAATCATGAGTAACTAAATAATTGAAGTTTGCTGTGTCAAAAAAAAAAATGAAGTTTGAAGTTTGAGATGATTAATTATGTGATTACTACGTTAAAAAATAAATAAATGCCTTGATGTTGGAACGATGGAGTTTGTTTAAGAAATGTTTGCAGAATCTTCTTTCTATATACATTATTATAAAATAAATTTCTCTAGACTTTGATATAATTGGGTACTGATTTGACGATATTTGACACAACAGCTAAAAGGCTTATGAATTGAACTAGCTGGCACACGATAATCGATGGGACCTTCTTTCTCTTTTTGATTTTAGGCATTAGTATATTTCAACCGACTTTCAAAGAAAAAGAAAAACATATTTCAGCCGTTGCTAGTTAATCCTACTTAGAAAAACAAAATTCATGTCAATTTCAATCAAATATAAATATCACATCATTTAAGATAATTGCTAGAAAATGCACACGTACAAAAATAATTGATTGATGACAAATTAAAAGAATAAGACATCCATATAGGAGCCAGTATTGGCACTATGGAGTGATGTATGGATGTGACCAGTGACCAGTGACCAAGAATGATAGGTAAAATTATAAAACCATTATATAAGACTTATAAATCTGCAGTCAATCTATGGTTCCCAAATTTAGGATAGTCAAATGAAATTTTCAGTATTTCAAAAAAAAAAAAAAAAATTGCAGTCAATCTGTATGCCATTTGTTGCACTTATACATGGACTGCCTATAAGTCTTAACCTTGCTAGCTTTTCTCCCTCTCCCTCCACTGAGAATAAATCAAGCACATCCATACAACAAAAGAGTACCATTCATCACTATAAATGATAAAATTTCAAAATTATTTGCTTGTGATAATGTTTTATTAGATAGACGTTTGTTTTATTAAATAGACGTATCTATAGGAGGTACTACAAAGAGACACCTTCAACATAGGCACACGCCCTGCCTCTTAGTGCGTCTTCAAGCGCTTGTCAATATTATACAAAACCACCCGGTTGCTTAATTAATAGGATTCATTTCATCAGAGCTTGACAGACTATGATATGAAAAGCAACAAAATTTTCAATGCAATATATGATGGGGACTTTGACACACACGTCCCTGCCTTGCTCTGGAAGTATCTAAGTTGGTCCCCATTTGTGACAGAAACAGTAGATTTTACGGTGATGAGGCTGCTGCTTCCCACTCTACTGCTGCTATAGTGGACATTGCTTGTGGTTAATGATGTCATCGCCTGCCGCAAAAACAGTGATCTTATCTTTTCCCCTGCATTCTCCATGTGCATTAATGGAAACAATGCCAAATTTGGCTATGGTGACAACATTGGATGTGACATGTACTATGATGGAACATTTTATCAAACTTGAGAATTCTTCAGGAAGGATCTTCAATTTATAATGTATATGTATATACATGGTTCACATTTTTCCTTTCCAGGACAAAAGAAGGTGGTTGGTGGAGAAAGTTAGAAAACTTAACAACAGTCAATCAACAAGATTTTATAGCCAAAGAGGTGCTCTGAGAGAGAGAGAGAGAGGGAGAAAGATCTTCATGGATGACCAAAAAGATGAAAATGCTCAACTGAGTGCATGTTTTTTCACATTGTAAACAGAGATACAAATATTATTGTAAGATTGTATGTGCATACACTAGCATGTATGATGCTTAACAAAGTGCTGAAATGAGTATTATGAGGTAACTGTTGTATCAAATGATTTTCACAAGTGTATTCATAGAGGACAAGCAGGGAAATTTTCCAATCAACAGTCCTATATATTTCCTCAATTTCTTTTCCTTTGACTGTACAGGACCTTGGTATCTTTAGCAGAATGATACGCAATGTTATCTCTACATTGCCATCGTAGTTGGGAAAAGCCTATCCAAGAATGTGTACACACCGCCTCCCAACAGAAGTGCACCACTGCAGGAACAATCAAAGTATAAACATGTATTAGAAATGAACTAGGAATTTAAGAGCGAGAGAGAGAGAGAGGTCATACGAGAGGCAGACATCAATTGCTCAATCTCATGATGGTTTTGCAAATATTAATAAATGCTAAAAATAATGTTGTTGGCCATGGCAGTAGCGCAAAACATTTATTAAAGAGTACCTCATCGGATTGATCCATGAGGAGAACTTGCGGAAGGAAAGCAGGCTCTGCAAATATTCATGCAATAAATCAAAATTTACTCAAAGAAGATAAATACAGGTGAATATATTAATTTTCACTTGAACTGAAATGACACAATGTGACATCAGTTTAACTATTTGTTCTCTAAGCAATGAATTGGTTAAAATGTGCCAAAGAAGCATTACACAGGGCGAAAACATAAAAACAAATAACAATGAAAAGAAAAGAGGAACAACAAAAGGAGAGAGGCAGCGATTTATTATAACAATAATTTGGGGCAAAAGGGTCGCTCAAATTCCAAGTCAGAAATGAGTAGCTACCCAATTCCAACAGAACAAAACAGTCCAAGTAAACGCCACATACCTGCAATGCTCCAGCAAAAGAAGCAGCAAGAAGTAAAGGAGTAACATAGCCAGTTGTGTAGGTCAAAAGTAAGCTGCCCCCTATCACTGGATCCTGTCATAGGAGTCTCTAATTAATTTTGCCACAATAAACAAGAGAATTCTGCACTTTTACAGAAACTTGAAAGTGTTTGCGAAGTTAAAGCATTTGAAAGAACCTTGGATGCAGCTACATATGCCAGCAGAGTGGCCAGTACTGGTGTACTGCAAGGTGATGCAGCTAATGCAAATGTAAGCCCAGCTAAATATGCTTGCACACCTAATATGTCAGATATTTTAAATTGTAAATTGTTAGAGATTCTACAGAACTTGACATCTAAATTACAATTTCTGATAATTAGAACTGAATGATAGGCCAGTACTCGATGGGAAGTTAGCCGCGGCAGCACGAGGGTCAAAGTTGTCAAAAAATGAAGGGAGTTGCAATTCAATTACCTGCAATATTGCTCACATAGTTAGTTGATAGAGAAAGAGAGTACTAGTAAAGTTAGACAAAATCTGAAACTTTATCTATATCTTTAAAAGCCATTACTGTATTTTTTACAGCTTGGAAACCCTGTAAATCTTATTTTCTAAACCCTCTTCTTTTTCCATTTCAACAGAAAAGAAGGCGTAACTTGAATTGCGAAAAAGATGGGGGATGTACAAAAGCTCGAAACAAACTGCCAACAGGATTACCAAGTAAAAGCTATACGGGACATCTGAATAGACAAGTGCAGTCACACACAAAATTATAAAGACAATAATGGTCTCAACACTCATAGTCATCTAAAGCCAAGAAAACGTATCATATATAGAAATTTCTAAGTAATATTTATGGTATTTAAGAGTATTCCTCTGAGCTGAAGAAAAGCTCCAGTTCACATTTAATATCAGATTCAGCCTTCATATTGGTAATAAGCGTTCATATGCAGGCTTCTTATAATTTCAATTGACTTTGGATCAGATTGGCAGCTAGAGCTTAGAAATCATCTGCATATTATCTACTCACTGAACATTCAGTCCTTGATAATTCAGATGGAAATAAGGATACCAGTGTGGCAGGTATTGAAAGGTTTCGAACAAGCAATCTTTATCTGCTGAGGTTCCTTTTAATGATTTAATCTCACTTGTCAGCTTTCATACAGTACTTAGTTCCATTAAACGCACATCATAAGATAGCTCTAGTCATGCATGTCAAACAATAATTTTGTTCATGAAGATGAAAAAGGACCAAGTGTTCCATTTGCTAGAAAAAAAATCTTTACTAAAAAAGAGACTTCTGAGACTATCTAAAACAAATTATAATCTTCCTGATTACAATATTCCTTTCCTGATTTAAATTCAAAACCCAGTATGTCCCACAACTGTGACTATTCAAGAATCCATAAAGGTGAATCTCAATTAGAAATCTTAAAAGTGCTAAGAAAATATTGTATCTTTTGTAGCATATGGCAGAAGAATACCATCTAGATCAAGTTCCATTTATTTTAGCAGGGCCCAAACTACTGATATATTCATTTGTAGGACATTCATTTACATCAACACAGTGAATACCAAAACTACCTCACAAATTATCAAAATTTTATTAGTACACAAAGAAAGTGTTGAACATAAGATGATAAGTTGAATTTATTTGATGGAAATAAATCACATGAACACAAAAAGCTCCTGACACAAGGAGTTTAACAACTAAGGAAACAGTTAGTTCAATACCTCGAGGAGATTCAGGCCCATAACAACAGCTAAACCGGACGCTGCCAAAGGTAATCCCTTTCCGATTTGTCCATATGCCTTCCCAGCAAAGGAGGCTCCTACGCCTAGAAGCGCAAGTGTAGTTGCCAATCCCAATGCAAATGCAATTGAATCCCCTACGATCTGATCAACAGATATATGAGTTAAGAATTATATGGGAGGGAGATAGGAAGATTTCCGCAAAACTAAGAAAATATGTATGAAAAGATAGAGGTGCTTTGTTTTGAGAATCTATACTAAAACACCTCCAACCAGATTAACTATAATTACTTTAGAATTATTTTCACAAACACCACTGAAGTTTTCTATATCTACACTCAACTACCATTTGTTAATAAATTCGTCAAAGACACACAGACGCTTCGTTTTGCATCTATACCTAAACAGCTCCAACTTGTCTAAAATTAATCTTTTCTTCTTTTTTTCATCTGAAATTTAAAAATTGAAATGAAATAGAATCATAGACCAGGACAATTCAACCAGAGGCTCTAAATTTTGATATTTAGGTGGTATAAACTCCATTATATAACACCTTTCTACTTGAGAAGTTTGATATTATCTCCTCTCTCTGTTTATAAATATCAAACACCTCAAAATTTACTTTTTCCTAAGGTAATAAAGGATTCAGTATTTTTAAGTTTCCTATCAAATTAGTCAACAAAATTTACAAATTATGCAATGATCTAGAGATTCTCCAACGGTAGATGAGCATTCAAAAATAGTAAAGGTATAAAGGACTAAATAAGCAAGTCACAACCTGTGCTCTGCTTTTCCCAGACCCAAATGCACCTAGATGGTTCCAGCCAGTCCACCAATTGTCACAAAAGCAAGTCAAGAGTTGCAAACAGTTAAAAGCACATTATTTATGACCAAAAAAAAAAAATAGTTTTCTGCAATATATTTTGTCCATACAGGCTTACCAATATAACCAAGAGTAAGTGGTAAAACACTTAGGGTACATGGAGAAAGGCTGGTCACAAGCCCTGCCCCAAAAATAACAGCCAAACTGAGAGAAAAATAAGAGTCAGCCACACAGCATACAAAATACATCATAAAATTTCCTAAAATACTGACGCACTGAATGTTCGAAGTAGAGAAGCAAACCTAGTGAAACTGAGAGCTGATAACTGGTTCTGAACAGCTTCATTGGCCTGTTGTCCAGCTGAATATAGGAAGCCACCAAAAAAATCTCCAAGACTTCCATCAGCTATGGTATAAACAGAAGCAGCTTCTTCCTGACTCGAAGGAAAATAATTCTAGTTCCTGAGGTTATGTGCAACAAAAAGTAAAAATGAAATACAAAATTTTCAACATACACAGTCTCTACCGGAAGATCAAAACAGCACAAAAGAATAGATTTCTGGAGTTACAATAAGCTTTCAAATAGGAAGCACAAAAGTGTATGTGTGCTTGTAATTTTCTGGTCATGGCTTAATATGCTTAAGATTTATTATGAGTGTATATTTTTTTTTTTGTTTATAAGCTAATTTATTTAAAAAGATTGAATCAGATGAAAGCATGGTCAAATGGAAGAAATAATCTTCGTCAAAATATTCCAACAACTTCTTATAACAGTAACAAGATAAGTTATACTAGCACTCTATATATATAAATTATGAATGAAACAACAAGGCAAATATTCTAAATGGGAAAAACTAAACAACATGCAAAATAAACACACAGAGAAATCTCACCAACACATTCTTCGTTGTTAAAGCCTTTGTGCTGTCGATTGCAACCAAATTTGCCACTGAAAACATATCAGACTAAAATCAACACCAAATAATCATACCAGCAACCAAGCATCAAAAAACCAGAAGTTGGAGAGTGAAAGATAATATAAAAGCCAGCAACCAAGGTAATTTACAATTTTATCATCCATGAATTTCCAAAATTAAAGTTTTGAAACATTAACCAAAAATTACAAGTATATAAAACAACAAAACAAGTTAAAATGAAGTTGTACACCATCACAAGCTTTGCATACAAAATGTAGCAAAATAGATATACAAAGTCATCAGTGTTTCTTTTTTTTCCCCAATGAACATAACAAGCTATTTGGTCACAGTTTGAGACATAACAAAACAAGATTGATAACTACTAATAGCACACAATCTCTACCAAATGACTAAAAGAAAATACCCGTGAGCGTAGTAAGAAGTGTTTTAATTGGAAAGCAGCTGCTTTTCTCATCACATGAGCGGCTCTTTTGCATATTAGCAATTGGCATCATATGTTTGCCTACTATACACAAAATTTGCAAGAAATTAGAACACATAGAAAACAAGAAGAAACCATGAGAAGCATATTAATAACTTTAAATGGGAACAAAAACAGAAAGCAATTCACCATGAGTGCTGCTGCTTTGATGATGCTTGGATTTGTATCTTGAAAACCGATTGCAGTAACCCCGGGAGTTGTTTAAGACCAAACTCACCTGTAACATTTTCAAACAAAGCCTTTAAAAGAGACACACAACTCAACACTGCAACCAAGATAACGTTAAAGGTTCCGTTAATGATTTGCCTTCCGGCCTCGGATATTTTTTCTCTTCCTGTGGACTTTTTTTGGGTCATTATCAAGCGTTGTAGGGCTTGTTGATTGTAGGGGGCCCTTTATGGGCTAACATGACTTGGGCCTGAAAATTTTTTGTTTTAATTCATATTTTCTTTTCTTTTTTTCTTTTTTGAAAAATTTTTGTTTTAATTCATATGCTTCGGCCATTTATCTCAATTTTGATGGTGAATGCATTATTATAAAAACTATAGTTTTTACAATTTTCAAAATCGTGGACTGCTGACCCAGCAATCAAAATGATGGAAATTGATAATTCAACAACATAAGGTTATGTCAATGGCAGATGTCGCCGTTGGTTGGTGCGTTAGTTGCCCCCATGCTTCCAAATGTATGGGTCGACACCCCGTAATTTTAAATAATAAATATTCTCCCACCTTCTATAGAGGTTGTCCTCACCTTTGTGAGCCTCTTCTCACCTCCGTATGGGTGGATCCCTCCCATTTAGTAGCAGTTTTTCGGATCGTGCTATCAATATTTCTATCTTAGTAGGTCTCGATTATCCGTTAGATAAGTCCTGATCATAAAAAAAAAAAAACAAGATATAGTTATGCGTACTTATGAGTAAGCAGCATTTCGGGTGGTGGATTGATGATTCACTAATTTGCGATGTGGGCTAATGACTCAATACTCTGGTATCATATGGACTGTTGGCAGTTTTGGAAGGAAGTGGACTAATACTCAACATTTTCAGGTGATATGGACTGATGGCTCAGCCTTCGAGGTGCTGTGGATAGATGACTTGTACATCTTAACATTTTTTCAGTTTTTCGGTAATGTGTAGTGATGACTAAATAATTTGGGTTACTGGAATATAACTAAGCATTCTGGTATGATATGTACGTATTGATGCTTAGCATTCAGATATGTGTGTTAATGATTTAGCATCCTAATGTGATTTGTAATGCACCGTGATGTGATGTAGGCTGGTGATAGCTTCACTAATGGGAGGCTGTTTGTTGATTAAACATTCTTTGTTAGCGGTGCGCGATTTGGTTTTTTCAAAACCATATCGCATTGATTTGGTTTCGTCCTGAAACCAGATGCCGCTGTGATCTAGTTTCGTCGTGAAACCATCTCTTACTGATCCCTCTCTTTCTCTCTCGCGGAATAGGATGGGATAGAGCCTTTTTCTCTTTAGAAGGTTTAGAGAGAGATGGTGGCTGTTGAAGAACCCTTTTATATAAAGGTATTATAGTAATTATAGCCAAGGCTAAAACCAAATCATATTTTATTTGGGGCTAAAAGCAAATTTTCCATCTCGTTTGTGGATGTTTCGTAGTAATTTTCACAAAGAAGAACGGTTGTTTTAAAAAAAAAAATAGTTTGTAGTGCCTTAAAATGTTTTTTGTTATTACTATTATTTTAATTTTAATTCAGTGAATGTCAATAGACTATAGCTTGCTGTCATTTTATTATATTTTTACTTCTTAGTACTTCTAAAGTTCGGTTTAATGACAAGCAGCAACCACAATTTCGTGAATTAGATTGGCACCCCAGCTATCAATAAAGTGATTTACATTGTTGCTTCCACTGTGACTGTTCATTAGACAGAGAAGAGCTGATGGTGTGACATAGTATCTCTCTTAACTGTTTTGAATGAAACATATAGTAGAGAGAGTGTGCATTTTAATATTTGTAGTCAATCGGTACAATAAGCAATTTCTTTGAATCAGTGCAGCTTCAACTCCTATCTTCAACCTATTGATTCATAAATCTTTGAAAGAGGAAAAAAAGAGTAGAATAAATTTATAGATAATTACAAATATTTGAAATTCAATCTAATTTGATAAATAATTTTCTTATTATTTAAGAGTAAATTGAACGTGAGAGGAAAATAAATCATTTTTTACCATAGATCCTAGAAAAAGGGGAGAATTTGAATTTTTGATGAATGAAAACAATACAATATTATTCTAGAGATCATTTTCCTTTGTTGCACTTGTGGTTGTGTATACTAATTTGATGCAATTATAATGTGAAATTAGAATACCTTTTATCCATTGAATAGGCAATGAAATTTGTAATGCAGCTGTAAAGATGTTCATTGATTCATGTTTTTTATGCTGACACTTCAAATTAAATACGAAGGCTTCTGGTTGGATTTCCTTCTACTCCGAGCCACATGTAATTTAAAAATTTTAAATGAATAATCCCAGATGCTACATATGTAATAGAATATCAATTAGTTTTCCATTTTGACTTTGAGATTATGATAAACTGTAAATCTAGTTTAGAAGATAGAGAGAAAGGCTTCCATCAAACATCAGCAAACGAGCGTCAACAGCATCCAAAGATGCACCATAGTCTTGAAACGACTACAAGCTTGTTCCAGAACATCATTGTGAAATCTGGAATAGAGCCAAAAACTTCAGGCTGACAAAACTTTTCTTCGACTGACATAAATAAACCACCCACATAAAATAATGACATGTTAACAGCATAAGACTTTACACAACAACCATGTACTAAAATGAGAAGGTATTTACCTCACTTGTCCCCTGATGGGTGCAATTCCAAAAGTTTTATGGCTGTTTCTGTTAGAAGAAATAAACAAATTACTATCTTACTCATACATATATACAAAGACTAGCACTTCTCATGCCTTAGGTAAGGTTTATAAAAAAAAAAAAGAAGAAGCATATACTATGTACCGATTACTCTGTAAGTATCAGCAAATTACCAGTTATGATCCACTAACACTCTAAATCTTTTAACCAGTAGACAGGTAAGGTGGAAAGTAAGAAATGGCACCCAATAAAAATCTTAAACCATAAGCAGTTAACTAAGATGGATGTGGAATTAGCCCGTAATTTTGCTAATGGCTACTGTAAGTAAAATTTGATCTTTCAAAATCAATAATTACTAATACATGTCTTGAACCATATGCTATGCGGGATTTGGATATACTCAAAACTACATAATGTTATGTGCAAGTGAGAATCAATCACAAGTAGATGGAAAATAAATGCAACATCTCATTTTTTTAGGTTATCCCAAAAAAATTTTAAAAAAAAATGCAATATATGAGTCAACGGTCAAGCAATCTCAAAAATTGATAGACCATTAACATCCAAACATTGCAAATTCAGGATGATCAAGAAAACCCATTTTAATATATCAGTTATGGATACGAAACTTATGTTTTCTTTAGTCTGACAATTCATATATATGGTACCTGCCATTGCATTGCAATTAACTTTGACACTATTTATTTCACAAATTAACAAAGCGATTAGATTACTTGGTATATGCATTCCTTCTGACCTGATGTTGCATTTGCTTTTTTCAGTGCTATGACCAACTTTCCTTGTGGCTCAATTCGATAGAAGGAAACTGGAAAATCCACCACTCTTCATTACTATATATAATAAAACTCATCTACTCATGTATAAGAATTCAAAAACTCATGCGCAAATTGGAATAAACTCCTTAACCTATCAACATTTTTCTCTCATTCATTAAAATAGTAGATGATTAATGAAACAAGCAACATAAAGAACTCAATCTTTTTACTAGCACTATTTAGTAAAAATACAAAATACATAGTTCTGATTATATAAAGCACAAGAAAAATCAATGTGCATATATAGACAAATAATTAATTGAACTCTAAATCTTTACTCAGCAGTGACTAAAGGAGATATGGAAAATAAAATGAAGAGGGTGAGAAAAGCATCATTCAATGTAAATAAATCAACACAGAAAAAATTAACCAATAGAAAAAAAGACAAGGGCAAACCACTAATACGAACAGAGTTAAATGAATTTACCTTTGTCGCCTGCTTCACATTTATAAAACAAAAGGTAATCTTTAATCCCTTCCAGAACGTACATTTTGCTCTTACTATTGGGCCAAAAACGGTATTTGAACTCCCAGTCATTGCCATTAGTGTCTTGGATAATAATAGGAATTCCTTCCGGCTTCAAGAGTCTTGGTAAACAACCCTGTACATAGTCTTCAACCTTTTAATAAGCTGCAATTTTTTTGGATATGACAATCGGCAGAATGAAAAGATATGAAAAAGAATTGAAAAATTCTGCCAAATGCATGAAGCGCACAAAAATTGTTCCTGTCAAAAATTCAGTAACAAAATTCAAGCTATAAAAATGCACAAAATACTCAGGCCTTTCTTGAGACTTTATCAACCTTGATTTGCATTGGACCTCTTAAGAATCTATCACTACAAGCTACAAAACCAGCACACACTGCCAAAATTCATAACCTTAAAAATGCACCGAATTTAATTCACCTTTGTTAAAATAATTTTTAGTCTTACATTGCAGAGTGGAGAAAAACTTACCTCAGCACACTTTTTGGGTAGAACCAGTCTCCCATTTTTGAAGTTTGCATCACTGCCTGTAAGAGTTTTCTCAAACAAAGGAATCACAACCGAATTGGAGCTTAGTATTGTCAAGGACTGATCATTTAGAGAATGATATATAAGATAGAAATATATATATATATTATGAAGGGAGATGAACTAACATAAAAGATATGTAGAGCTTATTATTGACACTAACAATTCAACAGAATTCAATAGTAACAGAATAGAGAAAAAAAAAAAAAAAAAAGAACTGCTGTTGCCATCCTGCTTCTACTATCATTACTGGTTAAATTTTCCAAATAATTAAACCGAAAACCAAAATAATAAAGTGAAAAGAAGTGGATACTATCTCTTGATTTGACAGAGCTGTTCCTCGCTTGGTTCAAGTGTGTACCGGCCATATGAAGGATTCTCAAAATGCCTAAAAGCTGAATATGTATTCGGCTGTTCTTGTGATGGTATACATTGAGTGCTTCCTGTGACAGTTGTAGCCAGACCAGCTAATTAATAATGACAGCTTAGCTAATTAATCTAATAACAGCAATTCCAAACTCTCAATATGCATGGTTAGGAAGGAACTGGACCTAACCCATTGAATCCTGACTATGTCTGCTGTCCTCAATTAAAATTTAAAATGAGATATATATATATATATATATATGCAGTTCAAACAATGAATGATTTGACGGCCTATTTAGTTTAACAACTGATCTCTTTTATGTATCAACTAGGTTTGTTGAGGGCAGTAGATGGCCTAATGGATAAGATTCACTCCACCTGCTCTCTAATGGTAGGTTCGAGCCTCATTGACCACAATGTATGATAATTTTTCTACTTATTTACGAATAGTCTTCTTTTAATTTTAGGAGTAAATTTTTAAGCCGCTCACTAAACAGACTTAATCAGTAGACTCAATTTGATCTAGTGTTAAAAGATATAATATCAAATAATAATAATAATAAGTTTATTAACTTTTTGGATATGATAAATCCCTCCAAAGCAAGTAAATGAATTTGAAACATCCCAAATGATGTGTTTAATATATTTTGTTAAAAGTTATTTTCAAAAGTAAAAATAATGTAAATATTTTTAATAATATTTTTTTAAATAAGTAAAATAATTGTTTAGAGTGAAAAATAATGGTTTATTTTGATAATCTGTTTTGAAAATGATGAAAATCATAAAAAATTGGTTGTTTTAATTTTTTATGATTGCCAAAAATAGTGTTTTTCATTATTTTCAAATATCTATTTTACAAAACAATCAATCAAATATATTCATATCCATTTTTTGTTTTTAGGAAAATGGATCTACACCATTTAAAATTTCCTTTACATCACTTCTTCGGCCAATCAATGGTAACACAAAAACCAACATTTCTCACAAATAAATTTCCGCATTTGAGTAGAAAATCTTCCAGGAGAACTTAGATATAATTTTATCAAACAAAAATAATCACTAGATATGACACACAGTACGATCTTCAGGAATTCAACTGGAACTTAGAAATATTAGTTTCCCAATTGCTTTCATGCGAAATATAGGGGAAAATGCCAAAAAAAAAAAAAAAAACCTCTCCTTCTCCTCCATTCCTATATCCAATTGTGTCAATATATATATATATATATATATATATATATATAATGTTTTTATAATCAAGTATACCTGATTTTAAAAATTAAGGACTAACTAATCAAATTTATCTATTACAGTTGAATTAAATAGGAAAGAAAATTTATTTTATGAGAGATAATGCAGTTAATAAATTTGATTGATTAGTCTTTACTTTTTAAAATCAGGTATAATTAATTATAAAATTCCTATATATATATACATACGCGCGCACACACACACATACATATATATACACATATATATGAATGAGAGGTCAACAATCACCTTTGATCATGTGGTGTGTCTCAACATATTGCTTGATTTTCGAGGGATTTTGCACTTCATCCGAAGTCATAGGGGAAAGATTGCTAGACTTTGGTCCCTGAAATATAAATGATTATTTGAAAACAATGATCAGTTTTAGAGTAAGTAGAAACATAAATGTAATTCCTACAAGTTAATCACTAGATTAAAGTGTTTTTAAAATCATGGTCGAATTCGTGGCTAAATTTTCATATTTTCGTATAATATGTTATGTTATACGAAATGAATATTCAAGATTAGATCGAAACAATTTGAAGAATATGTCAACTTATTCAACTTCCATTTAATTTATAGTTGCAATTTGTACAAACCAAATTAGATTTAAAATTTCCCTTGGTTCTCAACATTGTCACGAAAGCATGACCTAACGATTTGCTATTAATGTGTAAAAATAATTACAGATTAAACTACACATTAATTACTTCTAATATTAATTAAAATTAAAATAGTATATTTCATAAACTACCACCCAATATGATTCAATGACAAAATGCGCTTATTTAGCATAACAATATCACATATTCGAGTCATCTTCACCGCAAATAATATTTTAAAAAATAATATAACATAAAATACTTTGTAGATATATATAAGAAGTGTGTGGCAAATGCTAGATAATATTGGTAATTAACCAATTGGGGAGCTCATGCAACTATGGATAATAATTACCATAATGATTGGAGTTATATTCATAAGCTATATATAAAATAAAAGACAAGCAAAAGGTTGTTAATGCCTACCATAGAGACATCATTTACCATGCATTGAGTGCATTTTACACCTCCACAATCTAATTCGGAATATGTATGAATTGACATGATACATCCACAATGAACATCCTGCATGGACTTCGAATTAGTTTTGTCAAGTCAAATATTTAATGCCTATTTGAAAATACCATACAACCAGCTATATTGGAAGCAAAAGAACACATATATAGGAAAATAAAATATATAGAAGTTTACAGCTCACCTTCTTACAGGTAGCACAATATCTCCAGCCATTTTCATGCAAGTGAAAAGTATTGCAGAAACTTCCCTCTTCATAAGCAGAACTAAATTTGTAAAACACAAAGTCACTTATCCATAAATATTGTAATAAAAAAGTGGCAAGGTAGTTAAATTTATAATTCTCCATCAACTTTCAACATAAGGGTACAGAATAAGCACAAGTAGAAATAAAATGAAGCGTGTTTAGTAACACTATTAGTATCCAAAAATAAAAGACCAAGCATAAAGTATGTCCCCCTACTTATATTATCAACCGTACAGCCCAAATCATATCATGTCAAATAAAATATCCGTCCAATGAACATCAAATGAAGAGTGAAGAAAAGTCCTCAACACCTCAACAAAACATTATTAAATGCACTCCACAGGGTTCGTATCTTGTTTCTTTTAAAATAATAAATAATTGTATTATCAGTATAAAAGTAGTTTCCTTTACTAGAAGTGATTGAATATTTCCCTTGATCATAAAATGTCAAAGGTTTATTAGAAATGATTGAATACTTTTATTGATTATAAAAAGTCAAGGGTTTAAGTTTTGCTCTTGTTCTAAAGCACAAAGTGTGAGTAGTTTTTTCTAATTTAATTCCCTCACACCAGTTGTGCTTACTTCAATAAAAATCACATTAAAAAAGATGTAGGTAGAACAAACTTCCAATTCTAAAATAAGAACAAAGATGTAGTATACTAATGTCATTAAAAACTATAATCAAAACGATATCGTTATAAAATATAAAAACAGAAAAAACTCCTCATTGAACAATATAAGATCTGAAAATTGGATTTTGTGTTTTCAAGGTTTAAGTATGCATATGGTTCGGATGTAGTTCTCTGAAACCATAAAAAATGAAAGAGAGAATTAGTAAGAAACAGACAACATAACTCTAGATAATAATAAAATGCGTTTGTATTTGTATCTGCTTATCTTGACTCGTTTAGTGTCTTTCCAATTAAATTCATTAATCTGAGTTGATTCTTCTTTCTAACATGGTGCTTTGCATAATTTGCTCGTAATTCAAGTCATAATTTCTAAACATCCAAAAAAATCAGTTAGATCTATTAGATGAAGCAAGGCAATAAAAGTCCTTTAAAGCTTCAAAAAAAAGCCTTCAACATAAATTTTAACATCAACTATGTTAGTAAACTACACATTTCATCTCAAACTCCTATCGGTAAGTATAATGCGACTTCTGAAGATACTAGAAGTCCAAAACCCACTTCGCAGATTCGAATTATCATTATTTTTATTATTATTTTCTTTTTATAACTCAAGATGCCCACTCCCACTTTGCAAACTCAAATTGTGAAACCAAGGCCCTAACCGAATCCTATAATTTTGTGAAAACAAGAAACTCATGGTATTTTTGCAAGAAATGTGGATGCTCTTGTTCCTTAAACTTATTTTAATTAGCATCCCCAAATGATTTTTGTTCCACAACTATAAAAATGCTTAATTAGAATAAATCTTCAAAAATGGTGACTACAAAGTGTTATTACCCTTTTTGTTAATTTCCTCAAGAACACAAAATATTTACTATTAATACTATTATTGCATATCTTTATAAGTTTAAACAAATCTTCAATAAATTAATTAGCATGGAAAATATCAATCAACCTTGGAAAATACTATATTTCCATGTATTCAATTTAATAAAAAAGATTCTGATAAACTTACGAATTATATTTAAAACAAATTCAATAAATTAATTTTAAAAAATTAATGAAGTTAAAAAGTAGAAATGGCACCTTCATCTTGCAGAGAGATTGTGGCCACCATCTATGAAGGTGACTTCCATATATATTTCACTTCTATTAAAATATTATTTTATTAACTTTATTTGTTCTAATTAAATTTTCGTTTAAAGTACATTTTTTTTTTAAACTCTTCAAAAATACTTCTATCATGACTTTGATAAATAGTAATAGCTAGGGACTAACGGTAGGGATGCTAAGTCATTAAAAAATCTCAAAAGTTGTTCTGCACTTAAAATTGATCACGACTATTATTGGTAAAACGTCAAGTTAGCATGAAAACTAACATTTTAAAGCTAAATGGTTTCACTTGAGTTTAACATAAGTTTGATTCAATTTCTTTTCAGTCAAGTACAGTTCAAACTTAAAATTAGTTCCAACAAGATAAAAAATGTAAACATAAACTTGGAATCTTAAGCCCATTGGAAGAAGTAAATCTTATTTCCTATGGCTAATTGATGATAAATCCTCAAATGAATTCTAGCTTTTTGGAATGATTTGGCCAAAGTTCCTACTAATTAAGATCTAGATCAGTTGCAACAAAAATAAGAAAAAAAAAATTAAAACAAAGACACAAGAAACAATCATGACACGTCGACTATCAAACCATTACTAAAATCAAAGGTTCACTCTCTTTCAAGATTGACGCCTCATCCTCTTCCAAGATTGAGGTCTCATCCTCTTATAAAATAAATCCCAATGACTCATCCTCCTTTAAAATCAAGTTAAAGGCCTCATCCTCTCTTAAAATCAAGATCGAGACCTCATCCTTCCTTAAAATCAAAATTAAGGCCTCATCCCCTAGTAAAATCAAGTAGGAGGTAGTCTCATCTTTTATAAAATAGAGTTCAAAGACTTATCCTCTAAAATTTAATCTGAGGCCTTATCCTTAACTAAAATCAAGTCCGATGCCTAACCCTTTTCTACAATCAAGTCTGATGCCTCATAATCTCTTGAAATCGAGTTCGATGTCTTATCCTCTCTTGAAATTAAGATCAAGGCCTCATTTTCTACTATAACCTAATTTGAGGCATCATCTTTGCCTAGGGTAAGAATCCTCCACCAATGAGGATGTTTTCATTTAAAAGTTCATCAGAGACAAATAGGCGTCATAGATGCACATACAAAATGCAGTTCAAGAGACAAGTTGGTGCCTCAGAAGAGGATCAGACTAGCTCAGACAACATATCAATCCACGTGATATTCAAAGTTGAGTCATATAACTATAAAACATCATCTTAACTGGTGATGTAGTTAACATGTGGCCAAGGTGGTCTAGCCAACTCAAGGCCTTTGTAAGAGGACTTCCCACCAAGTAAGGGAGATCCAAAAAATTTGGAAATTCCCATTATAAAACCTTAAAAACTTGATATATTCTTTTCACAAAAAACTAAAATTAACTTGGACATCAGAGGGTTATCGCCGGCCACCATGTCGGTGCCTCTAACCATCTTTTTTCTTTTATAGATACTCCGTAACTTAGACATCCAAGAAGATAAATCTTGATTTGTTGGTATATTTTCTAGTATCAACATTTGTCACTGTCTGTGGGGAACAAGATAAAAGTCTTGTCTTAACCTTTATCATGGTTATAGAGGCTCTTGGCATAGCCAACTCTCAAGTCAAAAATGCTTTGAAGTTTGAAGTACATCACACGAACAGTGATGGCGAGAAGAATATTTGCTAGATAAGGTGTACCACCAAGGCAGTAAGAAAATACTCAAGGAAACATGTAGCCTATATTGTGTAAAAATGAGGATTTAAGAACTTGAATCCAAACATTAGGGATGGGCAAAAAACTGAAACCGACCCCAATTGAACATAACCGAGTGGAAAAAAATTGAAAATGTCAATTTTTGGTTTGATTTTGAGTTGAATCGGTTTCCATTGATATAAACCAACCTTATTCGGTTTTTCAATTTTGGGTCAAATAAACTAAAGCTGATCGAAAAATCGATTTTTAAAAAACATATATATTAATATATATATAAAGCGAATTTCCAATTCTACACTCAAAACACTTATACCATTCACACTGAAATCAAACCCTAATCGCCAACCTTCGCCTCTCTTCCCAGTTTCAATCTCACTCTATCATCATCGACCTCACTAATTGTAGGTCTCACCAATCAAGAACCTGTGATCACATCTTTATTAGCTCCATCTTCGTTTCTGTCTCTGTCTCCGTCTCTATCTCCTCCTCAGCTCCATTCATCTCCTCTTTTTCTCCTTTGCTCATCTCCATCTCCTCCTCCTTCTCCACTCATCTCCTATAGCTCTCTCTACACCTGCTGTCACTATCTCACTTGAACGACTCAGGTTAGGTTTGTGATATAAGGGGATTTATAGGTTTTGATTTTGGAATATTGATTCGGTTTGTGAGATATTGGTTCTTGGGTTTTGATTTTTGAAGATTTAGGGTTTGTGGGTTTGTTTGTTTTGGAGATGTTAAAGATAAGATGTGGGTTGGTGATGATGTTGTAAATGTTTTTATTTTTATTTTTTTGGAAAATGGAGATGATAGAGATGAAAAACATCGAAAAAATTGCCTAACCCTACCCCTCCATGTTTGGTTGAGCTCAAGTTATAGTATGAAATCAGGTCAAGTCTATTTGAGTTTTCGAAAAGCGACCATAGTCAATTTCAATTTGGTTTTACCTAAAACTGAATTGGCTCGACCTGTGACTACCCCTACCAAACACTAACAACAAAACTGCTCATCTAAGAGGAAGTAGAAGGCAACCCTATGATTTTTCAAAGCCATGCTCTGAAAATGTCAGCAAGCCGAGTCCTTTACTCTAAGGATAAACACATCAGCAATTTTGCTTATATGTTGAATACTTATAAGACCATGAAAATGATGAAATAATATGTAATAAGGTGATTTAAGGATTCATGATGGTGACTTGGCTCAAAGCCAACATATATAATTCGATAACAAGGCTCGAGGTTGAAGTGCACATTGAAGTAGAAGCAACCATCCCCTTCTAAATAGAAAGTTCGCATAATAGCTCCGAATTAGATTAAGAACTTGTTTGAAAGAGTTAATCACTGTGAATACAAGACATCATTGAGAGGTCAATTGGGCAACAAATAGTTGGGTCAATAATTAAAGAGATTATGAATTAAACAGTAAAAGCCAAACTTGTATACAAAACCTAAAAATGGCAAATGCTAAATATACATTACATGAATGAATTAAGCAACAAATATCGAGCTAGCATGTGAAAGCTACAAAAGGTAAATAAAAAATATTCGTCAGAATAGATGAATGAAATGGCAAAAGCCAAGCTAGCATAGAAATGCCTGAAAGGCAAATGCAAGAATTCATCAAAATGAATGAATGAATTAAATGGTAAAAGCAAAGCTAGCATACAAAAACTAAAATGACAAATGCTAAGTATCCATCAAATGGATGAGTTAAGCAACAATAGTCAAGCTAATATAAAAATGCCTCAAAGGTAAATGTAAAAATCAAGAATCTATCAAATGGAAGAGTGAAACTATAACAGTCAAGCTATAATTCAAAAGTGTAAAAGGCAAAAACTGAGCTAGAATATAAAAGCTAATATGACAAAAGCCAATTGTATACAACTAAATAGATTAGCATAAGGAAAATGCGACATGCAAATGAACGACCAATTAAGACTTAGCTTCCCAAACAGATGAAGATTTTGCCACTAAAAGTTGGGGGGTTAGTGTTGCACCAAAAATACCAAAAAAAAAAAAAAAAGTTTAAAAAAAGGTTAAAAAAAAGATACAAGAAATAATCATGACATCTTGACTATCAAGCCAATTCTAAAATTGAAGGTTCATTTTTTTTTAAGATCGATGCCTCATCTTACTATAGAATAAATTTTGAGACTCATCCTCCTTTAAAATCAAGTTTGAAGCCTCATCCTCTTTAAAAATCAAGATTAAGGCTTCATCCTTCCTTGAAATCAAAATCGAGGCCTAATCCCTAGCAAAATCTGGTACGAGACCTCATCCTTTTATAAAATAGAGTCTAAAGACTCATTTTCCTCTAAAATCTAGGCCAAGGCCTCATCCTTTATCCTTCCTTGAAATCAAAACTGAAGCCATACCCTCTAATAAAATCAGGCATGGGGCCTCCTCTTTCTAACATAGAGTCTAAAGACTCATCATCTTCTAAAATCTAGTTTGAGACCTTATTTTTTCCTAAAATCAAGTTCAATGTCTCATCCTTTCCTAAAATTGGGATCAATGCTTTATCCTTTCTTGAAATTGAGATTGAGGCCTCACCCTCTCTTGAAATCAAGATTGAGGCATCATTCTCTACTATAATCGAAACCAAGGCATCATCTTTGCCTAAGATAAGAATCCTCCTCTTGTGAGGATGCGTAGGGACATGATTTTGTTGTTGTTTAACTGGCCATCAAAGGCAATTCAGCGTCACATATGCACAATATGTAAAACACCCGATGCCTCAAAAGCAAATCAAACCAGCTAAGACAATAGATCAATCCGCATGGTATTTATATGTGAGCCATATAATTACAAAACATCAGCTTAAATGGCAATATAGTTGACATGTGTCCAAGGTGGTCTAACCAGCTTAAATCCTATACAAGGGAAACTCCTACTTGGTAAATTCTTTCAAGAAATTATTTTCTTTTGTTTTTCACTTTTATTATTTTCAAGCATTGTGCCTTATCTTTAACCCTTTATGATTAACATGAGAGAGAGAATCCTAATCCTTATGTAAAATCGGACAAGACCAAATAATTTTAGCCATTTAGTCTAAATGAGGCATGAATTTTATATATTCTCCTGAAGGCAAGCAAATTGGATTGTTGTGTGGTATTTACCTACGAGTTTATAAACATATTGGTGGTACAAATATTTGAGTAAAACTCATGTAGGAATTAAACAATAAATATAGAAGATTGTTTACAAAGAGCATAAGAACCGTACACTAATAGAATGAAAGTAAGACTAGAATAGGAGAATGAGATGTAAATTATTATGCAGTCAAAGTACATGAATTTACAATATTAGGTGCAAAGGAGAAAAGAAAGTTGAATCATATTACATTAGTTAATCAATCACCTAGCTAATTGCATCAATTTATATTTTATTTAATTGTAATTGATTGATGACAATAGTTAACACTCTCCTCAAGCTGAAGCATAGATATTTGCCTAGCTTGGAGCATAGATAAAGAAAACAATGCCCTTGTAAACTTTTGTGAAGATATCTCCAACTTGAAACAAAATAAAATTTTGAAGCGTATAATATCCATAACAATTTCAAGATTCTATAACATCTCCCCTCAAACTTGACATGGGGAGAAGAAACAATTTAAGTTTGAAAGTTCTGATGACATAGTAATGGGTTCATTAAAAGGTTGATCGACCAACTTCATAGAGATGCCAACCAAATTATTGGGGAGAGAGATACTGACAAAACAACTTGACAAAGATGCTAACTTAAGAACTTGACAGGGTGTCAACTAAATTAATTACTTGATAGAATGTCAACTTAACAACCTAGCAGAGTGTTGATGAAACTGCTTGATTGATAGGCCATTGGAACAACTTGATAGAGAGGCCAATGGAACAATTTTATGGAGATGTCAATGAAATAGTTTTGATAGAGATGCCGATGAAACGACTTTGACAAAGAGGTCGAAACAAAGATAGATCTAATATTCTAATTATACTAATAAATAAGTGAATATATTGATGGAGAATTTTGGATAAATTTTTTTGTAGACAGGTGGAACAAAGGATATTTTTCTTAGGATTGTGTTTATGAAAAAGATTATTAATTGTTCTGATATCATGTTCACAAAGAGCATAAGAACCATACACAATAAGAAAATGAGAGAAAGATTAGGTATTGGATGTATATTATTATTTAGCCAAAGTACATAAATTTATAATGCTAAAGAGGTCGTTTGTTTTTTCTACTTAAGATTTAATAATGTTAAATTATACCTATTAAGTTTTTTTTTTTCATTTTTTTAAAGTGGTCAAACCATTTATAACAAAAAAAAATTAAATAAAAAAATTAAGTAAGAATTTTTAACTTTTCATTTAATTGTAAATCAGTTAACAACGTTTAAAAGCTTTTATTCTAAATTTATTCTCTCTAAAATAACATAATTTCAAATTTATTCTAATTTTATATAACTAAAATTTTCTTTTCTATTTTTTTCCTTGATACTTACAAAAAATATATTTGAAAAAAAAAATTAAAATGCATATCATCCCAAATTATCTTGGAATTAAGCTAATATATTTTAATTTACAATTTAAACATTCATTTTTTTAGTAGTTTTTTTTTTAAATCTATTAATATATTTAAATATATAAATATTTTTTAATCATATTTTAATTATGAATAAAATATTATTAAGATGTATATAAAAATGTTTTAAAATTTATTAAATTATTTATTTTCAAATGTTTGTATTAAATTAATTAAAACTACATAACAACTAATAATAAAAAATGTATAAATGTTAACTTAGTAATTTTAAGATAATTTTAAATTTAAAAAACAAATAAGTTTACAATATATTTAAAGGTAAGGGAAACAAAAATATGTTATTTAGATTTCATGTTTCAATTAATAATCAGTTTTCAGTCTTCAGCAGCACTGTTCAATTTTCAAATAGAAAAACAAACGACCCCTAAGTCTAAAAGAGAAAAGGAAGTAGAATTATATTTAAGTAATTAATCAATCACCTAGCTAATTAGATCAATCAATGGCTGATTGACGACTTAATTACGGTTGAATGATAATAATTGACAACTAACAGTGATAAAGCTGAAGGATATCATTAGATGGATCACCAACCTTAATGCATTATTGCTCTTAGTAGTAATTACAAAGAAGCATCAACATTTCTACTTAATGCCAGTGCCAAATACCTTCCTTCAAAATAAGAGGCAATGGCTTTCATGGAAAGCAATTCCTATTTGCATCTTCCGATAATAAAATTCATGAATTCCCATTGAAAGGGAAAACAAAAAAGTGCAAGCCGAAGATGGCTAGCAATCAGAATCAGATTCATGCATCAAAACATATTAAATTGAAGTAATGTATGATTAAGAATATAATTATGTGCATCTGATTTAAATTTACTTACAATGCCTATTGCTTCTACCCATATTTGAAGCGTGAATATTGGCTGTAATATAAAACATGTGATCATCTTTTAAGGTTGAAGCTGGAAAAAAGCCTCAAGCTTTCAAAACCACCACCGTAATTATCAGACCCAAATCCAATACTAAGAAATCCAATACCTAAGCTCCTCAAACAGACCAAAACAAAGTATCAAGCATAATACACATAAGTATACATAAGTGCAATTGTAAACGTTGAGTGAGAGCCAAAAGATAACATATACATATGTACATTGGTAAATTATATATAGAGACCTTCCCTCTTGTTGGTGACCTCCCCCATGGGACAATCTTTGATAAACTTTTAGGATTATAAGGGAGACTTTTAGAAATTTTCAAAGAAAATTGATAATGTAATTTTCATAATAATGGCACAAGCTATACTCACTAATTTAGACACCACAACCCACTTAAATATTAGTCTAATGTAAAGCATACACACTCAGATTGCAAATGAATATACATATTATTTATATGAAGGAAATTAATTGTCAACAAAACAATTTTTCAATGAATTTATAATTCAAATAATAATTCAAATATATATATATACACACACACACACATAAAGGACTCAGGTGGACACCAGAAAAAATTATATCACATATCTACTGTAACAAAAACCACAAGGCTTAACAAACAAAATGTGTGTATATATTCGTTCAAAAAAAAGAAATCAAGAAGAAGACGCCTACATTAAACTAAAAGTAAAACTATAGAAAAACTATTACCAATACATTCAAGTAGAAAAATGGAACAACATGCATCAAAAGTAAAATTTCAAAAAAAAAAAAAAAAGACATGCATCAAGAGAAATTAATGAGACTAAGAAAAATAAAACCATATAAACAACTTACGCGCATTGATTGCAAAGCATTGCAAAACCGCCATCGTGGAGAGGCCAGCCAGCCCTGAGGACCTCAGAATAAGAGAAGCAGTTGACACAGTTTTTGTCCATGGATGATGATGATGATGAGGGAAAAGATGCCATTGAAGAACCTTAAAACTATAAAGCAGTAACGCTTTAGGTTTTTTTGTGTGAAAACTATGCAGAACACAAAAGATAGTGAGGAGGAATCAGAATGAAAAAGATAGTTGAGATAATGGCAGTATATTAAAACAGACAAATTAAGTTAGAGACTCAAGACCAGTTGTTTTATGGTGTTGAAAAGATGAGAAAATCTTACATTGGACGTTTAGTTGATATGTTATACTGATATTGATGTGATTTTTCAATAACAACTTAACACATGATTTTTTTTTTTTTATAAAAAAATTAATGTTGGTTTGTCTTTTCTATAACAATATAATACATGGCATAGTTTTTTAAATGAAAATTAAGATATTAATATTAATTTTTTATGAAAAATAAATGTCACATGTCATATTATTATTAGAATATCACACTAACATTAGCATGACATACCAATTAAATGTTCCACAAAAGACTTTCTCGTTGTGAAGACAGCAAATCAATCAAAGTTGAGTCCAATATGATGAGAAATTATATGGTAAATTGATTCACAAAGTTTACCGCAAAATCCTATGATTTTAACAAAAACTTTTATTAATTTTAAAACCATTTAAAAATATTTAATTTTTTATCAAAGCAACATTGACGCATGGCATTTGGCAGCACTTGAAATGGGGCTCCCTTACTTGAACTTTCTCAAGTATAGAACTTTCAAGAATTAAGTTTTTATTTTTTATTTTTTGATTTATTTACAAAAGAATTAAAGTTTTTAACCACCAATCAGCAATGACTCTAAAGATAACCAAATGCATATAATGAACCAGAGAAATTTGTGTAAAGACAGAGCGTCAGTAAAAGCATTGTTGCAGATGGATCAAATTTATGATGGGATGAAAGTTTTGATTACTTAGATATTTTATTTAAAATTTTTTAATTTTATTTACAGATTTTAGGGCTTAAATTCATGTTTAATTTCTTAAATTTTTTATAATGGAGTATTATATATTGTTATTCTTTTAAAACACAAAACAAAAAAAGTTGATACTAAATTATTTACAAAAAAACTTGGGTAGGCTGTAAAGAGGCCACAGTATATTCTTCTAGGACAAATGCCTTCCTTTCCTGCTTTGAACTAAATTCCATGCAAACAGTTCATATTGAATTACAGAAAAATAGCCATTCTCTTAAGGCATATTGTTGGATTACCATAAAAGCCGGCTTTATGTGGCAACATGCTATCATATATGGAAATTTTGAGAAAGAGAGCGCACAGTAAAAGAAAACAGGATGAGAAGCACACGGATTAAGGCTTGTTTTAGTAGATGGTACTGTCTTCCAAAAATGGTGATGAAGAGAAAAACAAAGGTTCAAAAAAGCTCTAAAGCCCAAATCAGCCCCAAAAAAAGCATTTCCGAGATATGTAAACAATCGCTTCAGTATTGTTAGAGATCTATCGTTCATCTATATTTATACTTAATTATTACGAACCAAAAGTGTCAATGAAACAACACGAAGACAAATTTAAAGTGGTTTTAGTAATTCTCTTTCAAAATAGATTTTTAGATACTATTAAAAGCTCTTACTCAAAGTGGGTTGATTTTTTTTTTTTTAAATTGAAAAACTTCATTCAAAAACTAAGAAACAAAACAGAAAAGCCTTTTATCAAGCCACAAATGATCGTCCATGAAGGACATAGCCAAGGCTACTAGTGAGTGGGCCGCACCATTTCTATCCCCAGAAATAGCAAGACATTGAGAATCACCAACAATCTTACAAAAGGCTCTAATATCATCAATAATAGGACCAGCAGGACACAAAGAAGACAAGCAATTCGAAACACCTTCACAGCATCAGTTTCAGCAACACTAACCTGAAGGTTCAATTGCTTGGCTAACACCAAGCCTTCTCTTAAAGCCAAAAATTCACCAATTTCTGGACAGAAAACCCTGGAAATCTTCTTAGAAGCACAGCTGTCCGCACGTTATCCTCATGGTCTCTAATGATAATACCCACACCATGCACGGAAACTGAAACCTTCCCTTACAGCAACATTTGTACCGACTTATTAGAATGGACAAGAGAGTTTCTATCATTTCAAATACACCAGAGGATGGACCAAAATCTCATCAAATCCCAACTTCCCATAACTTTAACCTCCGCCAAACGCGCCCAACAAAGTGGTTGATGTTTTGATTCAATGAATCGGGATCATTTGGAAAGTATCTGAAAACTTAGCCAAGTTGAAGACTCCTCTATATATAGCTATTGCATTAAATTTTTTACAACCATAGACTGTCATAATTGGCTCAAACCAGCCCAATCTTAACTGGAAAGCTCAAAGTCCACTTCCTAGCAGTGTTTCAAAACTCGCTACTCGCAACTCGATCGGCGAGGTAGCGAACAGCGAGAACTCGGAAACTCGATGAGTACTCGGTGAGGGGTAAAATTGGTAAAAACTATAAAAAAGTATAAAAAACTATAAATAACATAAAGAAATAGGCTAATTGAAAATAATAAAAATATTATATTATTAAAGATAATGGTTTTTTTGAAATAATGAGAAATAATGAAGGGTAATTTTATCCAAAAACTAAAAAGCTGAGGGACATTTTCGGATAATTATTTGAAACCAACAAGTCCAAACCGGCAGACCCTATTTTCTTCCACATCTCCTTCAATTCTCTGTGTCTCTACTATATTCTTTGATTTTTTTTTTCTTCTTCTTCTTCTTCCGATCTTCATGGCAATGAATCTTGTTAGACAATAAACTGAGATGATGACAGCAACGCAGCGGACAAAGTAGACAGAGTGGATTCATAGACGGAGACGGTGACTGCGGCGGAAGGAGCAACGGAGGACAAAGAGAAGACAGCAGCAGTAGAAGTCGACCAGCGATAGCAAAACCAGACTCAGCAAGATCAGCAGAAGTGCAGAACAAAAACGTAGAAGCAGAAGTGCAAAACAAAAACGCAGAAGCAGAAGTGCAGAACAAAACTGAACTGAAGACTGACTGCGTGCTTGGAAACCGATTCGATCGATTCCGAGTCGAGCTAAGTCAGCACGAGTTGGACCCGAGTTGGGCTGATTTTGGACAGTAACCGAGTTGGAACCCCCGATTTGGGGGTTCTCAACTCGACAACCGGCCGAGCGGCAAGTTCTCGACGAGAACTTGACCAACTCGGTCGAGTTTTTAAACACTGCTTCCCAGCTAAGCTGATCAACGGGAACACCAAAAGATGGCTTCCTACAAAGTTTACTTATAAATGTTTATTCAACAGATACCAGAATGTATAAAAAGACTGTAAATTTCAAATTTCAAAAAGACCAGCAAAAATTAACAAAAATAAAGATATTAGAACATTTTTTCTCCTCTTCTCAAACCAAGAAGAGGAAGACTATTCTTTTGGATGCATGTCGGTACATAAATGAGTAAAATATTCTATACACAATGCTGAGATGTTTGAATACAGAACGTAATTGAAACAACAATTTCATAAGTTTGATATGGGAAACAAACAACTAATTGTAAGCTTTCCTAATAAATTAACAGCAAAAATACTCATTATATATAGCTACGAAAATCACTAGACAAGTGACATAAGAAGAAATCAATTTTAGAAAAGTAGGATTGTAATGTCTGTCTCCAAGGCTGTTTCATTGAGGTAGCCTTCATAACGCTGAAGTTCATGCAGGTAATAACACCAAAACATTGGTTGTAATGGGAGTAACAAGCACTCAAGCTTTGAGAAGCCGTAGAAGAAGGAAAGGGAAATAAAGCATTGGCCAACATCCTCTCTCATGGGGAAAATGCTTAGGAATGGATCTTCAAACAAGACTAATCTCCAAAACTAACAAAATTAAGGGGAAAAAAAAAAGGAACTACTAGTTGGGCTGAAGCACAGCTCCAACCTACATAATAACACACTCCTCTACAAAATAAAAACAAGAATCTCAAACATCAGTCATCCTCCATAATGGATAAGAAACCAAAAACACTAACCTGAGTAAGAAAAATGTTTGAAACTAAAATCAGCACTCATCAAAGATAAGCTAAAGACAATTATTTTGATCTTTGAACGTGCATTTAGTTAGGCTAAGTCCTCTAAGCAAAATAATCCATTACAATTCAAAATAAAAGTCATACAAAAATTAAAATTTACATCAGAACAGTTTCTAATACAATCATGTCTTTAAATTCCCACTAGCCTCCTCCATTCGCTTGCAGCAGGAGGCCAACAACCTCCTGCAGCAATTCAGGTCAACATGTTGGGTTAGGGTCAACACGAACACGATATGCTTAACCTATTTATATGCGAATCGTGTTCGCACATGACTCAACCTATTTAAATGATCCGTTTAACATAATGTATGACACGTTTATGGAACTCATTTAAATAACTCATTAATTGACATATTTAGATGACCCAATGACACATTTGTAACCTATTTAATAATATTTAATACATTTATAAACCTAACTTAATAAAATATAGATCTAATAATAATTAAAAAAAATAAAATATGAATACTCTAATCTACAACCAAAAAGAGAAATAATTAAGTTTACCACTTAAATCCACAAATACAATCCAAAACATAAAAATAAAAACATTCACAAAGATAACTAAGTTTATAAAAACATATCCACTAATAGAGTCCTTCATATAATAAAAACATTATCAATTGTTGATTGAACTTGTGTGCTAATGAATCCACCAAACTGCAAATTGTAAAAAAGTAATAACTAAAAATTAGTTAATTAGTAAATTATACATTTATACTCTAAAAAAAAATCTTAACAAATTCGTTATTGTTTTACAATAAATAAGTGGCAGGTTTATCATTATTTTTTTCTTAAGAATTTTCTTTGGTTAATAGATGTATGGCTCAAAGGGTTAAGTTAACTTAGTTGTTGCTACTCTTTGCTGGGCATTTGGACTATAGAACGGTGTTTACTGCGAGTGAGTTTTGGAATCACATAGTCGTTGAACTGCCCCGGCCCCACCGTGTGCTAGATCAAAGTCTGAATTGATGTTGGGTGGTTTTGATTGTGTTTGAGTGGACAAAGTTGGTGGTTGAATTTTGAGTCGCTAAATAAAAATCTGATGATATTTTGGGGCTAAGAGTTGTTGATGATTTCAAGTATATAGTGCACAAACAGAGAGAAATATCCATAGAGTTAATTGCACAAGTTGTAAAGAGGAAGATGAAAAAAAAAATGCAATTGGTAGAAACATTAACGTGAGAAGAGAATTTTGATTAATCATCGAACAGGTTACAAGAAGGCCTTTTTATAAATGTAATTTACAAGAAGGCTTCAAGCATGGTGAAACTGAAATTTAGTAATAATATCACTGCATGTAGTTGAAGTCTTTTGAGCTGACTTAAGCTGGAAGTGATAGTTGAGTAGGCAGAATAGAGCTAGAGCTCATGAGGGTGTGGCATATCTCTCTTAACAGTTTTGAATGAAATATATTGGAAAGAGGGAGGGTATTTTAATTTTTGTACTAATAAGCAATGGTTCGGTCCTATGTGACTTAATGACGGAGAGTATTTATTTAGTCTGTTGATGTTTCAAGTTCGAGTTGCCCCCAAGCAAATAGGATGTGAAAAAAGAAAATATAATAATCAATTCTCTGCAGTTTCAACTCCAGTCTTAAAACTCTTTGCTGGGTTTGGTTCAAAAGTCTTAAAAAGAGAGAAAAAGAAAAGGTAAAAAATATCATTTTCGGCTATGTTTTGAATCCTAGAAAAAGAGTAAAATAGGATTTTGACAATCAAAAACAATAAATGAGTATAGAGATATATTGATTATGTCCTGCGACAAAACAAAATTCAATGAACACATGAAGAAAGAGGGATGCTTGCCCATTATTGGACCCAATACATCTCTTGAGAAGTTTGTGAATGTCACCAACCCGCACGCATATTCTTGGAATCCATGGTTGTCATGATAACCCGATATCATTCTAATCCCAATGTAAACCTAAAATTGAGAATAATATTAAAAGAAAATAGAAGTAATAAAATAAAAAGAGTGAATACGAGATTCATGTGGTAAAACTCTTAATGTGAGAGAAATATTCATGGATCAAGACTATAAGAATTTTATTAAATTAATAACTACAATATCACATCTCTCTAAAATCTTAGGAGAGAACTAGAGAGAAGAGAACTCTCAAATGAACTTGAGATGTGGGATGAGATATGTGATAAGGCATGATTGGATTAAAAAGTTCAATGGCCTATTTATAGGCAATATATGGTGGTGATGAATTAATTTACCTCTAACCTACTTATCTCTCAACTACTTGTCTCTTACCTAAACCAATTAATTTGCCACTTATCAATTAAGATAGTCCACAATTATGGCTTCATGCTTAACAATGGTGTAACATGCAATTCAAATGGCTAGGCTATATTGTGCATGACTTCCTAGAGTTGGTCATCTTCGTGGTTATTATCAGACCAGAATTCGACCTGCTACTACTCTGTTGAAGTCACTGATCAATTCTTTTGGTCCAGATCCTGTACAACAACACTAACTGATCTAAAGTTCATATAAGGAATCATCCTTGTCTTTTATTTCTTGCAGGACTTGATATCTGATGTAATGATGTTAGAAAGAAACTAAGATTAATTATCAGTCATTACAATTAGACATATGAAGACTAGTTCCCCAGACCATTACACAAACAATATAGCAGCATCATAGTGACACATTGCCTACTAAAGCCCCTTCTTGAACATTCATAAACCGATCATCAAAATCATAAATATTTCAATTTGTCGTTTTGGCCTATTTTCAGTCTTTTATTGACATGAAGAAGTTTCTATTACTAGATCTGCCATGAAGCAGAACCTTGAGAGGGCAGCTAAATGTTTATGCGATTGTGTTTGGTTTTCTTCCCATGTGCATCAATGTGTCTGTGGTTCAATGCGCAATGTCAAACAAGAACTTTGTTTATTTATTATCCTAAAAATAACTGTAAGGCTTGAATTCAAGTAGATCCAGCAAATAAAATAAGCCTAAATTAAATTAATAAATGGGTCCAATTTAAGTGCACGTCCAAGTATTGTTAGTTATTGGTGTTGATTTTAATGCGCTGGCTACTTGAAATTTTATATGTCTTCCATTTGTATATATATTATAATATAGAGTGGACAAAACTCAGTGGACCGCTTTCTTTAAAAGTAAGAGGTATTTATCGTACAAAAGGCATGATTTAAGGTGCTTGAATGAGTTAGTGAACAATTTTTTTGAAAGGAGATCAGTTGCTTGCATGATGAACAAGTAGTCAGCATTAAAAATTAGAAAGAGACAAAATTGGGTACAGAAATGAAATGAGAAAGAATAGTATTAAGGCAGTGAGAATATATATATACATACATATATATATATATATATATATGAGAATTGAGAGGCGGTCAAGTGAAAGTGTGGAATGAAAAAAGAAGAATAAGAAAAATGTTTATATTTATATATGACAGTGAGTGAGGCTTGAGGCGGTGAAGAACATAATATAGAAATGTATATATCAAAATATGATAACAAGCACAAAGAACTGGACAAATAGAAAAATGAAATAAAACAGTGTGGGTGAAGCCAAAGAAGAAAATTAAGAGAAAAGAGAGAAGAGACGCAGAAGAAATTTGGGCTGATGTGATATTCAGTGTTCTGTGTTTATAAGAAAAATTTATATATAAGAGAGCGAAGAGAAATTGAAGTTCGAGGTGTATATGAATTAAGTTTTAGACTCTACTGGGTACATGTTTGCTGAAGATGGTGCTATATTAAATGTTGTTGGAAGGCAATTACAAAGTGGAAATATTTTTAATTAAAAAAGAAAATATATATATAGTAGTTACGCACGCTATCGAAATTTTTATTAAACCACCTTATGAATTGGAAGGTTTCAAAGTGATTTTTTATTAGAAAGTTCAAAATCATATACAATTTCTCAACATATCATTGTGTCTTCTTGAATTTAAGAAATGATGAGAAGGTACTGTGAATAACTTCCTTATTCTGAATCTACAAATTGCTGAGAGAAGGCTACGTATGACATGCCAAGCTCTCATTTCCTACACAGTTAAATCCATCTTCAAGATATATGCATTAAAATAAGAAGCCTGTAGACAGTAACCATATTTCTTACTGGTTTTCTTACTCTTCAAAACAGAGAGAAAATATCAAATTACCATACAAGTATCTGCAGTCATGCAGAACTCTGAAGTTATAAAACAGGTATGCGTTCCTACCCTCCAAATTATTACTTGATGACACAAATCTTTCGGTAGTGAAAGAAAAAACTAAAGACATAATTTGAATTTCTCAGTACCAATAATCACACAGACTGCATAATAGAATATCAAATTAGGCTTCCATCAAACACCAACAAACTAGCTTCACAACCATCCAAGGAAAGCAGAAGATCCACCATAGCCTCGAAAACTCAACAACCTTGCTTTCAAACATCATTTTGAACTGGAAAAGAGACAAGAACTTTAGAATGACAGTTCTTATTTTTTATTGACGTATACAAACCCACAAAAAATAAAAGAAAAGATAATGAGATGTTTACCATACAAGACTTTACAACAATGTACTTAAATGAGAAGCTAGTTACCTCACTCGTTCTCGGATTGGCTTGCATCTCCAAGTTTTGTGGTTGTTTCTGTTAGAAGAAAATAAACAAATTACTCTCACACTCATATATGCACACAGAGTCTAGCACATTTCATGCCTTGCGTAAGGCAAAAAAAAAACCAAGAAGCGTACATTATGTACCAATTACTGAAAATATAGTAAGAGTAAACTACCACTTATGATACACCTACTCTCTAAGTCTTCTAACCAGTAGACATGCAAGTCGGAAAATATGAAATTTCACCCCATAGATGTCTTAAACCATAATAGTAAGTAACCAAGATGAATGTGGAAGCTTGTATTCTTGCTGATGGCTAATTTAAGCAAAAATTAATCGCTCAAAATCAATAATTATCGGTAGATATCATGTGCTCTAAGGAATTTGGAAATTGATATATTTGGTAACTGCATAATGTTATGCACAAAGTGGAAAACAGTCTCAATCCGTAGACAATAAATGCAGTTTCTAATGTTTTTAGGTTTTCCCATAAGAATAAAAAAAATAATAATTAAAAAAAATAAAAAACAAACAAAACTAAACAAAAATTATCTCCCTTATTCTAAAGTTCACAGGTCACAGCTAGCTTCAGATTCCTAACTCCTAGTAACAGTGGAAATTCATTTCTTTACTTATGTTCCCATTAAAAGATCGTTTTTTGTATCGTATAAAAAAAAAAATGACAAACTAATGTTTTCTGAAATTATAACATATAAACATTTGCTATCTGCAATTATGCTAATTGCTAACAATCAAAAGTAAGACTCATGGCAGGACCGATTACTATCCAAACCTCTCCCATGAAGTTGGCTGGGATTTGTAGAAGGTTAATAGTGTCAACTGTCACTCGATGAGCCAATTAATGGTCAAGCAATCTCAAAAGTTGATGAACCATTAACATCTAAACATTTAAAATTGATCAAGACAATTAGGAAAAGCCATTTTAATATATATCAGTTGTTTATATGAAATTTATGTTTTAATTCTTTAGTCTAACAACTCACATTATGCCTACCAATGCAATATAATCAACTTTGACATTAATTACTTTAAAAAATAACTAAGAGATTAGGTTACTTAGCATGATTCATTCTGAACTAATGTTGCAACTTGCAACCCATCGCAAGCTTTCCTACTTGCTCAATTCAATAAAATAAAATTGAAAAATCAGCACTTCTTCATTACTGTATAAAACTCATGTGTTCATGTATAAGAATTCAAATACCGAATGCACAAATTGGAATAAACAACTTAAACTTTTCAAATTACTTCTTTGATATGTTGAACTATTAGATGATTAATGAAACAAGGAACAGAAAGAACTTGATCTTTACTAGTATTATTTAGCAGAAAATACAAATACATCTGATGATACAAAAGCACCAGAAAAATGAATGTGCATAGATAAATAGTTGAACTATAAATATAGACTAAGCAGTGGCTAAAGGAGATAAAGAAAATAAGATCAAGAGGGTGAGAAAAGTATCATTCAAATAGGTTTTCAGTGTAAACAAACTAACACAGAAAAAAACTAACCAAATTAAAGACACAAGGGCATACTACTAATGCAAACAAAGTTAAAAGATGAATCATTCCAGGGGCATCACCTTGAGACTCTTCTTTGTCTCCAGGGTTTTGAAAATGTGTGTCAGGTGAAGGAGCATCTTCATCTTCTTGTGATGTTTCTCCTTGAGTGCTCCCTGTAACTGTTGTAGCTGGACTAGCTCATTAATCACATAGTATATGATCATTTTTAACAATCTAATAACAAGAATTCCAAACTCTCAATATGCATGGATAGGATGAAAGGAAGGAAGTGGACATAACCCATATGTTCATTGTTCTAATATTAAATTTAAAATGCGATAGATATGCACATTCAAATAAATGAATAATTTGAATACCTATTTTTTCTCACAAATGATCTCTTTTATGCATCAACCAAGTTTGTTAACTTTTGGAAATAATATGTTCCTCAAAAGAGAGTAATAAATTTGAAACATATAAAATGCAATTAACGTGGCTCTTAATATGATATTGATTTTAAATTAATTCAAAAGTAATTTGTAAAATAATGGAACATCCCCTTTTTTTATAAAAATAGAAATAAAAAATTGTTTTAATAAAAATCGAAATTTTCCTTTACACCACTTCTGCAGCCAATCAGTCCTCATTAATATAAAAGAACAAAAACACTTCCTACCAGAACTTTCCATAGTATGTAAAATTTGAATTGAAAAACTTCCAATTAGTCACAATTTTATCAGACAAAAACAATCATTTATGATTTACAAAAATTCTGCTAGAACTCGGATTATTAGTTTCCTCACCACTTTCATAAAGAATGTAGAGCCAAAAGCCAAAAAGAAGCTTTCGTTTTCTTTTTCTTTTTTTTTTTTTTTTTTTTTTGACTTTTTCCTTTCCATATCAAATAAAGACACCAAAAAAGAACATTAAGATTACTTTCTTCCAAAAGCTAGTTCTTATTCTTGCAATATATTTGAACACAAACACACACATGTATATTTCTTAAGACCTCCAAAGATTTGTTTGAAGATGTAGATCATTGGTTTCCTTATTTAATTTTCAAGGTTATGATAGATCAATAATCACCGTTGATCAAGTCAGTATCGAGGATAATGTCTGAGGGGTCTCTCAAATTCTGCAAAGTCTGAGGGGAAATATTGCACGATGACATTAGTCCCTGAAATACAATTGTCGATTTAAAAACAATAATCAGTTTTGGAGTCATGAGTTGAAGTATAAACGAAATTCAAACAAAGTTAACCACTTAATGAAATTATTTTAAAAGCATGGTGGAATTATGGGATAATTATTTACATAATATTATGTCCTATTTAAAATCTATTGATTCCATTATGGAAGTTAAAGGATAATTAAAGTCCCACCCGGACCTAGCACTCAATTAAAATGGTAATATAATATGGGTTAGCCAAGTAGTTATATTACAGATCTTGGATTTATTCGGAATAGTATCTATAATATGTGACAAAAATAAAAAAGTAGAAAATATCGTGCTTCACCCTCTACTAATTTTTTTCCTATAATGAAGTTTCTGATGTCGTTTTTTGAAAGAAATTCAAGGCTAGATCATAAGCAATTCGAAGCATAACACAGTCTATTCATCTACCTTGTAAACTATATTTGCAACTTGTACAGACGAAACTAACTCAACTATTTCCCTTGGTTCTAAACATTGTCACATAAGCATGACTGAACAATTCGCTATTGGTGTGAAAAGAATCTTCACACGTTAAATTACATATTGAAAACTTCTGTTTTTAGTTACAATTAAAATAAAATATTTTGTAGATATGTAAGAAAGTGTATGGCGAATGATAGAAAATTATTTCTAATTAACCAAGTGGAGAATTAATGTAACTATGAGATATAGTTGCCATAATGATTGGAATTATGTTCATAAGATAAGTGCAAAATACAAGACAAGCAAAAGGTAATTAATACCTACCAGAGTGACATCATTTGCCATGCATTGAGTGCATTTCACACCTCCAAAATCTGCTTCGGAATATAAATCAATTGACATGATACATCCACAATGAACATCCTGCATGGATGATGTATCGGGTTATTCAACTTAAAGATAAAATATCTATCTGAAAGTATCATTCAACCCCCTGTAATGAAAGTAAAATTAACGATGTATATAGGAAAATAAGATCTACAGATTATAGCTCACCCTGTTACAGGTAATACAGGGTCTCCACCCACTAACGTCCAAGTGAAAAATATTGCAGAAGCTTCCCTCTTCATAAGCAGAACTAAATTTGAAAAAGACAGGGTCACTTATCCATAAAAATTATAATAAAAATTGGATTTTGTGTTTTGTAGATTTAAGTATGCGTATCGTTTGGATTAGCTAAATCCAAAATCATGAAAGCATAATTAGTGCCTGTATCCAAAAATGGAAAAAAGAGAAACATTGAACAATAAAATAATTAAAAAAATGGAACGTTGACAATGTGAGAAGAGAGAATTAGTAAGAAACAGACAACATTGCTAAAGATAATAAAATACTTTTGTATATGTAGATATACTGCCTATCTTAAACTTGTTTAGTGACTTTCCAAAATTCAATGGAATTGATTCTTCTTTCCAATATGGTGCTTGGATACTTAGAATAGTAATTCAAGTAATAATTTCGCAATGCCTAAAAGCATATCCAATGCAAATGAGGATTGTCTTTTAAAAAAATAGACACATTATCAATATCAAAGAAATATACATCTTATGTGGTATAAATATAAATTTATAGACATTTAAGTCTAAAAGGGCTCTTCAATGCTATTCTATTTATTTAAAGAAAATTACCATAAAATATTATTTAATGGAAGTTTCAATTATTTATTACTAACATGGTTATCCAAGAGACTCTCTCGAAATAAACATTGAGGTTGACGACCTCTATTTTCTTTTTTGTTATATCAGCTTAATAGTGGTTAGGAAAGTTTGCATTGGAGAGACAAATTTTAACTTTCTATCAATTTATCTATGTGGTACTCCATTTTTTCACAATTTAGACTTGCATTGGAGATACTCCAAGAAATTTACTAGATCTAATAGATAATATAATGACAAAAAAGTCTTTAGATTTTTTTTATTAAAAAAAAAAATTAAAAACAAAGAACCAAAAAGGCTTCCTTTACATCAAACTTTAACATCATCTATGCTAGCAAACTATGCACTTCATATTGAATTCTTACTTAATAGATATAATGCATCATCTAAAAATGGGTGTAGTGTTCGCACACTTGACTGAGTGATTGATAAATATGATTTAATTTTGACTAAAAGACTTAACAAAAATGATTCCATATTCTCCACTACGAATGAAATTTCATAAAGATGATTAAGCCTCATGTCTGCAAGGGCAATGTGGTGCTTCATACAAAATTGAAATTTATAGATTATAATTATATTTAACCTGTCAAGAAAGGAACTCATCATCAAATTCTTCTTCTCAAATGTTATCATGCACCAATTTTTCTTCAAAAATGCATGTTTAAAATAAAGAACGATAGAGGAAAATGAATGCTGACATTGCCAAAATAAGAAGCAATGATAATGACATTGTCAGAATCAAGAGCCATAGAAAGAAAAAACAGATCCATCCTAAATATGGCGAGTATGTTGAAGGGTAAAAAGATGCTGAAAGAATTCTAGGCTAAAGTTGTAAAATGTGTAGTGTACCTTTCTAATGGAAGTCCTACCATGAGTTTATAGAATGTGACTCCTCAACAAGCGTGGAGTGGATGGAAGCCTAGTGTTGCTCATTTGAAGATTTTTGGGAGCATAGTATATGCTCATGTGCTAGACCAAAAGCATTCAAAGTTTGATGATAAAACATAAAAGTGAAAAATTTATTTTCATATGTTATGATTCAAGTTCGAAAAGCTACAAGCTTTACAATCCTAGCAGTCAGAGAGATGTCGTGAGCAGAGATATTGTTTTTGATGAAGAAGCTACATGGCATTGGAATGCTCAACAAGAAGATTATGCTTTATTTCCTTTTGTTGAAGAAAGCAATGATGATAAGAATGAAGCACCTCAGGAGCTTAAGACCTCACCATCTTCTAATCATGATGAATCACCTCCATCAACATTAGAAGACAATCCTTTTATTGGCCCCACGATTAGAAAAATTTGAGAGAGATTCGATGAAACTGAAGAAGTAAATCATCTCATCTTATTTTGTCTCTTTACAGATAGTGAACAATTGATTTTGCATAAGCTAGTAAGGATAAAAGATGGGTGTGAGCTATGAATGAAGAAATTCAAGCAATTAACAAAAACAATAACTGATAACTTGATGCTCTTCCTACAGGGCAAAAAGCAATTAAAGTCAAATGGGTGTTCAAGACTAAAAAGACCGTTAAAGGAGAAGTGGCGAGATATAAAGCAAGATTAGTTACAAATGGCTACAGTTAGCATCAAGGTATAAACTATGAAGAGGTGTTTGTTTCTGTTGCTCACTTGGAGACCATAAGATTGATTTTCTCGTTTGTTGCCCAAAACAAATGGAGGATTTATATAGCAGATGGATGCCAAGCCCACTTTTTCAAATGGCTATTTAGAGGAGGAAGTCTATGTAGAACAACCTCTTGGCTATGTTGTAAAAGGTGAAAAAGATAAAGTTTTAAAATTGGAGAAAGCTTCATAAGGATTAAAGCAAGCCCTAAAAGCATGGAATAGCTTAATTGACAAGTACGTCCAAAAGAATAGCTATGTGAAATGTCCATATAAGCATGTTCTTCACTCAAAAACAAAATATATATATAGAGAGAGAGAGAGAGAGAGATTTTGCTTGTTTGTTTATACATGGATGATTTGATTTTTATAGAAAACAATCCAAGTATGTTCAAAGAATTTAAGGAAGCAATGATTGGGGAATTCAAGATGACAGACATTAGGCTAATGTCATATTATCTTGGCATCGTCAAAGTGAAGCAAATATAGGAAGGTATTTTCATTTCTCAATAAAGTTATGCTATAGAAGTACTTGAGAAGTTTAAGATGACTGATTCCAAACTAGTGGCAACACTTGTCGAGACTGGAGTCAAGTTATCAAAATATGAAGAAGGTGGAGCTATTAATCCAACATATTTTAAGAGCTTGATCAGGAGTTTGAGATATCTAACCTGTACAAAGGTAGATATGCTCTTTGGTGTTGGTCTATTTAGTTGTTTTATGGAATCTCCAACTATTACTCATTTGAAGGTAGCAAAGAGAATTCTCCATTATCTCAAATGTACACTTGATTATAGGTTGTTTTATTCATTTACTAAAGAACTTAAAGGTTATTATGATAGTGATTAGGCTGGAATGTTGATAATCGTAAAACACTACTGGATTTGTGTTCTTCATGTGTGATATTGCTTTTACAACGAACTTTAAAAAAAGGGAAAAATCTAAAAAAAAACCCCTGAAATGATAAATAATGTCAATTTACCCCAAATTTTCAAAATATTAGTAAAAAACCCCCTCCAGTTAGCTAAAGACAGTTTCCATCCAGATTTGTAGTGGTTTTGTGGTAAAAGTATTATAAGATGAAAACACCCTTACTATATCGAAAATTAAAAAATAAAAAACAAAACATTAATCTATTATCAAACTACCCTTTTATAACAGAAAAAATTAAAAAAGAAATAAATAAATTATAGTTTTAAATAATTAAAATAATAATTATTATTAAATTAAATAAATTAAAAAAAAATCATCAGCATTAACCATTAACAGAATACCATACATAAAAACCAAATAAACAACCCTATAATCCCAAACCAAAACAAAACAAAATCAACCAAAAACCATAAAAATGCAACATTTCCATAAATAAAAATGCGAAAAAAAAATCAATTGATAACTAAATAAAAATAAATAAAAAAAACCAAAAAATTTATATTTTTTTTTCACCATCTGGGTTCAATCAGCAGCAAACCCATCAACTTCGTTGACCCAACAAAACACACATTATTCCAGTAAGTTTATCATCGCAGTAAAACACAACAAACATCATCATCAAACAACCAAGCTTGCAAACAACATTAACAAAGCACTATTTCTCTCTCACAAGCTTCTCAGCATTAAGCATTAACAAAGTACCATACGTAAAAACCAAATAAACAACCCTAAAATCCCAAACCAAAACAAACAAAATCAACCAAAACCCATTAAAATGCAACATTTCTATAAATAAAAATGCGAAAAAAAAAATCAATTGATAACTAAATAAAAATTAAAAAAAAAAAACCAAAAAACTTAAACTTTTTTTCACCATATGGGTTCAATCAGCAGCAAACCCATCCACAAATCAGCTTCGCCGACGACCCACTACCAGGCAACCCTTGTGACAGAGACGACCTCTGCATCGTGAACCAATTTTCACAATCATCGGCGACAACCTCTACATGCACTGGTTCCGGTTTCGAAGTTGTTTCGACCATGGATGTTTGGTGCTGACTTGGTGGTGAGGGGGACTAGCGACTGGAATCGACGACAGACGCGCAGCACCAGCCCAGGGCTTTGACGTCGGCGATCCTGTCGAAGACGAGGATGATAAGGGAGTGTGGTAGGTGTTCAAGGTGGTCTATTGGTTCTCGAAAGAAAATCGAGCTGAGATCCGACGAGAGAGAGACGACGAGAAGGAAGAGAGAGAAGAGAGAGAGAGAGATTGAGATGGCAGAGAGAGACGACGGTGGAGACTAGAGAGGAGGGAGTCTGGTAGGTGTTCAAGGTGGTCTATTTTTCCCGAAAGAAAATCGAGCTGAGATCCGGCGAGAGAGAGAGACGGCGACAAGGAAGAAAGGGAAGAGAGAGAGAGATTGAGACGGTAGAGAGAGACGAGGGTGGAGACCGGAGAGGATTTGAGAGAAATTCGATTTTTTCTATTTAAAGGCCCGATACATTTACCTAAATGCCCTTACACCCTAACAGATCTGTTATCTTTTGGATGGAAATCACTAGTCCACTAACAATTGGGTTTTTTTGGATAATAGTTTCAAAACCAGGGGTAGTTTGACATTATTTTCAATTTTAGGGGGTAAAATAATAATAACCCTTAAAAAAATAACCCATTATGACCTTGTCTACTTGTGAGGCAAAATATGTTGTTGCCACATCTTGTACTTGTCATGCAATATGGTTAAGAAATCTGTTGAAAGAAATGGGAATCATAAAGAAGGAAGCAACGGTGATCAGTGTGGACAACAAGTCAAGTATTGCTTTGTCAAATAATCTAGTGTTCCATGATCAGAGTAAGTATATTGATACAAGATTTTGTTTTATTAAAGAGTGCATTTGAAAAAGGAGATCCATGCGAAGTATGTGAAGACAGAAGACCAAGTTGCAAATATTTTCACGAAGCTTCTCAAGGTTGATGTATTTTGTAGAATGAGAACTTTACTTGGAGTTTGTGAAAAGTCATATTTAAGAGGGGATGTTGGAAATTAAACATGATTTATATAGACACAAGCATGTATGAATTATGGAGGAGTTTCAATAATGGATTCATCTAAAAGTTTATATTCATGTATTTAAAGTATTCATGTATTTAGAGCATTCACGTATTTAGATAATTTATGTCAACTAATATGTGTATATGTATGTGAGAGTTCATTGTATTGTATTCATGAGAGTTTACTCATAACTCTCTCTTGAGCCCTATATATACCTAGATCGTGTAGTCATTTGAGTAAATATGAGGAAACTTAAAAATTGAGAGTGAATAGTGGTGAGAAATAATATTTTATCAAGTTAGAAGAGAAATTAATAGAAGTTTATTTTTCTCCTACAAATATTTGTTGCTTATTGAGTTTGATTGAATTCTCACCACCAAGTTTCCGACAAGGGGAAAAAAATACCAAGTGAGAAAGTCTAATTTATATTATTTGCAACTCATAAGCGTTGTTTATATTTTTTCTTAATTTATCTATATATCTAAGAGATTATATAAGCAGGCCATAGTTCTATCCACAACTTCAGCTCCCAAAGTTGAACCAAGTCAAAGAGATTTAGTTCTTCCTGTTGAAAATATAAACTTGTTGTTTAGCAAGCCCATTACCAAGCCCAAGTCCATCAAGAAGAACCTTCTAAGGTTAGGTGTAAGGTTAGGTGAGTCAATAATGCAATTTAAAAGTATTTGTTTGGTTGGTGAAATTGTGTGGTTAGGATTTATTTGTATTTGTTAATTTGAATGGTTTAGATTAATTTTCTAGCATTATATATAGTCTCTCTTGCATGAGGTTTAATTATCACAAAGAAGAAGAAAACATAAGAAGAGAAGCAAAGCTTCTAGTGAGTGTGTGAGAAACAAAGCAAAGTTTTGTATTGTGAGTTGTTTTGAGTGTTGTAAAAGTTTTATTTTTGTTTTAGTGAGAATTTCGATCCAACAAAGTGGTATCAGAGTAAGGCTAAGTATCGTGTAATATACCAAATCGAAGCTCTCGACGAGAGGAGCACAACGCCGTAAAAATCATCCCAATCGGAGGTTCCACGCGCCCGCACGCGCCGCCGAAAAATCGCTGTAGAAAACTGAGTCAACTCAAACGAGTTGAACCGGGTTAACAGACCGAGTTGAGTCGAGCCAAGCCGAGTTGATCCGAGCTGAGCCAAGCCGAACCCGAGCCGAGCCGCTGCTGACAAAAGCCAGACAGGTCCGTTGACCGTTGACCGTTGACTTTGACCGTTGACCAAAAGTTGATTTTTTTGTTCAAGTCCCGGTTGAAGTTTCTCGACGCTCTGAATCCATCCGTGCAATCAGAATTTCAAAATTCTAAACATATTAAAAGGTATGGCTAATGGTATGGTATCCTTTCAAGTTCCAACACTCAAGAACGACAACTATGATAATTGGAGTATCAAAATGAAAGCACTTCTTGGAGCACACGATGTCTGGGAGGTCGTAGAAAAAGGCTACACCGAATCAAAAGATGAGTCGACACTATCTCAAACTCAAAATGATAGTTTAAAAGACTCAAGGAAGAGAGACAAAAAGGCTCTCTATCTCATCTATCAAGCATTAGATGATGATGGCTTTGAGAAAATTTCAAGTGCAAAGTCCGCTAAAGAAGCGTGGAATAAGCTACAAACCTCTTGCAAAGGATCTAAACAAGTGAAGAAAGTTTGTCTTCAGATTTTAAGAGGTGAGTTTGAATCATTACATATGAAAGCATCTGAATCTATTTCTGACTACTTCACAAGAGTGTTAACCGTTTCTAATCAATTAAAAAGAAACGGTGAGACATTGGAAGATACCAGAATAATGGAGAAGATACTCCGCTCGTTGGATTCCAAATTTGAATATATCGTTGTGACGATAGAAGAGACTAAAGATTTGACAACCATGACAATTGAGCAACTTCAATGATCGTTGCAAGCTTACGAAGAAAAGCATAAAAGGAAGCAAGGTATCAATGAACAACTCCTCAAGTCCCAACTCAAAGAGAAGGAAGAAATCCAAAGCCACGAGAGATACCAACGTGGTCGAGGCAGAGGAAGAAGTCAAGGACGAGGTACAGGTCGTGGTCATGGACGAGGTTGGAATTATAACAACAACAATTCCAACAATAGCTATGAGAGAGGAGAAAATTCAACAAGAGGTCATGGGAGAGCCAATTCGAAGACGAGGTACGAAAAATCTCAAGTTCAGTGTTATAATTGTCAGAAGTTTGGACATTATGCTTCAGAATGTATAACTCCAAATAACAAGGTTGAAGAAAAGACTAATTTTGTGGAAGCAAGAGCAGAGGAGAGAGAAATTCTGTTATTAGCACATAGAGGCAATGATGGTGACCAAGAGAATACTTGGTATCTCGACACTGGTGCGAGCAACCACATGTGTGGAAGGAAAAACATGTTCATAGAGCTCAACGAATCTGTGAGTGGCAATGTCTCATTTGGAGATAGTTCTAAAATTTCGGTGGAAGGAAAAGGTAACATTCTTATTCGTGCTAAAGATGGTAGTCACCAATTGATTTCAAATGTTTATTATGTGCCCAACATGACAAGCAACATCTTGAGTTTAGGTCAACTTTTAGAAAAATGCTATGATATTCACATGAAAAATTGTAGCCTTTTTATAAGAGATGACATAGAAAATTTAATTGCTAAAGTGAAAATGTCAAAGAATAGAATGTTTTCGTTGAACATTCAAAATGATGTTGCAAAGTGTTTGAAAGCTTGTTACAAAGATGCATCATGGTTATGGCATCTTCGATTTGGGCATCTCAACTTTGGAGGATTGGAAATGTTGTCTAAGAAGGAAATGGTGAGAGGACTACCTTGTATTAATCATCCTGACCAACTTTGTGAAGGGTGTCTATTTGGGAAGCAATTCAAAAAAGGTTTCCCAAAACAGTCAGAATCAGGAGCCAAGAAACCACTCGAGCTCATCCATACTGATGTGTGCGGTCCAATCAAGCCAAGCTCTCTCGGTAATAGTAATTATTTCCTTCTCTTCATTGATGATTTTTCAAAAAAAACGTGGGTATATTTCTTGAAACAGAAATCAGAAGTCTTTGAAGTATTCAAGAAATTTAAAACTGCTGTGGAGAAAGAAAGTGGCTACCAGATAAAAGCAATGAAATCTGATCGAGGAGGAGAGTTCACCTCAAAAGAGTTCCGAGAGTTCTGCGAAGTAAATGGAATCCGACGTCCTCTAAACGTTCTGAGATCCCCTCAGCAAAACGGTGTTGCAGAAAGAAAGAACAGAACAATTCTCAATATGGCACGAAGTATGCTGAAAAGCAAAAGATTACCGAAGGATTTTTGGGCGGAAGCTGTAGCTTGCGCAGTATACCTATCAAATCGATCTCCAACAAGAAGTGTGTTGGGAAAGACACCACAAGAAGCATGGAATGGAAGGAAGCTAGGTATTTCCCACCTGAGAGTCTTTGGAAGCATAGCTCATGTACATGTACCAGACGAGAGAAGAAGTAAGCTTGATGACAAAAGTGAGAAGTTCATCTTCATTGGGTACGATAATTATTCTAAAGGCTACAAGATATATAATCCAAATAATGGAAGGACTATCATCAACCGTGATGTTGTATTTGATGAAGAAAGCACATGGAATTGGAAAACACATGATGAAGATTACAGTTTCCTTCCCTACTTTGAAGAAGAGAAAGAGGAGCAACCAAGAATGGAGCAAGCAGAACAAGAACCCACTACACCACCAGCATCACCAGCCTCAACAGATAATGGAAACTCACCACCATCATTTCTAAATGAAAGAGATGTGGAGCGTACAAGAAACCTGCAAGATCTTTATGAGGTAACTGAACAACCTAATAATCTCACACTTTTCTGTCTCTTTGCTGATTCCGAACTAGTGAGCTTTGAAGAAGCTGTACAAAATAAGAAGTGGAAAGATGCAATGAATGAAGAAATCAAGTCCATTGAAAAGAGTGATACTTGGAAGCTCGTAATACTTTCAAAAGGACACAAAGCAATTGGTGTCAAATGGGTGTACAAGATAAAAAGAAATGCTAAGAGAGAGATACAAAAACACAAGGCAAGACTTGTTGCAAAAGGCTATAGTCAAAAAGCTGGAATTGACTATGATGAGGTATTTGCTCCTGTTGCTCGATTAGAAACTATAAGACTAATAATTTCTTTGGCAGCTCAGAATAAGTAGAAGATTCATCAGATGGATGTAAAATCCGCCTTTCTAAATGGAGTCCTTGAAGAAGAAGTCTACATTCAGCAACCATCAGGCTATAAAGTCAAAGGCCACGAAGACAAAGTTCTAAAACTAAAGAAAGCTCTTTACGGGTTGAAGCAAGCACCAAGGGCATGGAACAATTGGATTGACAAATACTTCAAAGAGAATGGCTTCACCAAATGTCCTCATGAACATACTCTGTACATCAAATTCAAAGATGAAGATGTTTTGATTGTATGTTTGTATGTGGATGATTTAATCTTCACCGGTAATAATCCAAGTTTTTTTGAAGAATTCAAGAAAGCAATGGCCAAGGAATTCGAGATGACCGACATCGGATTGATGGCATACTACCTTGGTATCGAAGTCAAGCAAAATGAAGATGGCATCTTTATCTCCCAAGAAAGCTATGCAAGGGAGATACTTAAAAAATTCAAGTTGGATGATTGCAATCTAATAAGCACACCGGTGGAATGTGGAGTCAAACTGTCTAAGCATGATGAAGCAGAAAAAGTGGATCCAACACTCTTTAAGAGTTTGGTTGGAAGTTTGAGGTACTTGACTTGTACAAGACCTGACATCCTTTATGCAGTTGGACTGGTGAGTCGTTATATGGAGAATCCAATAACTACCCATTTCAAGGCAGCTAAGAGAATCCTTCGCTATATCAAAGGTACAATTGACTTTGGCTTGTTCTATTCAATTTCAAATGACTTCAAACTTGTTGGATATAGCGATAGCGATTGGGATGGAGATACAGATGATAGAAAGAGCACCAGTGGGTTTGCATTCTTCATGGCAAACACAGCTTTCACATGGATGTCAAGGAAGCAACCCATTGTCACACTATCCACCTGTGAAGCCGAATACGTAGCTGCTACTTCGTGTGTTTGTCATGCAATTTGACTCAGAAATTTATTGAAGGAATTAAGCTTGCCACAAGAAGAACCAACTGAGATTTGTGTAGACAATAAGTCAGCCATCGCCTTAGCAAAGAATCCGGTGTTCCATGACAGAAGCAAACATATCGATACTCGTTATCACTTCATACGAGAATGCATAGCAAAAGGAAATATGCAAATGGAATACGTAAGGTCAAAGGATCAGATCGCAGATATTTTCATCAAACCACTAAAGTTTGAAGATTTTGCGAGATTAAGAAGTTTGCTTGGCATGGTAAAACAAGTTTAAGAGGGGGTGTTGAAAATATAAACTTGTTTTTGAGCAAGCCCATTACCAAGCCCAAGTCCATCAAGAAGAACCTTCTAAGGTTAGGTGTAAGGTTAGGTGTAAGGTTAGGTGAGTCAATAATGCAATTTAAAAGTATTTGTTTGGTTGGTGAAATTGTGTGGTTAGGATTTATTTGTATTTGTTAATTTGAATGGTTGAGATTAATTTTTTAGTACTATATATAGCCCCTCTTGCATGAGGTTTAATTATCACAAAGAAGAAGAAAACATAAGAAGAGAAGCAAAGCTTCTAGTGAGTGTGTGAGAAACAAAGCAAAGTTTTGTATTGTGAGTTGTTTTGAGTGTTGTAAAAGTTTTATTTTTGTTTTAGTGAGAATTTCGATCCAACACTTCCATATTCGCAATGAAGAATTCAAAAGTATTGTATACAGAAGAAAGGGAAAAATTAATTAAACAAATTCTTCATGAGTATTATGTCCAACCAATCTCAATGATCTTATCATCTTCGACTGTCCTTTAAATAACAAGATCTTCATTAATGATCCCTTTAACGCAAGCGTGAATCCACAATTCCAAACTTCAGTGCTGCAACCTTCTACTCAATAGATTGATCACCAACCTCAATGCATTCTTGCTGTTACTTAGTAGTAATTACAAAGAAGCATCAACATTCCTACTGAATAAGCTGCCAAGCCTAATTATCGTACCCAAAACCAATACCCAAGCTCCTCTAAAATAATCACTGACCAGAATAAACTGTCAAGCCTAATACATATAAGTAAACATAAGCGCAATTGTAAATGTTCAGTGAGAGCCAAAAGATAAAATACATCTATAGTATACACAGGTAAATTTTAGGGACCTTCCCTCTTTGACTAAATCAGAGACTTCTCTTTTCTTGCTGGTGACCTCCGCCATGGGGCAATCTTTGATAAACGTGAGGGATTATAAAGAAGGCTTTGAAGCTTTCAGAGAAAATAGAGATAACATAATTTTCATGGAAATGACACAGGCTGTTCATTAATTTCGACAGTACTCAAGCCCACCTAAATTTTAGGCAAATGTGTAGGCCATACACACATAGATATGCGAATGAATTTCAATAAATTACGTGCATAAAAAATTAAAAAATAATTAAAAAAAATTGCTAGCAAAATAATTTGTTTAACGAGTTTATTAAAATTGCTGTGATAACACAAAATAGAATACCTAATGAACTCAAGTACAAACCCGTAAAAATTATATCACATGTCTACTGCAAAAAAAAAAAAACACAAGGCTTAAGAAACAAAAGGTGTGCATATATATTTTTCTTCAAAGAATCCAATCAAGAGGAAGACACATACATTAAACTAAAAGGAAGACTATATAAAAACTATATATATTACCATTACATTCAAGTAGAAAAATGGAAAACACCAACATGCATCAAAATAAATGAAACTAAGAAAAACAAAAGCACAATAAACAGCTTACGCGCATTGATCGCAAAGCATAGCATAACCGCCATCACGGAGAGACCAGCCAGCCCTGAGGCCATCAGAATGAGACAAGCAATGGTGGTTGAAGCAGATTCTGTCCATGGATGATGATGATGATGGGGAAAAAGATGCCATTGAAGAAGCTTAAAACCACTGATCAGGCAGTAACTCTTCAGTTCTTTTCGGTGAAAACTATGCAAAATACAAAAGAGAGTGGGGGGATCAATCAGAGTCAAAAGGATAGTTGATATGCTGACAGTACATATAAAAAGACAAATTTAGAGAATAAAAGACCAGCTGTTTTATGGTGCTGTAATTGTGGCATTCAGTCGGAGTTGAGTCCAAAAATGACTAGTAATAAATGTGGTATGTTGACTCAAAAACGTTTTTTAATTCTAAAACCATTTTAAAATATTTGGTTTTTTTTAATAAAAAATTGTAATATTGATATCCTTATGTAACGGCAACTATTTGTAAGTTTTCATATTTTTTTAGTAGTAAAAGGGCATATGGAAGATTCCCCAAAAAAGAGCACATAGTAAAAGAATAACAGAAACCATGTGAGTTGCACACAGTAAAAGGGATGTTATTGTACATTGCATTGCCTTCGGAAAAGGAGATGAAGACAAAAATAAAGGTTCATTTCAGAAATATAACTTTTGCGAATTCTGCTACTGTGATCCTTGAAGAGCCTAACAAATCTAACTGATCTTCAATATCATTTGTTCTAAGAGAAATTAAATAATCATAATATAAATAAATAATTTAATAAATCGCCTAAAAACAAATAAAAACAACTTCTTAAAGGAATCTTTAATCACTAAACTTTCTGCAATGTTAATAAAATGGTCATCTGAAATATTAATGTTCTCGTGGAACTTTTCGGATGGACAATCCCCAATTTTGCCGAATAAATTCCATACACTTAACTATCCTTCGTTATGCCTCCATCAACTTTTTGTCCACCAGAGCCTGAGCATACTTTTCTATTGAACAAGAAACAAATTTTGTTCAAAGATTTTACTGCAGTTGATTTAACAAAATTGAAGAGTGGCTTTAATGATACTCAAATTTTTTCTGTTATGCTGACATGCCCACTTCTTATTGGGCCCTTGCCTTGGTGGTAAAAGGTTTGCATTCAAAAAATACTTATGGTCTCGAGTTTAAACTTTAAGAAACTACCTATTCTACGGGACAAAAATGCCAAAACCCTTTAAAGACTAACGGACGAAGGATTTGATTGAGATTACAACATCAACATTTTAGTGGCCATGAATGGCATACCTCAAAAACATTCTTAAGATCAAGGATGGGAACACCATCCAATATTTTCTCAAGTTGGTCAAGAGTCAAGTCCTCCTATCTTCTCAAACCTAATGAAAAGAAGAATATTCTTGCTTTCGCCCATTTAATCTTAACTTTGTTTTCTGGTTAGAGGAATATGTATGCTACTTGGCTGCTCATTCTTCTTACTGCGTAGCCAATATGCTACTCTGAAAAAGCAAACAAAATCTTGTCGAACAAGTCAAAAATCTTTTTCAACATTTTAAAAAGAATAGCCCCCACTTTGCATCCAAATAACAAGATATATATTGGCATGTAATTTTAGTTTTTGGTTACTATGTTAAAAACAATTTCTAATTCCCATGTTGTATTCAAAAGTAAAACTAAAATGTACCGATCTAGCTACGATAGCAATTGTAAAACCGTTCACATAACTTCCCTATCAAGTTCGAAAACCTTGAAATCAATGGAGAATTTGGGTTGTTTCTGACCCAATCCCATTCCAATAGTTATCTATCACATAATCAATTCTACATAAGCTATTTGATTTTCAAACAAATGTCGAAAGATGATTTTTTCACAAAAACAATAAAAAAGAATACAGCACAAAATTGACGATTTGGCGAACTTAACCGCCAAGTGACACAAAATCAGAACCCAAGTGATGCAACTGATGAAATTGAACAGAAGAATTGACGAATTCACTATTCTTACAATTGATTTTTTACTATTCTACGGTCTACCCATCACAATCAATTAATGTTTGGTTTAAGTTAAAATAACTTAAAATCTTAATTAAAAAAGTGACTTTTTTTTCCTACTCATGATAGATTTATATGCACTTTTTCTTTCTATTATTTTTTTTCTTCTTTTTTTTTTTGGCAAATTGCACTAATACGTTAGTGTATGCATGATTGCACTAGTCAGGACAAGTTTTCAATAATTATACAAATATGACTTGTTGACTCAGTTACGGTGCATTTAGTTGATAGGCTAACATTAGCTTGGGTTACCTCCCCAACAAGCATCGACGCTTTGAATTTATCTTAGAAAGGCTGCAGGTTATTTCTCTAATCTTTTCCTTCAGTTTCGTTTACAAGATCTCTCTCTCCTCCAAAACAATTTGTGAGATCTTCCAAATCCAAAAATCAGAAGTTTCATGTAAAACACTTCACATGAAACATGTTTAATGAAATGTTTCATGTGAATTTGTCAGTTGCGCTTCAATGATATGTTTGTAATTTTGGGGGGCATGAATTGAAAATTTATTTTGTAAATGGACTAAAAATCAATAACATTTTATTTGAGGCCAAAAATGAATTAAAATTTTTGTTTTGGGTCAGATTTTATAATTTCTACTTTTAAGATTTAAGAAACACATACCAGTTAAACAGTTAGTATCCAGAAAAAACAGAAAAAAAAAAAAAAATACAGCTTAAAAGTTGAAATCCATGGTTAACAGCGCATCTTGTCATTTGAATTCTTCGTTATTAATCACAAGAACTATTTTTTTGAAACCCACCCAAACAACCAACGGTTTGGGTTTTCAGTTTTCTAGGGTTTATACAAAAAAACAAAATGAAGAAATCAGAAATATTTGGTATAATTACTGAAGATTCTATCCACGGACCATTGAAAGAATACTTAAAGAATAATCAAGACAAAATCAACAGAGAAATTGCTGTCAACACCCTCAAAAGGGTCTGTTTCTGAGATACTTTGAATTGGAGAATTAATTAATTAATACTTTATTGATTGAGTATATCTGTAAATTTGTGAAGTACTCGCAAGAACTTCCTGAGGATTTAAAACCTATTCTTCCACTATAAGAAGGTTTTTTCTTTTTTTTCCTTTTTTTTTTCTTTTTTCGTTTCTTTTAAGTTTCGGATGATTTTCTTGTTCATATATGTACAGAGAGTTGTACCCAATTTAGCCCTTGTATCTTTGGTATTGGCAACTTCAGGATAAAGATTTTCATATATTTCGTTAGATATTTCACTATAGTTTCCTGTAACTTGACTTCTTCTATACCATAAGTTTCATCACTGAATGAAAAACTAGAAATATAATTTGAATGAACTCAATCAAAACCATCCCAGAAATCACATAACAGAATATCAAAATTGTTTTTGTTTTAAACTTTTAGGTTTGATAAAACTAAATCCCATAATTTAGAAAGATTGAAAGAGAAGCTTCGATTCACACACAATAGACCAACTTCAACCACATTCAGGGAAAGCAGAAGCTTCACAATAGTTTGAAAGACAGCAATCCTATTTTGGAACATCATTTTGAACCTGAAAATCAGCCAAAAACTTTAGGATGCTAGTAATTTTATATATTGACATACATAATCCCTAGAAGAATTGAAAAAAAAAAAACTGACATGTAAACAACATAAGACTTTAGTCAACAATGTACTAAAAAAAGAAGTTATTTACCTCACTAGTACTCCTCCGATTTATACTCTGTGGTTATTGATATTAGAGGAAAAAATACAAATTACTCTCGCAGTCACACGTGCACACATACATACTAGCACATTTCACACCTTATATAAGGTTAAAAAAAAAAAAGCCAACATGAAGCATACATGGAGCCGTGGAGGTTAGAAACAATCTCACTTTAAGGAAAACTAAATGTAGAATCTCATTTTTTTAGGTTTTCTCAAATAAATAAAAATTGCCTTATTTTAAAGCTCACAGAAATTTTCTTATTGTTAACAGTGGAAAGTCTACTCTCTTGTTCACTGTTAAAAGAGCTTTTATTCTGTATAAAAGAAAATGTCAAAACCAAGCTTTCTGAAATTATAACCAATGAACTCTCGCTTTATGCAATTCTACAAAACTGCTAACAGTCAAGGTTAATAGTTTTGACAGTCAATATATGAGATCATGCAATCTCAAAAGTTGATGGACCACTTACATCCAAACATTGTAAAATTCAAGACGATTAGAAAAACCCATTTCTTTTCCCCAAAGTAAAAAGAAAAAGAAAAAGAAATAAAAGGAATATGAAACTTATTTTATTGTATTGTATCTATCAATGCATGCAATCAACTTTGACATTATTTATTGCGCAATTAACTAAGAGATTAGGTTACTTAGTATGCATTCCTTCTTACCTGATTTTGCATTGCCCTTGTCAATTCAATCAGCAACTTGCCTTCAGGATCAATCCGATATAAGGAAACTGGAAAATCCATCACTCATCATTATTAGATATAATTAAACTTAGTTGTTGTTGTCCAAGATTTCAAAAACTGATGTGCAAATTGGAACAACACCTTAAATTTTTGAAAATACTTCTTTGATACACCAGAGTATTAGATGATTAAAGAAACCAGAAATATAAAGAACTTTACTAGTATTATTTTGCATAAACTACAAATACAAACTTCTGATGAGCACTAGAAAAATCAATGTGCTTAGACAAACAATAGAACTCTAGATCGAACTACACACAATGACGAAAGGTTCTTTAAAAATAAGATGAAGAGGGTGAGAAAAGCATCATTCAAAATGATTTTTATTTTAAACAAACTAACACAGAAAAAAAAATTATAAAATAGAGAAAAGACACGGGCAAACCACTAATGTAAGCAGACTTAAATGAATTACCTTTATCACCAGGCTTGCATTGGTGATGCAAAATGTAACCTGTGATCCCTTTCAGAACGTACATTCCGCTCTTACCAATGGGCCAAAAGCAGTAGTCAAAGTCCCAGTATCTTCCATTAGTGTCCTGGAATTTGAGGACAGATCCTTCTGGCCTAGGTTTTGGTAAACAAACCTGTACACATTAAGCTATTTTAACTAACATTAAACACAAGTTCTAGCACAAACCACAATAAGATAGTGTCTTACAGTCACAATCATATGGGATCTTAAGCCCCTATGTTCATTAGTGAACATCCATATCCTTCAATATAAACAAGAAACTAGAAGGAAGATGTCTCTATATATTGGTACCAAGTTCTATTTACATTTGTTTCCGACATAAAGTCTTGCACTGCAGGATGTAGGACTTACCTCAACACACCTCTTGGGTAGAACGAACCGCCCATTCTTTGGGTTTGCATCGCTTCTTGTCAGAATTTTCTCAAACAAAGGAATCACAACGGAATTTAAGCTCAGTATTGTCAAGGACTAATGGTTTAAAGGATGATAAAACAGAAATAACATTATAAAGGGACATGATCAAGAGTATAAGATGCGTAGAGCTTATTGTTAACACTAACATTTGTTCAAAATAATTCAGCAGTAAACGAGCAGGGAAAACAAACCGCAGTTCCCATACTGCTTCTACTATTGCTCTTGGTTAAATTTTCCAGCTAAGAAACAAGAAAGCAAAATAATGGACTGAACATAAGTGGATACTCTCTGTTGATTCGATTGAGCTCTTCGTTACCAGGTACTAGTGTGCATCGCCCAAATGAATGATTTATTCCAGGGACATCACTTTGGGACTCTTCATTGTCTCCAGGGACTTCAACCAAATCTGTGCATGACTGTTCTCGCTTTTTAGATGGAGGAGCATCTTCTTGTAATGGTACTCCTTTAGCGTTCCCTGTGACAGCTGTAGCCAGACTAGCTCATTAGTCACTTGGTAATGATAATTTTTACAATCATGAAACAAGAATTCCAAATTTTCAACATGGAAGGTTAAGAAGAAACGAAGTGGACCTAATCCATAGAATCCAGACTATATCCATTACTCTGACATTGAAATTTAGAGTTTGATAGATATGTAATCAAAGCAAAGGAATGATTTTAAGACTGGCTAATTGATTCTAACAATTAGTCTGCTTTGTGCAACAAGTTTGTTAACAGCTTGGAAAAGATACATTCCTTAAAAATAAACAAGTCCGAAATACATAAAATACAATTAATATGGATATTAAATATAATTTAGTTTTATATTAATTGAAAAATAATTTGAAATATGAAAGAACAACAACTCTTTTAAAAAAAATGAAATTAATATTTTTTTAACAAAAATCAAATGTTTCCTTGTACCACTTTTTAAAGCAGTTAGTTAGTCATAAGATAAAAGAAAGAAAAAAAAAACACTTTCCACCAAAATTTCCACGCAACATCAAATTTGAGATGGAAAAATTTTCAAGAAAACTTGATATAATTTTATCAAAGAAAGAAAGTCAACAAAAAATTTAGAAAAGTGCATGTGTGTGTGCACGCGCGTGTATATATATATATATATATTATATATATATTTAAAAAAAAAAAATCAAATTGCTTCTGAGCTACCAAAGGTTTGATTGAAGACATAAAAAATTGGTTTAATGATTTCCCATTGTTATGCTAAATCAACAGTCACCATTGTTCATATGGGTCGAATCAACATATGGGAAAATTTCTGCTGGGTCTTGCCGATCCTCCAAAGTCTTAGGGGAATTGCTGGACATTGGTGGTTCCTGAAATATAGATGTTGAGTTAAACAATAATTAGCTTTGGAGTGAGTTTAAGTATAAATGAATTTTGAAATATCTGTTGATCATTTGTTTAAAGTATTTCAAAAGCATAGTGGAATTCTTAGAAAATTTTCATATTTTCTGATAAAAAATCATATTTTAAATTGCTGATTCTATTACAGTAGTTGGGGACAAAGCCGAATCAACCAGAACATTAAATTCAACTAATATGATAGATACTACGTACCTGATGTTGGATCGAAATTCTCACTAAAACAAAAATAAAACTTTTACAACACTCAAAACACCTCACAATACAAAGCTTTGCTTTGTTTCTCACACACTCACTAGAAGCTTTGCTTCTCTTATGTTTTTCTTCTTCTTTGTGATGATTAGACCTCATGCAAGAGGGGCTATATATAGTGCTAGAAAATTAATCTAAACCATTCAAATTAACAAATACAAATAAATCCTAACCACACAATTTCACCAACCAAACAAATACTTTTAAATTGACTCACCTAACCTTACACCTAACCTCACACCTAACATTATACCTAACCTTACACCTAACCTTAGAAGGTTCTTCTTGATGGACTTGGGCTTGGTAATGGGCTTGGTAATGGACTTGGAAATGGGCTTGGTCAAAACAAGTTTATATTTTCAACACCCCCTCTTAAACTTGTTTTACCATGCCAAACAAACTTCTTAATCTCGCAAAATCTTCAAACTTTAGTGGTTTGGTGAAGATATCTGCGATCTGATCCTTTGACCTTACGTATTCCATTTGCACATTTCTTTTTGCTATGCATTCTCGTATGAAGTGATAACGAGTATCGATATGTTTGCTTCTGTCATGGAAGACCGGATTCTTTGCTAAGGCGATGGCTGACTTATTGTCTACACAAATCTCAGTTGGTTCTTCTTGTGGCAAGCTTAATTCCTTCAATAAATTTCTGAGCCAAATTGCATGACAAACACACGAAGTAGCAGCTACGTATTCGGCTTCACAGGTGGATAGTGTGACAATCGGTTGCTTCCTTGACATCCATGTGAAAGCTGTGTTTCCCATGAAGAATGCAAACCCACTGGTGCTCTTTCTATCATCTGTATCTCCACCCCAATCGCTATCGCTATATCCAACAAGTTTGAAGTCATTTGAAATTGAATAGAATAAACCAAAGTCAATTGTACCTTTGATATAGCGAAGGACTCTCTTAGCTGCCTTGAAATGGGTATTTATTGGATTCTCCATATAACGACTCACAAGTCCAACTGCATAAAGGATGTCAGGTCTTGTACAAGTCAAGTACCTCAAACTTCCAACCAAACTCTTAAAGAGTGTTGGATCCACCTTTTCTGCTTCATCATGCTTAGACAGTTTGACTCCACATTCCACCGGTGTGCTTATTGGATTGCAATCATCCAACTTGAATTTCTTAAGTATCTCCCTTGCATAGCTTTCTTGGGAGATAAAGATGCCATCTTCATTTTGCTTGACTTCGATACCAAGGTAGTATGCCATTAATCCGATGTCGGTCATCTCGAATTCCTTGGCCATTGCTTTCTTGAATTCTTCAAAAAAACTTGGATTATTACCGGTGAAGATTAAATCATCCACATACAAACATACAATCAAAACATCTCCATCTTTGAATTTGATGTAGAGAGCATGTTCATGAGGACATTTGGTGAAGCCATTCTCTTTGAAGTATTTGTCAATCCGATTGTTCCATGCCCTTGGTGCTTGCTTCAACCCGTAAAGAGCTTTCTTTAGTTTTAGAACTTTGTCTTCGTGGTCTTTAACTTCATAGCCTGATGGTTGCTGAATGTAGACTTCTTCTTCAAGGACTCCATTTAGGAAGGCGGATTTTACATCCATCTGATGAATCTTCCACTTATTCTGAACTGCCAAAGAAATTATTAGTCTTATAGTTTCTAATCGAGCAACAGGAGCAAATACCTCATCATAGTCAATTCCAGCTTTTTGACTATAACCTTTTGCAACAAGTCTTGCCTTGTGTTTTTCTATCTCTCCCTTAGCATTTCTTTTTATCTTGTACACCCATTTGACACCAATTGCTTTGTGTTCTTTTGGAAGTATAACGAACTTCCAAGTATCATTCTTTTCAATGGACTTGATTTCTTCATTCATTGCATCTTTCCACTTCTTATTTTGTACAGCTTCTTCAAAGCTCACTGGTTCGGAATCAGCAAAGAGACAGAAAAGCGTGAGATTATCAGGTTGTTCAGTTACCTCATAAAAATCTTGCAGGCTTCTTGTACGCTCCACATCTCTTTCATTCAGAAATGATGGTGGTGAGTTTCCATTATCTGTTGAGGCTGGTGATGCTGATGGTGTAGTGGGTTCTTGTTCTGCTTGCTCCATTCTTGGTTGCTCCTCCTTCTCTTCTTCAAAGTAGGGAAGGAAACTGTAATCTTCATCATGTGTTTTCCAATTCCATGTGCTTTCTTCGTCAAATACAACATCACGACTAATGATAGTCTTTCCATTGTTTGGATTATACATCTTGTAGCCTTTAGAATAATTATCGTACCCGATGAAGATGAACTTCTCACTTTTGTCATCAAGCTTACTTCTTCTCTCGTCTGGTACATGTACATGAGCTATGCTTCCAAAGACTCTCAGGTGGGAAATACCTGGCTTCCTTCCATTTCATGCATCTTGTGGTGTCTTTCTCAACACACTTCTTGTTGGAGATCGATTTGATAGGTATACTGCGCAAGCTACAGCTTCCGCCCAAAATTCCTTCGGTAATCTTTTGCTTTTCAACATACTTCTTGCCATATTGAGAATTGTTCTGTTCTTTCTTTCTGCAACACCGTTTTGCTGAGGGGATCTCGGAACAGTTAGAGGACGTCGGATTCCATTTGCTTCGCAGAACTCTTGGAACTCTTTTGAGGTGAACTCTCCTCCTCGATCAGATCTCATTGCTTTTATCTGGTAGCCACTTTCTTTCTCCACGGCAGTTTTAAATTTCTTGAATACTTCAAAGACTTCTGATTTCTGTTTCAAGAAATATACCCACGTTTTTCTTGAAAAATCATCAATGAAGATAAGGAAATAATTACTGTTACCGAGAGAGCTTGGCTTGATTGGACCGCACACATCAGTATGGATGAGCTCGAGTGGTTTCTTGGCTCTTGATTCTGACTGTTTTGGGAAACCTTTTCTGAATTGCTTCCCAAGTAGACACCCTTCACAAAGTTGGTCAGGATGATTAATACGAGGTAGTCCTCTCACCATTTCCTTCTTAGACAACATTTCCAATCCTCCAAAGTTGAGATGCCCAAATCGAAGATGCCATAACCATGATGCATCTTTGTAACAAGCTTTCAAACACTTTGCAACATCATTTTGAATGTTCAACGAAAACATTCTATTCTTTGACATTTTCACTTTAGCAATTAAATTTCCTATGTCATCTCTTATAAAAAGACTACAATCTTTCATGTGAATATCATAGCCTTTTTCTAAAAGTTGACCTAAACTCAAGATGTTGCTTGTCATGTTGGGCACATAATAAACATTTGAAATCAATTGGTGACTACCATCTTTAGCACGAATAAGAATGTTACATTTTCCTTCCACCGAAATTTTAGAACTATCTCCAAATGAGACATTGCCACTCACAGATTCGTTGAGCTCTATGAACATGTTTTTCCTTCCACACATGTGGTTGCTCGCACCAGTGTCGAGATACCAAGTATTCTCTTGGTCACCATCATTGCCTCTATGTGCTAATAACAAAATTTCTCTCTCCTCTGCTCTTGCTTCCATAAAATTTGTCTTCTCTTCAACCTTGTTATTTAGAGCTCTACATTCTGAAGCATAATGTCCAAATTTCTGACAATTATAACACTGAACTTGAGATTTTTCGTACCTCGTGTTCGAATTGGCTCTCCCACGACCTCTTGTTGAATTTTCTCCTCTCTCATGGCTATTGTTGGAATTGTTGTTGTTATAATTCCAACCTCGTCCACGACCACGACCTGTACCTCGTCCTCGGCTTCTTCCTCTGCCTCGACCACGTTGGTATCTCTCGTGGCTTTGGATTTCTTCCTTCTCTTTGAGTTGGGACTTGAGGAGTTGTTCATTGATACCTTGCTTCCTTTTATGCTTTTCTTCGTAAGCTTGCAACGATCCTTGAAGTTGCTCAATTGTCATGGTTGTCAAATCTTTAGTCTCTTCTATCGTCACAACGATATATTCAAATTTGGAATCCAACGAGCGGAGTATCTTCTCCATTATTCTGGTATCTTCCAATGTCTCACCGTTTCTTTTTAATTGATTAGAAACGGTTAACACTCTTGTGAAGTAGTCAGAAATAGATTCAGATGCTTTCATATGTAATGATTCAAACTCACCTCTTAAAATCTGAAGACGAACTTTCTTCACTTGTTCAGATCCTTTGCAAGAGGTTTGTAGTTTATTCCACGCTTCTTTAGCGGACTTTGCACTTGAAATTTTCTCAAAGCCATCATCATCTAATGCTTGATAGATGAGATAGAGAGCCTTTTTGTTTCTCTTCCTTGAGTCTTTTAAACTATCCTTTTGAGTTTGGGATAGTGTCGACTCATCTTCTGATTCGGTGTAGCCTTTTTCTACGACCTCCCAGACATCGTGTGTTCCAAGAAGTGCTTTCATTTTGATACTCCAATTATCATAGTTGTCGTTCTTGAGTGTTGGAACTTGAAAGGATACCATACCACTAGCCATACCTTTTAATATGTTTAGAATTTTGAAATTCTGATTGCACGGATGGATTCAGAACGTCGAGAAACTTCAACCGGGACTTGAGCCAAAAAGTCAACTTTTGGTCAACGGTCAAAGTCAACGGTCAAAGTCAACGGGACCTGGGTCAACGGTCAAAGTCAACGAGACCTGTTTGGCTTTTGTCAGCAGCGGCTCGGCTTCGGCTTGGCTTGGCTCGGCTCGGCTCGGATTCAGCTTGGCTCGGCTTCGGCTTGACTCGGCTCAACTCGTTTGAGTTGACTCAGTTTTCTGCAGCGATTTTCCGACGGCGCGTGCGGGGGCGTGAAACCTCCGATTGGGATGATTTTTGCGGCGTTGCACTCCTCTCGTCGAGAGCTTCGATTTGGTATATTATAAGACACTTAACCTTGCTCTGATACCACTTTGTTGGATCGAAATTCTCACTAAAACAAAAATAAAACTTTTACAACACTCAAAACACCTCACAATACAAAGCTTTGCTTTGTTTCTCACACACTCACTAGAAGCTTTGCTTCTCTTATGTTTTTCTTCTTCTTTGTGATGATTAGACCTCATGCAAGAGGGGCTATATATAGTGCTAGAAAATTAATCTAAACCATTCAAATTAACAAATACAAATAAATCCTAACCACACAATTTCACCAACCAAACAAATACTTTTAAATTGACTCACCTAACCTTACACCTAACCTCACACCTAACATTATACCTAACCTTACACCTAACCTTAGAAGGTTCTTCTTGATGGACTTGGGCTTGGTAATAGGCTTGGAAATGGGCTTGGTCAAAACAAGTTTATATTTTCAACACCTGATTGATATGTATTAGCCAATTTGTTATATCACACATCTCGACTCTCTTTGGAATATTATTTATAATATATACAAAAAAATGAAAAAGTTGAAAATCTCCTAGTTCACTCTCTCGTAATTATTTTTCCAACAATAAAATTTCTCAAGTACCTTAAAATGAAAATTTAAGATTAGATTGGAGGTAATTAAAAGGATGTCTCAATTTGTTTAATTTCCTTTTAATTTATAGATACAACTTGCACAAACCAAATTAGCTTAACTATTACCGTTGATTTTCTATATTGTCAAGTAAACATGACCGAACAATTTTGCTATTAAAGTGAAAAGAAGCTTTGCAAATTTGATTACGCATTGATCATAACTTCTATTTTTAGTTATAATTCTTCAAGAAAAAAAAAAATATATATATATATATATATATATATATTACATATATTTGTAATGTAACAAGTGTGTGGCAGATGCTAGAAAGCCGATCCTAATTAACCAAGTGTGGAGGTCATATATTTCACTATTTTTACAATAACTGTAATGATGGGAGTTATATTCTTTAGGTAAATGAAAAAGGCAAACAAAAGGTAATTAATACCTACCGGAGAGACATCATTTCCCACGCATTGAGTGCATTGCACACCTCCACAATCTAGTTCGATAAATAAATGAAATGACATGATACACCCACAGTGAACATCCTGCATGGATTGTGCACTTGTTTATTCAAGTATGCAATGTCTATTTGAAAGTATGATACAACCACCTACATTGAAAGCGCAAGAACCTATACAAGAAAATAAAATCTATAGAAGTTTATAGCTCACCGTTTTACAAGTTATACAATTTCTCCAGCCGTTGTCATGCAAGTGAAACTTATTGCAGAAACTACCCTCTTCATAAGCATAACTAAATAATCAAAATAAAAGTCACTTATCGATAATAAAAAAGTATAACAAAAAGAAAGACAAAGTAATGCTCCATCAACTTTTCAACAAAATGATATAGAGAAAGCTCAAACAGAAATAAAGTGAAGTGTGTGTTTAGTGACTAAGTAATATCCACAAATAAACACCAAGAATTAAGTATATCCCCCGACTTACAATATCAACGATCCAGCCAAGTCATACATATATGATAAAACATCAACAGTTCAAAGAATGTGAAATGAAGAGTGAAACAAAATGCACAATTACGTCCTCAGCACCTCTAGTAATACATTATTAATGCGCTCAAGTTTTATATGTTTTTTCATTCATTTTATAATTATATTATCTGCATAAAATTAGTTTCCTACTGCTATCACAATTTTACCAACTTCAATAAAAAATAAAAAAAAAAAAACCTTGTATATTATCTGTTTATGACTTTATGTCAATAGAACTTACAAATTAAGAAAGAGGTAATAGGTTAGACGAAGTACTAATTTTAAAATGAGAAAAATGATGTAGGAAACTAGTGTCATCAAAACTTATAATAGAAAATTATGTTGTTTTACAATTTGAAGACAAAACAATCCTCGCTCAAACATTGTGCTTTGCATACTTATTTGAACATAATCGATTTTGACACAAGCACTTTTCTAAATTTCTTGCTGATTTTTTTCATTTGATAAACTTATATCAAGTTTTCTTGAAAATTTTTTCATCTCAAATTTGATGTTTGGTGGAAAGTGTTTTCTTCTTTTATCTTATGACTAACTAAGCGCTTTAAAAAGTTAAACTTATAATAAATGTAGAGTCTATCCCTCCCTTATTTAATACCTTACCAAATAAATTTATAACATAATCGATTTTTCTTACAAACATGGTGATTTGCATAGTTAGAATAATAATTCAAGTCATAGTTTCCGAACACGTGATCAATTAATTAGATCTATTAGATAAGGTAATACTATTGAAGTCTTTAAAAGCTTCAACAGAACCTTCCTTCGAAAAATCGTTTAAGATTACCTAATATTCGCAAACTATGTACTTTATCTTGAACTTCTAATCAGTAGGTATAACATCCAAAGATACTATTTGCCTACTTAACTATGTGAGTAATGAATGTGATCTAATTGTGACACAAGTACTTACACAAATGATTTCATATTCTTCATCAAGAATCAAATTTCTATTGTAGAGATTGTATTTCACTTCCATCATCAAATACAAATAACATCTCAATGTCATTCAATTGTGTATATATATATATATATATATATATATATATGAAAGGGAACATGTTTGAGAATACCAAGACTAATGAAGAAGATTGAGCCCCTCATGTCTTCCTTTGTTTCATGCAAAATCGTTTTATTTGAAAATGTACAAGAAAGAAATCCATCCTCAAACTCTTTTTTCTAAAGTGCTATCACGCAACAATATTTCTCCAAAATTGCATATTGTAAAATAAAGAACAAGAGAAGAAAATGGATGCAGACATTGCCGAAATTGTAAGCAAAGATAGTGACATAGTTGGAAACAAGAGCCACCATGTACAACATCGACAATGACCTGAAAGTTATTTATCTTTTTTTTTTTTCTTTTCATAATTCCAAATCACCCAAGCCCACTTCGAAAACTCAAATATTAAAACTAATTATCATAGCCAAACCCTAAAATGTGTGCAATCAGGAAACTCATGAAATTTTTGCTAGATATATAACTTTGAGAAATTGAAACTCTTATTTTCTCAAAGCTTCTTTTCAGATCCTAAATTCTGTCTTCCACAACTATAAAAATGATTAGTTAGACAATACAAAATGCAATACGTAATGAACTTAGTGCATTTAAAAACATTATAACGCATATCTACTAAGATTAAAAAAAAAAAATCCCACAAGGTTTACCACACAATATGTGTGTCTATAATCCTTCAAACGAACAAATCAAGGAGAAGACACATACATTTAAGTAAAAGGAAACCTATAGAAAAACAATTACCATTACATTCAAGTAGAAAAATGGAGCATGCATCAAAAGAAATGAGACTTAAGAAAAACAAAACCATATTAACAGCTTACGCGCATTGATCGCAAAGCATAGCACGGCCACCATTGCGGAGAGGCCAGCCAAGCCTAAGGACATAAGAATGAGAGGAGCAGTAGGCGCAGTTTTTGTCCATGGATGATGATACGGAGGGAAAAGATGCCATTGGAGAAGCTTAATACCACTGTGGCAATAACGCCTTAATTCTTTTTGGTGAAAACTATGCAGAGCACAAAAGAGAGCTAAGAGGAATCAGAGTGAAAAACATAGTTGATTTGCTAACGCAGTACATATAAGAAAGACAAATTTAGAGGGTAAAAACTACTTGTAATGATGTCCAGTCAGAGTTGAGTCCAAATATGATCAGGAATAATATGGTATGGTGACTAACAAGGTTTACAGCAAAATTCTATGATTTTAACCAAAAAAAAAAATTATTAATTTTAAAAACATTTAAAAATGATTGGTTTTCCATTGAGGCTGCAATAGACAAGTGTGTTATATTTTGATACTCTCTAATAGAAACAACTATCAATTGATTGTCATTCATGAGATTCCTTTTTAAGGAAAAGTAAAATTCGACCAAAATTATAGAATTCGACCAAAATTCATTAAGATTCATGAATTGAGGTTTTAACCACAACTCAGCAATGACGGTAATAACTAACAAATACATGCATCATGCATGGAACCAGCGAAGTCCACAGCATATCCTACTAAGACAGTACTAAATTACATGTCTTCTTACCTTTTCTGCTTTGCTAATTTCCAAGCAAAAGTTCTTACCGGATTACCAAAACTAGCCTTTCTTTGAAAGGCATGTTGTTGGATTACCATAAAAGACTTGTTGGATTACCATGAGAGACTTGTTTTACGTGGTGCTCATGTTGCACTCTTTTTTGGCTAATCGTATTTGCACATCACCTCTAAATAGAAATGATTGAATACTTCCTTTAATCCTAAAAGGTTAACGGTTCAAGTCTCATATATATATATATATATATATATATATATATATATACACGGAAGATTTTAAAAGAGATGAGAGAAAAGAAAACAGGAACCTTGTGAGTACTCAGTAGCACACAGTAAAAGGGTGTAAACTCAGCTACCCTAAAATGTAGATCAAGATAGGAACCAAGCTTAGACGCTATAATCCCAAATCAGCCGAAAAAAAAACCAAATAGAGCTATAAAGCCCAAATCAGCCATAGAAAAAGCTTCTCTCCAAGTTATATGAATATCGCTTTGAGAGTTTATTGTTTTTCATTTATTTTTCCAGTGCCTCATCATTATAGATCAAAATCGTGTGGAAGTCTAAAAGTGGCTTTAGGAGTTTTTTTCTAGTGTTCTATCACATATTTTTCCTATAAAGATTTTTAAATATTGTTTAAAGCTCTTACTCGAAGTAGGTGATGTTTGATTCAATTGCCTAACTTGATATCATCCCAGAAGGATATGAAAACTTACAAGTTGAAGACTCTTTCACAGCCCATTGCAATAAATTTTGACAACCAATTGACCATCACAATTGGCTCAGACCAGCTCTATCTTAACCCAAAAGCCCACATTCTACTTCACAAATCAAATTTAACTTCAACTCATAACTCTTGTGGCTGATCCACGAGGAAACAAAAAGATGGCTTCCTACAAAGTCAATTTATCATCTTTCCTACAAAGTCAATTTATAAATGTTGATTCAACCAATACCAAAAATATATTAAAAACCCATAAAAAATAAAATAAAATAACTGTAGCATATTTGCAGTCCGTATCGGATCAGATGCATAACAAGAGTACTCAAGATCTTACAACATTTTTTTTCACTCTTCTCAAACCAAGCACATTATAGACTATTGCTTCTGGATGTATGTTGGTACATAAAATTGAATAAAATATTATATACACAATGTGGAGATCTTTGAATAAATAGAACGTAATTGAAATAACATTTTCATAAGTTGGATACAAGAAACATTCAACTAATTGTACAAAAACCACAAGCTTTCCTAATTAACAGCAAGAGAATACTCATTGTAGCTACAAATATCACTAGAAATGTGACATAAGAAAAAAATATTAGGAAAAGGACTGTAATGTCTGTCTTTATGCCTGTTTCACACTTTCACTGAGGTAGCATTCATAATTCAGTCATATAGTGATTTAGCAAATTGAGTTATCAATGATTTTCTTTCTTTCTTCAAAATTTTCTCAACACAATGCTCACTTTTTAATATAGCTTTTCATATGGCTTTCTTCGTTCAACATTTTTGGATCTTTTCATTGGTCTTCCATTCTTTATCTTTCTGTTTTGAAAAAGGTTAACAATTAGAGAAGGTGAAAGGAAAAGAAAAGGATGAATCAAAAACAAGTTGTTCAACCAAAAGAGGTGTTGCTCTGCCTAATGTCACAGGCCTAACTTTTGGAAGCTTGAAGCAAGAAATATTAGCTGGAAATTACACCAATGTAAGCCTAAAATATAAGAATGCGTAAGAGAATAAAGAAGATCACTCTCCGATGTGGAGAAGAAAATCTTCATTGTTTCCCAAAGATCTTCACTTCTTTGGATGATATGACTAAATGAAGGTGACTCTGATTTTATTTATAATACATACAAATGAACAATAGAGATATGTACAACTTGTTGGAAACTTAGCGGTGAGAATTCACTCAAACTCAATAAGGATTAAACAAATATTTTAGGAGGAGAAATTGTTGGATCGAAATTCTCACTAAAACAAAAAATAAAACTTTTACAACACTCAAAACACCTCACAATACAAAGCTTTGCTTTGTTTCTCACACACTCACTAGAAGCTTTGCTTCTCTTATGTTTTCTTCTTCTTTGTGATGCTTAGACCTCATGCAAGAGGGGCTATATATAGTGCAAGAAAATTAATCTAAACCATTCAAATTAACAAATACAAATAAATCCTAACCACACAATTTCACCAACCAAACAAATACTTTTAAATTGACTCACCTAACCTTACACCTAACCTTAGAAGGTTCTTCTTGATGGACTTGGGCTTGGTAATGGGCTTGAAAATGGACTTGGTAATGGGCTTGGAAATGGGCTTGGTAATGGGCTTGCTCAAAACAAGTTTATATTTTCAACACCCCCTCTTAAACCTGTTTGACCATGCCAAGCAAACTTCTTAATCTCGAAAAATCTTCAAACTTTAGTGGTTTGGTGAAGATATCTGCGATCTGATCCTTTGACCTTACGTATTCCATTTGCACATTTCTTTTTGCTATGCATTCTCGTATGAAGTGATAACGAGTATCGATATGTTTGCTTCTGTCATGGAACACCGGATTCTTTGCTAAGGCGATGGCTGACTTATTGTCTACACAAATCTCAGTTGGTTCTTCTTGTGGCAAGCTTAATTCCTTCAATAAATTTCTGAGCCAGATTGCATGACAAACACACGAAGTAGCAGTTACGTATTCGGCTTCACAGGTGGATAGTGTGACAATGGGTTGCTTCCTTGACATCCATGTGAAAGCTGTGTTTCCCATGAAGAATGCAAACCCACTGGTGCTCTTTCTATCATCTGTATCTCCACTCCAATTGCTATCGCTATATCCAACAAGTTTGAAGTCATTTGAAATTGAATAGAACAAGCCAAAGTCAATTGTACCTTTGATATAGCGAAGGATTCTCTTAGCTGCCTTGAAATGGGTAGTTATTGGATTCTCCATATAACGACTCACCAGTCCAACTGCATAAAAGATGTCAGGTCTTGTACAAGTCAAGTACCTCAAACTTCCAACCAAACTCTTAAAGAGTGTTGGATCCACCTTTTCTGCTTCATCATGCTTAGACAGTTTGACTCCACATTCCACCGGTGTGCTTATTGGATTGCAATCATCCAACTTGAATTTCTTAAGTATCTCCCTTGCATAGCTTTCTTGGGAGATAAAAATGCCATCTTCATTTTGCTTGACTTCGATACCAAGGTAGTATGCCATCAATCCGATGTCGGTCATCTCAAATTCCTTGGCCATTGCTTTCTTGAATTCTTCAAAAAAACTTGGATTGTTACCGGTGAAGATTAAATCATCCACATACAAACATACAATCAAAACATCTCCATCTTTGAATTTGATGTAGAGAGCATGTTCATAAGGACATTTGGTGAAGCCATTCTCTTTGAAGTATTTGTCAATCCGATTGTTCCATGCCCTTGGTGCTTGCTTCAACCCGTAAAGAGCTTTCTTTAGTTTTAGAACTTTGTCTTCGTGGCCTTTGACTTCATAGCCTGATGGTTGCTGAATGTAGACTTCTTCTTCAAGGACTCCATTTAGGAAGGCGGATTTTACATCCATCTGATGAATCTTCCACTTATTCTGAGCTGCCAAAGAAATTATTAGTCTTATAGTTTCTAATCGAGCAACAGGAGCAAATACCTCATCATAGTCAATTCCAGCTTTTTGACTATAGCCTTTTGCAACAAGTCTTGCCTTGTGTTTTTCTATCTCTCCCTTAGCATTTCTCTTTGTCTTGTACACCCATTTGACACCAATTGCTTTGTGTCCTTTTGGAAGTATAACGAGCTTCCAAGTATCATTCTTTTCAATGGACTTGATTTCTTCATTCATTGCATCTTTCCACTTCTTATTTTGTACAGCTTCTTCAAAGCTCACTGGTTCGGAATCAGCAAAGAGACAGAAAAGTGTGAGATTATCAGGTTGTTCAGTTACCTCATAAAAATCTTGCAAGCTTCTTGTACGCTCCACATCTCTTTCATTCAGAAATGATGGTGGTGAGTTTCCATTATCTGTTGAGACTGGTGATGCTGGTGGTGTAGTGGGTTCTTGTTCTGCTTGCCCCACTCTTGGTTGCTCCTCATTCTCTTCTTCAAAGTGGGGAAGGAAACTGTAATCTTCATCATGTATTTTCCAATTCCATGTGCTTTCTTCGTCGAATACAACATCACGACTAATGATAGTCTTTCCATTGTTTGGATTATACAGCTTGTAGCCTTTAGAGTAATTATCGTACCCAATGAAGATGAACTTCTCACTTTTGTCATCAAGCTTACTTCTTCTCTCGTCTGGTACATGTACATGAGCTATGCTTCCAAAGACTCTCAGGTGGGAAATACCTGGCTTCCTTCCATTCCATGCTTCTTGTGGTGTCTTTCCCAACACACTTCTTGTTGGAGATCAATTTGATAGGTATACTGCGCAAGCTACAGCTTCCGCCCAAAATTCCTTCGGTAATCTTTTGCTTTTCAGCATACTTCGTGCCATATTGAGAATTGTTCTGTTCTTTCTTTCTGCAACACCGTTTTGCTGAGGGGATCTCGGAACGGTTAGAGGACGTCAGATTCCATTTGCTTCGCAGAACTCTCGGAACTCTTTTGAGGTGAACTCTCCTCCTCGATCAGATCTCATTGCTTTTATCTGGTAGCCACTTTCTTTCTCCACAGCAGTTTTAAATTTCTTGAATACTTCAAAGACTTCTAATTTCTGTTTCAAGAAATATACCCACGTTTTTCTTGAAAAATCATCAATGAAGAGAAGAAAATAATTACTATTACCGAGAGAGCTTGGCTTGATTGGACCGCACACATCAGTATGGATGAGCTCGAGTGGTTTCTTGGCTCTTGATTCTGACTGTTTTGGGAAACCTTTTCTGAATTGCTTCCCAAGTAGACACCCTTCACAAAGTTGGTCAGGATGATTAATACAAGGTAGTCCTCTCACCATTTCCTTCTTAGACAACATTTCCAATCCTCCAAAGTTGAGATGCCCAAATCGAAGATGCCATAACCATGATGCATCTTTGTAACAAGCTTTCAAACACTTTACAACATCATTTTGAATGTTCAACGAAAACATTCTATTCTTTGACATTTTCACTTTAGCAATTAAATTTCCTATGTCATCTCTTATAAAAAGACTACAATTTTTCATGTGAATATCATAGCCTTTTTCTAAAAGTTGACCTAAACTCAAGATGTTGCTTGTCATGTTGGGCACATAATAAACATTTGAAATCAATTGGTGACTACCATCTTTAGCACGAATAAGAATGTTACCTTTTCCTTCCACCGGAATTTTAGAACTATCTCCAAATGAGACATTGCCACTCACAGATTCGTTGAGCTCTATGAACATGTTTTTCCTTCCACACATGTGGTTGCTCGCACCGGTGTCGAGATACCAAGTATTCTCTTGGTCTCCATCATTGTCTCTGTGTGCTAATAACAAAATTTCTTTTTCTTCTGTTCTTGCTTCCATAAAGTTAGTCTTCTCTTCAACCTTGTTATTTTTAGCTCTACATTCTGAAGCATAATGTCCAAATTTCTGACAATTATAACACTGAACTTGAGATTTTTCGTACCTCGTGTTCGAATTGGCTCTCCCACGACCTCTTGTTGAATTTTCTCCTCTCTCATGGCTATTGTTAGAATTATTGTTGTTATAATTCCAACCTCGTCCACAACCACGACCTGTACCTCGTCCTCGGCTTCTTCCTCTGCCTCGACCACGTTGGTATCTCTCGTGGCTTTGGATTTCTTCCTTCTCTTTGAGTTTGGACTTGAGGAGTTGTTCATTGATACCTTGCTTCTTTTTATGCTTTTCTTCGTAAGCTTGCAACGATCCTTGAAGTTGCTCAATTGTCATGGTTGTCAAGTCTTTAGTCTCTTCTATCGTCACAACGATATATTCAAATTTGGAATCCAACGAGCGGAGTATCTTCTCTATTATTCTGGTATCTTCCAGTGTCTCACCGTTTCTTTTTAATTGATTAGAAACGGTTAACACTCTTGTGAAGTAGTCAGAAATAGATTCAGATGCTTTCATATGTAATGATTCAAACTCACCTCTTAAAATCTGAAGACGAACTTTCTTCACTTGTTCAGATCCTTTGCAAGAGGTTTGTAGCTTATTCCACGCTTCTTTAGCGGACTTTGCACTTGAAATTTTCTCAAAGCCATCATCATCTAATGCTTGATAGATGAGATAGAGAGCCTTTTTATCTCTCTTCCTTGAGTCTTTTAAACTATCCTTTTGAGTTTGGGATAGTGTCGACTCATTTTCTGATTCGGTGTAGCCCTTTTCTACGACCTCCCAGACATCATGTGCTCCAAGAAGTGCTTTCATTTTGATACTCCAATTATCATAGTTGTCGTTCTTGAGTGTTGGAACTTGGAAGGATACCATACCATTAGCCATACCTTTTAATATGTTTAGAATTTCGAAATTCTGATTGCACGGATGGATTCAGAACGTCGAGAAACTTCAACCGGGACTTGAACCAAAAAGTCAACTTTTGGTCAACGGTCAAAGTCAACGGTCAACTCGGTCAACGGTTCGGCTTTTGTCAGCAGCAGCTCGGCTCGGCTTCGGCTTGGCTTGGCTTGGCTCGGCTCTGCTCGGCTCGGTCTGGCTCGGCTCTGTCTGTTAACCCGGTTTAACTCGTTTGAGTTGACTCAGTTTTCTGCAGCGATTTTCCGGCGGCGCGTGCGGGCGCGTGGAACCTCCGATTGGGATGATTGTTGCGGCGTTGTGCTCCTCTCGTCGAGAGCTTCGATTTGGTATATTACAAGACACTTAGCCTTGCTCTGATACCACTTTGTTGGATCGAAATTCTCACTAAAACAAAAAATAAAACTTTTACAACACTCAAAACACCTCACAATACAAAGCTTTGCTTTGTTTCTCACACACTCACTAGAAGCTTTGCTTCTCTTATGTTTTCTTCTTCTTTGTGATGCTTAGACCTCATGCAAGAGGGGCTATATATAGTGCAAGAAAATTAATCTAAACCATTCAAATTAACAAATACAAATAAATCCTAACCACACAATTTCACCAACCAAACAAATACTTTTAAATTGACTCACCTAACCTTACACCTAACCTTAGAAGGTTCTTCTTGATGGACTTGGGCTTGGTAATGGGCTTGAAAATGGACTTGGTAATAGGCTTGGAAATGGGCTTGGTAATGGGCTTGCTCAAAACAAGTTTATATTTTCAACAGAAATAAACTTCTCTATTAACTTTTTTCAAACTTGATACAATTTTGTTTCTCACCACTATTTACTCTCAAATTTCAAGTTTTCTCACACTTGCTTGAATGACAATACCACCTAGGTATTTATAGGACTCAAGAGAGATTTATGAATAAATTCTCATAACTACAATACAAAGAACTCTCACATACATTCACCTTATTAATTGACATAAATTATCTAAATACATAAATACAAACTTCTAAATGAATCTATAGTTAAACTCCTCCATGATTCATGCATGCTTGTGTCTATATAAATCATGTTTAATTTCCAACATCCCCCCTTAAACATGATTTTCTACATACTCCAAGTAAGGCTCTCATTCTACAGAATACATCAACTTTGAGAGGCCTGGTGAAAGTATTTGCAAGTTGGTCTTCTGTCTTCATATACTTCACATGGATCTCCCTTTTCCAAATGCACTCTCTAATGAAATGGAATCATGTATCAATATGCTTACTCCGATCGTGGAACATTGGATTCTTTGACAAAGCAATAGTTGACTTGTTGTCCATATTGATCACTGTTGCTTCATTATGCATCATTCTCATTTCTTTCAATAGATTTCTTAACCATATTGCATGACAAGTACAAGATATGGCAGTAACATATTCAGCTTCACAAGTAGACAAGGTCACAATGGGTTGTTTTTTAGAATTCCACGTAAAACAAGTATCACCCATGAAAAACACAAATCTAGTAGTGCTTTTACGATTATTAACATCTCCAGCCCAATCACTATCACAATAACTTTTAAGCTTATAATCTTTAGTAAAAGAATGAAACAACCCATAATCAAGTGCACCTTTGAGATAATGGAGAATTCTCTTAGCTGCTTTCAAGTGAGTAGTTGTTGGAGATTCCATAAAGCGACTAACTAGTCCAACACCAAAGAGAATATCTAGCCTTGTACAAGTTAGATATCTCAAACTCCCAATCAAACTCTTAAAATATGTTGGATTAATGGCATCACGTTCTTCATATTTTGATAACTTGGTTCCAGTCTCGACGAGTGTTGCCACTGGTTTGAAATTGATCATCTTGAACTTCTCAAGTACTTCTCTGGCATATCTTTTTGAGAAATGAAAATTTCTTCCTCCATTTGCTTCACTTTAATGCCAAGATAATATGACATTAGTCCAATATCTATCATCTCCAATTCTCAAATCATTACTTTCTTGAATTCTTTGAACATGTTTAGATTGTTTCCTGTAAAAATTAAATCATTCACGTACAAACAAACAAGCAAAATATCTCCATTTTTGTTTGTTTTTTAGTAAAGAACGTGTTCATATGAACATTTAGTATAACCATTCTTTTGGAAGTACTTGTCAATTCTGCTATTCCACGCTTTCGAGGCCTGTTTTACTCCATATAAAGCTTTATTCGATTTTAAGACTTTATCTTCTTAGCCTTTCACAACATAACCAAGAGATTGTTCTATATAGACTTCCTCCTCCAAGTAGCCATTTAAGAGAGCAAACTTAACATCCATCTGATAGATACTCCATTTGTTTTGGGCGGCCAACAAGATAATCAATCTTATTGTCTTCAAGCGAGCAACAAGAGCAAACACCTTTTTATAGTCTATACCTTAACGTTAACTGTAGCCCTTCATAACTATTCTCGCTTTGTATCTCTCCACTTCTCCTTTAGTGTTCTTTTTAGTCTTGATCACCCATTTGACTCCAATTGCAGTTGCCCTTTAAGAAGAGCAACAAGCTCCTAGGTGTTGTTTTTGTTAATTACTTAAGTTTCTTCATCCATAGCTTTCACCAATCTTTTATCCTTACTAGCCTCAGCAAAATCAGTTGGTTCACTATCTGCAAAGAGACAAAATAAGGTGAGATTATTTACTTCTTCAGTTTCATCATAAATTTCTCTCAGACTTTTCCTACCACGTGGTCCAGCAAAAGGACTTCCTTCTAAAGATGATGAGGTGATTCATCATGATTAGAAGATGGTGAAATTGTAGGCTCCTAAAGTGCTTTATTCTTATCATCACTACTTTCTTCAATAAAAGGAAAGAAAGCATTATCTTCTTTTTGAGCATTCCAATCCCAAGTAGCTTTTTCATCAAAAACAACATTTCTGCTCATAACAACTCTCCCACTGCTTGGATTGTAGAGCTTGTAGCCTTTTGAACTTGAATCATAACCTATGAAAACAAATTTCTCATTTTTATCATCAAGCTTTGAACACTTCTAATCTAGCATATGAGCATATGCAATGCTCCCAAAAATTTTCAAATGAGCAATACTAGGCTTCCATCCACTCCAAGCTTGTTAAGGAATCACATTCCATAAACTCCTAGCAGGACTTCTATTAGAAAGGTACACTACACATTCTATAGCTTCAGTCGAGTATTCTTTTGGCATCTTCTTGCTCTTAAGCATACTTCGTGCCATAGTTACGATGGACCTGTTTTTTCTTTTAGCGACATCATTTTGTTGTGGTGTCCATGCAACTGTAAAGGGTCGTCGAATTCATTTTCATCACAAAATTTATTGAATCCTTTTGAAGTAAATTCACCTCCTCTGTCAGATCTCAAAGCTTTTATAAAATAATCACTTTCTGTTTCAACAAAAACTTTGAATTTTTTAAATGTCCCAAACACCTCTGATTTTTCTTTTACAAAATAAACCCAAGTTTTTCGGCTAAAATCATCAATAAATAGTAGAAAATAATTATTTTTATCGAAAGAACTTAGCTTGATTGATCCACAAAGATCCATATGCACAAGCTTCAACGGCTTCTTTGCTCTTAAAAAAGATTCTTTTGAAAAACTCTTTATTGATTGTTTTCCAAAAAATGCATCCTTCACAAAACTGATTTGGGTGCTCAATATATGACAATCCATTCACTATGTTCTTCTTTGCCAACAATCTTAAGCCACCAAAATTCAAATGCCCAAACCTTAAATACCAAGCCCATGATGAATTCAAGCAAGATTTTAGATACTTAGCAATATTAGTTTGAATGTTTAACAAAAACATTCGATTTTTCATCATTGGTACTTTAACAATCAAGTTCTTATATCGATCTCTAATTGAAAGACTATAATTATTTATGAAAATATTATAGCATTTCTCCAAAAGTTGTCCCAAGCTTAAAATATTATTTTTCATATTTGGCACATAATAAACATTAGAAATAAATGCATGCTTTCCATTTTTTAAGCAAATCAAAATATTATCTTTCCCTTTAATCGGAATTTTTGGTGTATCACCAAAGGTAATTTTACCGCTTATAGATTCATCAAGCTCCACAAACATCGATTTGCATGCAAACATATGATTACTTACACCACTGTCAAGATACCAAATATTTCTTTCACATGTTTCTTCAACATTATATGCCAAAAGTAAAGTGGCCTCACTAGTTTTGTTCTGTTCCTTAGTGTAATTTGCATTTTCTTCAATTTTATTTCTGCACTCCCAAGAATAATGGTCAAACTTATGATAATTATAACATTCAACTTAGCTTTTGTCATACCTTTTTATTATCATTTTGTCTTCTATATGACCTTGAGTAACTTTGTCTCCCACAACCCCATGATGAACTAAGATGTTGATTGCTACCGCCATCTTCATTTCTTTTTTTAAAGTAATTTTCTTCTCTTCCTCGTCCTTGAGAATTACCATCCACGACCTCTACCATGGTCTCGACCTCGTCTATTCTGACTTTTCTCTTGATTATCTTCTTTGTTTTTTAGTTGTAGCTTTGTTTGCAATAGCTACTCTTTAGAATCTTTCTTCTTTTTCAAAAGTTTTTCTTCATGGGCTTACAAAGAATCCATGAGTTGATCAATTGACATCATACTTAAATCTTTTAATTCTTTAATAGCTACAACAATAAAGTTAAATTTTTCGTCTAGGAACGAAGAATCTTTTCAACAACTTGACTATCATTCACCTTCTCACCATATCTCTTCATACCATTTACAAATTTTAAAACTCTTGTAAAATAATCTGAAACTGACTCAAATTCATTTATATGTAAAGCTTCATACTCACCTCTCAATGTTTGAAGCCACACTTTCTTGACTTGATCCACACCTTTGAAAATGTCCTTTAAAATCTACTATGCTTGCTTGGAAGTGGTTGGTTCAGAAATCTTCTCAAACATTACATCATCAAGTGCTTGATGGATTATGGTAAGAGCTTTTTGATCCTTCTTCCTTGTATCACATAAAACATCCAAGCACTCTTTATTTATAATATATACAAATATTTCCCAAAGATCTTCACTTCTTTGGATGATATGACTAAATGAAGGTGACTCTTATTTTATTTATAATATATACAAATGAACAATAGAGATATGTACAACTTGTCGAAAACTTAGTGGTGACTAGTGAGAATTCACTCAAACTCAATAAGGATTAAACAAATATTTTAGGAGGAGAAATAAACTTTTCTATTTAACTTTTTTCGAACTTGATACAATTTTGTTTCTCACCACTATTCACTCTCAAATTCCAAGTTTTCTCACACTTGCTTGAATGACAATTCCACCTAGGTATTTATTGGACTCAAGAGAGAGTTATGGATAAATTCTTATAACTACAATACAATGAATTCTCACATACATTCACCTTATTAATTGACATAAATTATTTAAATACATGAACTCTCTAAATATATTAATGCTCTAAATACATGAATACAAACTTCTAGATAAATCTATAGTTAAATTCATCCATGATTTATGTATGCTTGTGTCTCTATAAATCATTTTTAATTTCCAACACACCTAACAGCTTTCCAAATGTCGAAGGATCAAAAACTATATGTCCAGATAGATCTCTAAACGCCATTTATATATGTTTTAACTATAAATAAAGAAGGCATTCATTAATCTAAAAACTATCCAAAGAAACAATAAAGTTCTCTCTCCATAACACTTGTGACTTTCTGTTACACACTTTTCTCTAACTATCTATAATTTGCATTTAACTATCTACATTACGTGTAATTTCTCTTACACAATCTTCTTTAATTTTAGGTTTACTTAGGTGTAAGTTGCATTTAATATTGTACGGTTGAAGATTCCAAAAGCTTGGCCCATGATATAGAGTAGCTATAGACAACCACAAACATTACTATAAATCAATGAATAAGATAAATTTTCCACATACAAAGGAGTTTCTTCATGTTTTTAATTTAGAAAATTGGTACTTTGAAGGCAACTCAAATTTAAAGTCTAAAAACATCCAAGAAGAGTCACGGACACTAAAGCTTGTTATAACAACACAAAAACATTAATTGTAGTGGGAGCAACTAGTACTCTAGTTTTGAAACAACGAAGAGTAAAGAAAAGAAAATAAGTGTCACTCATTATCATCTCTCATGGGAAAAATGCACAAAAACTATAAATAAAGAAGGCATTATTTATAGTCTCTCATGTTATGTGTTACACCTAACATCTTCATAATTGTCAGAGGATCAAAAACTATATGTACGGGTGGATCTCTAAACATCATTTATATATGTTTTAACTATAAATAAGGAAGGCATTCATTAATCTAATACCTATCCAAGGAAACAATAAAGTTCTTTCTCTTCATATCATGTGTGATCTTCACTTACACACTTTTCTCTTTTTGGCTTACTTACTATAATTTGCATTTAACTATCTACATTTCGTACATACACAAAAAAGCCAAAAAAAAAAAAAAAAAAGACAACTATCCATATTACGTGAAACTTTCTCTTACACAATTTTCTCTTTTAGGTCTACTCATGTGTAATTTACAATATTCCAAAACTCGCTACTCGAGACTGGATAGGCGATCCAGCGAGCGGCGAGTAATCGGCAACTCGACGAGTACTTGGGGAGTACTCGAAAAGTACTGTTTAGGGGTGAAATTGTAAGTTTTGAAGTTTTAAATCACAAACTGACATTTCTATAAACATCAGGGGCCATGGTCAAATTACCCTCACCCTACTTTAAACTCACCAACCGGTCAAACCCTCATTTTCTCATTTATCTGTCTCTCTCTTCTTTCTCTTATCTCTCTTCTCTCTCTAGCACGCCCACGCCGTCGCCATCGCCATCGCCGTCGCCATCGAGTCAGTTGTCGTCGTCGCCGTTTTGAGATCACAAAGTCCCGCCATCGCCGTCGTCGTATGCATCTCCAAATCCAGTCCCTCTTCATCGTCGCCGGAATCTCTTTCTCTCTCGTCTGCGTAGCCGGCCGTTCAAGGCTTCTTCTTTGCCTGTTTAAGTTTTTTTTCTCTCTTCATGTGTCATCAACGTCTTCCTTCAAGCCGTTGTCGTTGTCTCTTCCCTTCAAATAGTCGCCAGCCGAACTAAGTGTGAGTGAGACTTTGAGTTACACGCACTTGTTTCTTTAATTTTTTTTCTGTTTGTTGTTTATTTCTTCATAATTGTTGGTTATTTGGTGGGAGAATTGGATTTTGACTGATATTTTGATGGTGTTTGGGATGAATTTCGACCGGTTTATGTTGAGTAAACTCGCCGAGTCGGCCGAGTTCGGACGAGTTGGGCCGAGTTGGGCCGATTTGGGCCGAGTGTCCACCTCCGACGAGTAGGTCTTCCGATCTGGGGGTTCTCGAATCGGTGAAGTGCCGATCCACGAGAACCCGGTGAGTTCTCGGCGAAACTCGCTGAGTTTTTAAACAATGGTAATTTGCACTTAATATTGTATGATTCAACATTCCAAAAGTTAGGCATCTGTAGATAACCACGAATATTACCATAAATCAATGAATGAGATAAATTTTTCACATAAAAATGAATTTCTTGACGTTCTTAATTTATAAATATAGTATTTTGAAGGCAACTCACTTTTAAATTTTAGAAGTGTCCAAGAAAGGTCACCAACACTAAAGCTTGTGATACCAAACTCAAAAACATCAGTTGTAGTGGGAGCAACAAGTACTAGAGTTTGAAAAGACGTAGAGTAAAGAAAAGGAAATAAGTGTTATCCATTATCATCTCTCATGGGAAAAATGCACAGAAACAGATCTTCAAACAAACTAATCTCCAAAAATTCCAACAAAGGAACTACTCATTGGGCTGAAGCAGAACTCCAACCTACGTAATAACGAACCCTTCTACATAATAAGAACAAGAATCTCACACCGCTATCGTCCGCCATTATGTATATACAAAGAAAATCTTCTGATCAACATCAATCCTTAAAACAGATTGTAATTAACATACAGTCATGTCTTCATATTCTTTAATTAAATGCTAAAAACACAATGCATAGGCTGATACATATAAAATAAGTTGATTTGCGTTAAAGAAAAGAGAAAAAAAAAAAAATTACTTGCAACATACTCACATATTATTAGAACTAAATGCTGGCTTTTAAGAACCTGATTCTGAAGTGTCCAGCGCTGCAACATATAGGCAAATTCAAGTTAATTTTTAAAACAAAAATAAGATAGAATAGAAATCAAAAGTAATATATTGATTTCAGTTTACGAGATGTTACTTTAAGTAATATCAGAAACAGACAATTCTGTTCCGTCCATGGAAACCACACTATTTCGCTTCTTCTTGATTCGATTCTTTGCCATGCCTGAGAGAGAATGAACAAAATTGAATTCTTTCAAAAAATCTAATATAACCCTTAAAATCACTGATGGTGCGAGTATAAAATTAAAATGGATAGCCTTCTAAGGAATAAAGTGGGGTTTTTTAAGTATAAAATCTCTATGAGACTTCAATTAGGTCTCTCTCTCTCTCTATATATATATAGATATAGGTTTATATAAGGACTTTCATACCTTGGAGTCACTATTAGAGACGGGGCTAAGGGAATGCTGACCAGGCCACGACACTCCAAAAATGATTTTCTGAAAACAATATACCTAATTGAAGTCTTGCTCCTTTTGGTGTATGTTGATAACATACTCATTACAGGCAATGATCCTACCACAATATCTCATCTTACTGCCAAGTTTCATGCTACTTTGGCTCTTAAAGATTTGGGTGATCTTAATTTTTTTCTTGGCATAGAAGTTTTTCATAATGATTCTGGTATGCACTTACCTCAATCAAAGTATATTCGTGAATTGTTATATCGATTTGATCTTGAAGACGGTAAACCTTGTACGATCCATGCTCCTATTAGTCTCTCAACTTCTTCTAGTGAAGAACGTATAGAGAATCCTACAGTGCTTACAAGTGCTATTGGTGCTTTACAGTATTTGAAAAGGGTCTTGCATTATCTGAAATGGTCTATTAATCAAGGTTTGCATTTTGAGCCTAGTGTTAGATTGGAATTTTAGTTGGTTTTTGTGATGCAAATTTGGCATGTGATTCTACTGACAGGAGATCTGTAGTATGGTACCCTGTGTTTGTAGCTTGCTATTCTAAGAAACAACATGTTGTGGCACGTTCCAATACTGAATCAGGTGCGATAACATAAGTGCTGGTACTTTGGTAGCCAAATATGCTCGTGCTAAACATATTGAGGTAGATGTCCACTTTGCTCAGAATATGGTTCTTAATAAAGTTTTGGATGCATGTGTCTTCATGTGATCCTACAGCAAACTGTTTAACCAAGCCATTGTATAGACACCATTTTGCTTATTTGAAATCCAAACTTGGTGTGGCCTGCCTCACCCGTACATTTGAGGGGGCATGATAAGGTGTTGAAGTAGTCAGACCTGTTGGAAGATAAAAGAGTTGAAAGAGTCAAGGGTGGCTTGGAGCTGTAGTCTGCTGGTCGGCCTAAAGAGTTTTGTATTTATCTTTACTTTTTTTAAAAAAAAACTTTTATCTCTTATCTGGAGCTTTATCGGGTAGCTCATAATTTGCTATTTATAGTGAACTTGAAATACAAGTCGGTTATTTAAAAAAAAGAAAAAAAAAGAAATACAAGTCGGTGGCTTTCATTTCACAAAATTAGCTAGTTTCCAAATATCTTTATTGAATTTACGAAGAGGGGTAAAATGATCATTTTAGATTTAGTAATAGAAAAATTATTGATTATATAATAAAACTTAATAAATTGAAAACAAAAAACAAAATTAATTTTTTATTTAAAAAAATATATCATTATATCTGGAAACTTTTTTTTCCCTAGTTCGAAGACCGAAACGTTTGAAATATGAGAAGGGCCAAAAAACAAAACCCCAATAGAATCTTGAAAGCCCAAATTAGCCCTTCGAAAAGCTTCGCTCCAAGTTATATGGAAAAATTGCTTTCAACGTTAAAGAACTGTTTTCATTTATTTTTTTAGTACTTAATCATTAAAGACCAAAAATAATGAAAAAACAGAGACAAGTTTAAATTGGTTTTAGGATATTCTATTGTTTTGCCACATAATTTTTCAAAATAAATTTTCACATATATTGAAAACTCTTACTCAAGTCTCAAGTGGTTGATGTGCAATTCTATTGTCCGAATTGACATCATCCTTCCAGGCCATCACGTCACGATTGGCTCAGACCAGCCCAATCTAAATCCAAAAGCCCACAGTTTCAATTCATAAGGTTGATCCACAAGGAAACAAAATATTGACTTCCTATAAGGCCCAGGCCCACTTATAGATGTTTACTTAATGATATCCAAATAATTAGACACGAATTACAAACAAGAGCAGTAAATAGTTTTGCAATCAGGTGAATTAACAAGAACAACATAATTTTTTTGTTAAAAAAAAAAAGAATAAAATAATTTTTTTTCAAAAATGGGCGTCTAATTGGGTGGTAATATATAGTCCACTCACAACATTAGCCAAGATTGTGAATTCTATTCTTACTCATCCCATTTGAGCTACGTTCAGCATGCAAGATTGAATTGGAATAGAATTGATTAGATTATATTGAAAAATTACTATTTTATGTTTAGTAGAACTTAGGATTAGATTAAAATTATATCATATCATGTTTAATATAGATTGGGATTTGATTGAAATAAAATTAATTTGAATATTTTATAATATATTTAAAATTAATTTTTAAACAATTTGAAAAAAAAAATGGAGATAAAATGTTCATTCTCAAATCCATCAAGTCCCACCATTTTGATTGGGAATAAACATTCCTATGAGAAGAAGATTTGAGGGAGTTTAGGATTGAATTGAAATCTCATTCAGTGTTCTCTAAATCAATATTTTATAAGGCAAAAGGCGAAGCGATCGCTTTAAGTTGACCACATCGACTCAAAATGAGAAAAAAAAAAAAAAAAAAAAAAAAAAAACTCTAATTTATAAAATCATTCATAATATTAAAAAAAAAAATCTCAAAAATATCATGAAATCATAAAGGACCTTGGAGCCTTAGGGACAAAGCACGTTTTTTGGATGTGGGGCACACCATTTTGTAAAAAAAATTCCAAATGTTACAAAATCATAAGATTAGGGAATTTTATAATTTTTTAAAATTGTAGGGTTTTTTTTTTTTAACATATTTTTCAAACTAAATGTTTTAATTGAGAATTTTATCAAAAATTAAGGGTTATTCATAATTTTTACTAATGTACATGTGTGTGTACATATACATATATATATATGAAACTTGCTTTGAAAAACCCAAACCCAACCGTCACCCAGCCACTGTCATCTTCCCTCTCCCACTTCTCTTTTTTCTACTGTGTCTAAGCACTGGAAAACATGCGCTCACCGACGACCCACCGGAAAGCAACTTTTCAAGCCAACGACTCACCAGAAAGCATCTTCTTTAATTGGTGACCTACAGGGAGGCATATTCTCTTGCCGCCGACATGTTTTCTCTGTCGAAACTCATCAAAATGAGATAAAAGCATGAGGCGACGAAGAATAAGAGTGATTGGTTAACTAAGCTTTTAAAGGGAAAAAAAAAAATTGTTGAAATTCCATTTTTGCCCTTCTGACCGCCTTAGTTGTGCCTCAAACCGCCTTAACCTTGAGACAATATAAGCCATGTCGAGGTGAGCGCTTGAAAGCATCCAAGGTGGGATTTTGCACTATTTTGCCTAAACTGAACGCCTTGAGGCACCGAAAGCGGTGACCTCTTTGCCTCGCCTTTCAAAACATTGCTCCAAACATGAGATTTGAGAGTTTGAAATATTTTAAATCTCAAACTCAAATCTCATGTTCCACACATAACCTTGTAGGCAATTTTCCACCCCCTACTTGATGTGGATTACTCCCTCTCTTTCGGGGGAAGGAATCAAATCACAACTGGTCCCGGTTATACCCTGAACATAATACCAATACTCAAGCAAAATAAATTAAAATAAAATAATCTTTCTCACCCTTCTCCAACCAAGCACATTTTAGACTATTGCTTTAGGACATATGTCGGTTGATAAATTTAAGTAAAATATTAAATACACAACGTTAAGATCTTTGAATGAAAAAATAAAAAATGAAACAACAAAGTGTCACATGTTGGATACCGGAAACATTCAACTAATTGTACAAGCTACAATCTTACTAATTAACAGTAACACTCATTACAGCTACAAAAATCATTTAAAATGTGACATAAGAAAAAAAAAATTATGTAAAAGGACTGTAATGTCTTAATTCCTAGCCTGATACACTGATCTGGCCTTCATGAATCAGTCATACAGTGATTTAGCAGATTGAGTTATCAATGATTTGCTTTCTTGCTTCAAAATTTTCTCAACAGACTGCTCTTGTTTTGATATAGCTTTTCCGATGGCTTTCTTCTTTCGGACATTTTTGGATCGCTTCATTGGTCTTCCCTTCTTTGTCTTTCTGTTTTGAACAAGTTTTTAAGAGTTTAAGAAGGCCAAAGAAAAGCAACAAAAACTCAAATGACAGATAGATGTAAAGTCAAAGAAGGCATGAGCACCAATTTCTACAGCAGAACACTTTGGAAGACACACAAAAAGAGATCCAAAGTTAAAAGCTTTCATGTACATCAAAGAGTGAATGCTCTATAAGAGACAAAACCACAATATGGCAGATGAATCAAAAACAAGTTGTTCAATCAAAATAAGTGTTGCATTGCCTAATGTCACAGACTTAGTTTTTGGGAGCTTGAACTGTATAAGCCTAAAAGATAATAATCGAGTAGGAAAAAGATATCACACGTAATATGTAGAGAAAGAGCTTTACTATTACTCAAGAAAAGTACGTTTCTTCGGATGGATTGGAAAAATGAAGGCTACCCCTATTTTAGTAACAACATATACAAATAAACAATGGAGATATGTACGCCTAACATCTTTATAATAGTATTCGTCTTTGGCTTATCTTTGTACTCTTGTTTGAAGATCACACGTGATTTGGAAAGAAAGAGCTTTTCTTTTTTTTTTAACACCGATACCTTATGAATTAGAGCACTGTTGGAAGCTGTCGAGATTAGATGGTGATAGCATAGCCTAGATAAGTACTTCTAAAAGATGGCTACTATTACTAAAAGGTGACTCATACCCACACTTTGTGTTTTAATAAAATAAGGGTGAGACTTAAACTCATTATCTTTTATAATCAAGGGAGGTACACGGCTACTTTTATTACGTGGTGGTGTGTGAGAAAGAGTTTATTTGTTTTTATAGAAATTTACATGTTTTTGGATGGTTTGGACAAATCATTGCCTCCCCTAGTTGTCGTTACCACGTATGCAAATGAATCGTAGAGCCTTGTTCTTGTGGCTCCTAACATTTAGTTACACTAAGTCCTCTAAGCAAAGTAATCGAATACTATTCAAACTAAAAGTTAAAAAAATAGAAATTTTAGCATCAGACCACTTTCTAATCCGATCATGTCTTCAAATTGCACAAGCATCACTAATCAAATACTAAATACATACATGCATAAACAGATACATATACAAAATTTCTATTTTGACATAATTTGCATAAATTAATTGTAAATACTCACATGTTATGTGAACTAACAGCTGGCCTTTGCAATCCAGATTCTGAAGTGTCCATTTCTGCGTAATATATATATATATTCAATTTAATTATTAAAAACCAAAAATAAATAAATAGAAACGGGAAGTGATATCTTAGTTCAGGTTTACGAGATGGTACCTTGAGGAATATCGGAAACAGACGATTCGGTTACGTCCATGGAAACGACACCGTTTCGCTTCTTCTTGGTTCTGTTCTTCGCCATGGCTGTGTGAGAGAGAGTGTACAAATTTGAACCCAACAAAACCCTAGAAATAAACCTCGTTGATGTTGAAGCTATTTTAACTAATAAAGTGGGGTGTTTTTAGTAGTAAACACTAAGTAGCAAATATTAGGACCCTGGCTTGCCCAACACTAATAATGTTTTAATGTACGTGAAGTGGGTGTTTCTGGATTGAGTTGAGAGCGAATAATATTAGAAGCTTTGGATGCCTTTTATGCGGATAGTGATGATATTTACACTCCACTAAAGTAATATATATACTCCTTTTGTAAACACACCCCATTAAAGAGTGTTTTAAAATATTATAAATTATTATTATGACTCACACAGTAGGTGTAGACACAGTTTTAGAGGGATGAATGCATCGACCCTTTTTATAAGTAGAGATTTTTTAAAAGCCCAATATTATGAATTCATTCATTTTAAAAGCCCAATATTATAAGTAGAGTTTGACAATATTATGAACATTCAATTTATGTGCATGCCACGACCTGTTTTTTTTTTTTCTCTTATAGTAACAATGTAACATTACTTCTCCATTTTCAAAAAAATGTAACATTACTTCTCCAAGTTCTTGGTCTAAACTGACTTTAACTCAAATTCAGTAAAATTTTCATAAATTTTCTAGCTTTTTGAAATTTTACCCTTTTTCTTGCCATGTAAACCATGTTTAAGATAATTGTCTTAATTTATACAAAATTCGTGTTACATTACATGCAACCAAACTTTCGATAAACATAACGGGACCAAGGGAGAATTTCTGGAGGTGCATATTATGTGATATTGTCCAAGGTGTTTTATAATTGCCACGTAAGTCATCTCCCACGTATCTCACCACCCCCTTCTCCTGATATCTGAGAATAGAGATTCAAGTCATGCTATTAGAACTTATCTAGATTAATTTTAATAGTGATATGATCCGTAAAATATATTAGATAATGAAAAAAAAAAAAAAAAATCAAAACGTGACTCGATTAGCCGTATAAGTGACTGATACTGGGCCATGTAAAGCTTGAAATTAGTGGTCCACTTTGTTGTTACTGGGCCATTGGCCCACCATAAATTTGACAAACGATCATAGAAGGTTGGGGGATTGGGTATCACAAGGAGGTTGTCTTCTATCACTTACCTTAACAAATTCAAACCTTAATAGGCCCTGGCTTGACAATGACTACACGAAAACATTCTGTGTTAGTTGTTGTGCTAGTAATGGTTACCAAGAAAAATGTGAGTCCATGAGAGAAATTATTGTTGTGCATGGAAAGCAACCACTTCACCAATATAAAAGGACAAAAATTAACAACTAACTAGCCTTGGATTTTCTCTTTGATAATCAACAACCAGATCTTTGTTTGGCCCCATTGATTTGATTAGTTTGTTCATAATCCTTTTGGCTTGGGATTGTAGTCAATGGTGTACTGGTATGTCTTTCAAATAAGTGAAAATAAAATTTAAAATGTAAACTATGTTACTGTTATTGAGATTGTCCCATGTTGGATATGGGAGATTGTAATTGATGTACTGAACGCAACTCAAGGCCTACAAGGTGTCATCAATAATCTTACTGTATAATTAAAATCTAGCTAAACCTGTAATAATTCGATTTCTTTAAAAAAGTATTCACGCATACATTTTACTTTAGTAAGTACTTTAAATGTTTTACTGTACTACCAAAAAGACTATGAAGTTATATTTAACTTATATGAAAATGTCTATGTGAAGCAAAAATGTTAATATGTACACGATATGGCTATAAGGCACATGTTCAGTATTAAATTGTTAAATAAAAATATGGTTTTTTAAATGTTTTAAAACACTAAAAAATTAGCATATCAATATAAATAATTTAGAGGTGGACGTTTTCAAGTTTGAGTTAGGTTGGATTGGAAATCTCCCAATCCAACGTGGGTTGGATTAAAAATTTTTAACTCAACTCAATCCAATAAATTCTTCAACTCAGTTTAACAAATTCTTCAACTCAATCTAACTCAAACCAATAATAATTAAGTTAAATTTGGTTGAATTGATCGAATTTGATTTAATTCATCATAAAGACATGAAAAATTCAAGTTGGCAACTCCCCTAGTCTTAGCAATTTAATTACAACTAAAACGAATACAAATAAATATTCAATTATTACAAATAAAATATTCAGTCTACCACAAAGCTTGTCATTAATTTTCATATCTAACAAGTATTCTTCTAGAAAGATGAAAAAATCTTGGATTTAGAATTAGAGATTGATGTTTGTCAGGTTGGTCGGGTTGAATTGAAAATTTTTCAACTTAACCCAATCCTATTCAATTTTTAAATCAATTCAACCCAACCTAACTCAACTCATTCTAGTTTTTTTCAGATTTAACTCAACTCAATCCAATCAAAAATTGTTGGATTGAGTTGGGTTGGAGATACCTATCCCTAATAAATATAAATTATTTATTTAAACTTTGGATTCTTATCTCATGTTAAGAAAAAAAAATTGGTAAGAAGTTCTAAGGGTTGGTTTTGTATCGATTTGTTTGTTTAGAACTTTAGATATTTTATTGATCTACTTTAACTATTACATTGCTATAAAATGGGCTCCCCAAGCACAAAAAAGAGGACCGATTACCCATTTACTTCAAATTCAAAGAATCCCAACCCACATCCACATTCCTCCTCATCAAATGCTTGTTTTGTATTGTATGTTTTCTCATTAGAGTATCAAAAACAAATTAAAAAAAAGAAAAGAGATTCTTTAACTTGGGAACTACTCAAGCAGGAAGTGGGAGAAGCTACTAAGTGGAGAATTTTTGCAGCTACTTTTGTACCAATTGTAGGTATCATACATACCCTTTATTTTAAGGGCAGAGTCACATAAGTTGTCAGAGAACTTCCATCTTTCCCATACATAAAATAATGATGTTCAATGATTTTAAAGGTGTTACCAGCACATGACTGGAAAAAGAAGGAAAAAAGTATCTAATGACACTTACACATGCTTTAGTTTTGGGTTACTATCGCTGTTCACATTTATTGAATGTGTCCTATTTTTCTAGGGCCCATGAGTGAGACCACAAAGCACACACTGACTGCTGTAGGCATCAATACCTACATTATAGATTGGCAGACCTCATGCATATAAAACCCTAATCAACTTTTTTGCTTTACTTGCCTCCATCTAAAGTACTTTATAATTGAATCAATAAGAGTTCTTTAATTGATTAGTTTATAGCATTATTTAGTCGACTGAGATTGGCTCTTGATAATAATACTAATGGGATTAAATGATGTTGGTCAGTAATATATCCTCACACTTATGTCTTAAAGATGGTGAGTTTAAATCATCTTATAATATACTATTCATGAATTAATATCATTAAAATAGCATTACAAAATTATGATTACAAAAAAGGCTGAATAAATGGATTTTTTTTTTAAATGATAAATAATTTTTATTTGACTCGGAACTGTAGACTTGTTTTCGATTTTAATCAAAAAATTCTCAAAGAAAATTTTAAATTCTCTCAATCTTTTAATATAAAACTTGGATATTACAAGTTAAAAGTTGGTACAGAATATATGTATAGTTATATCAAATTTTGGATGATAAATGAAGTGGAAGATGAACATGTGATAATCATTGGATTGCAGCTAAAAAGGCACTTAATTAGGGTTAATAGATATTCTTATTAGCCTAATTTGTTGCTTGTTTCCTCCTGGTTGGTGAGAACTAATAATTATCATATTCCAGACATGACTTTGGTGGTGCAATTTAATGGGTTGCATTTAGGAGACATCATCATGAATTTCTTTTTTTGTTATTTAATTTATTAAAATGTTGCTAATCCAAATGTTGTATCTTGAAAAAAACCCAGCTAGATTTCAAGGTATTGGAACTTACATACATCATTGGTAACGCAGAAAATGTTATGTGCATGCACATGAATATGGCCAAGAAATCTGCAGGGTTATATATAATTTTGGCTGTATAAAGTTGCGTCAAAATCATAACTAAATGAATTATAAATGTCAATAATGTCTAACGTATGTTTGCCGTATAATAGATTTTAGGTAGATTGGATTTTTGTATGGTACCCCATAATATATTTGAAGATAAAGCCAGATTAAGTGAAAAAAAATAAACAATATTATTTTTTTTATGGCAATGATTATGATAGCCTTTGAGAATTCTCAAACACAAACTTTGTTGTGTATTTTAGGTATATTGTGTGGAAGATGTTTTCTTATATGTTAAGGAATTTTCCGCATAAGTTTCTGAATTATATTTCATAAAAATTGCCCTCCAAACTCCAATCTTTAAAGAGGTAATTTAATTAATTTCATATACAAAAATTATGTTAATTATGCTTTCAAAATAAAACAAATTTAATGATGATTAGCTTTTTCTTTATTAACTCAGTATTTACAAAAAGAAAAAAATTAAAATAACGTCAAAATAACTTGTAACGCTACATGATTTAGCTTTTTATCCTATTATCTAGATGATAATTACAAATAACCTATTACATCAATTGAATGAGTTTTTGGACAACAATTTTGGACTAAACAATTGAACTTTGTATTTATTTCAATGAAAACAGCACAATAATAGTTCGGTGAATGCAATGTATTATTCAAAGAAAACTTCTAATCTCAACAACAAATGTTTTTATCTATCTCTATCAAACGTTATTGTGAAAGGGAAAAGAGGTTGTTGACTTCTTGTTACAAGAAAGTATGTTTATTTAAGCCATATTCTTTTTAGTCAAAAAGATGTCCAAGCATAAAATAATTAAAGATAATTATCTAACATTAAAGGTACACTTTTGAACCTAATTCAATTTGGGAATTGATTACAATTTTAACTGTACCAAAAAATTTAGTTAGACTGGATGTTCATAAAAGGATTCAATCAATGGGAAGAAACAGCAATATTGAATGAAATTAGGTCACAATCAATGCCAGAATAATATCATAGACCAAACTCATCAAACTCAACCCAAAGCTTTGATTACCTCTTCTAGCTAAAAGGTAGTCAAATGAGGGTTTTTTTTTTTTTTTATAAAAAAAATATATATATTATCTCAACACTTTCAAAGTTTAATATTTATCGTTAATAAAAACAAAAATAATAAGGAAAAATATATATAAAAAAAGAATTATCATAATCATAATCTCACGTGTTAAATATTATAATTGAGTCATTTTCTATCAGTTTAAACTTTTGAGTTTGATGGTAACTAATATGATATCATGGTTTAAAAATATCTGTTATAACCCTCTCCCCACCCCCTACATCATTTATCTATCATCTTATTGTATATATTATACAGTAGAAGAACGTTATCATCTGTTATCTGTCCATATTACATATGAGATAAAGTGTTAACGTATTATAACTTTAAATCTTGAATATTATAATTGAACATTTTGTTTATCAGCTTAAATTTTTTAATTTGGCGGTAATTAATTGTAATCATCCATTACAATTATATTTTGGCTTACAATCTTATATTGAACTTACCAAGATCGATCACCATACACACAAATTATATATCTATTTTCATAAGTTAAGGGTCTATTACAAATCATGCCCATATCAATCATCACATGCTTCACTCGGATATTTTCTCCTTCGCTACGAGGAGAAAATATGTTATATATAATGATAAATATATATGATAAAACTTAACTCCAACCAAGGATGAGAATGAAATGTGCTTACCATTTAAACGAAAAATAGATGTGCCTAGCTAGCCATTATTAACAATGTGCGGTTCATATCAAGAGAGAATTTTATTTTATAAAACCTGAGCCGAAACCATAAATATCTTAGAATAATGGTCGAGCAGAACAATAACAAAAGGCCACAAATGGTGCAACCAAATGGGGTCACAATGTCACACACATTTAGAGATGTGTTTGATTAATGATTTCTAAGTAGGAATAGAATGGGAAACAAACAAGCAATAAGTTCCAATGGTTCCGGCAGTGGATGGGTATTTGCTCCTTTCTTAAAGATTGATCACTAACACCTAGCAATTTTGTTGTTTGACTTTATCCAAATCAGACTTTTCCTTTTTCTCATCTCCCCTGATTAGCCGGGGCCACGTTACCGTTATCATTGATCTCCCCTCCACTTATTTAATTTTTAAATATGATTTGATTAATTACTTCCAAATTACTATTATACCCTTCAATAATTTCAACGCTCGTATGAACACATAATTTGAAATGGAAGTGAAATTTGGTTTGCAGCTCAAAAATAAATTTTAAAAACTATTTAAAAGCTAAACTGGAAGCTTTTTTTTTTTAATTTAAATTTTCCAACACATTGTCAGGATAAAAAAAAATCCGAAATCAATCAAGAGAAAACTTTAATAACATAACTCGGATTTTCAAATATTGGGAGAGAGCTACACACATTTTTATAAAGTTTAGACAAAAGGTGACATGTATTAAACTCGAACATATAACTTGTTTGGAGAAGTAAAGATAAGTCGGGGTCGCTACCACTGCATCACCCCACTTGATTTGTTACACTAGAAGATGAAACCTTTCGGTATAACATTACATAAAGTTTTAATGTAATGTTATATAAAGTTATAATATCATGTTATATTGTTTAAAATTGGTAAAATAATTTAAACTTTTCAAATTTAATTTATTGTTTTTCTCAAATTTAATTTAAATATTAGCACAAATAATATACTGGTGGAAGCCGTTTCTAATTTATTTTATAAAGTTTTTATCTTATCTTGAGAATTATTTTTAAAATACTTTAGTCACTTGGCTAGGTTTAAGATTCTTTTACCAATATTTGTGTATATTTTGTTCATAAGGTTAAAAAAAAAAATAGTATTAAATGGATCTTATTATTCATTTGGGCACCCTTTAGATGAAATTGAAACTTTGCTGCAAATTAAGGTTGTTTAATATTAAAACTCAATCAAATTAGTTTAAATTAATCAATTTTAATAATTTTAATAATTCTTTTAGATACCATCTATAGTGAGAACAACTCGAACATTAAACATTAGTGAACTAAATGAGGGTTTTATAGGCATTAACCCAATTGTATAATGGTATTAATTTGATAGACAATCAAATTAAAAAACCATTCTCTAATGTTTTAATGTATTCTCATTTAATGTTTTCATGCATTTTCATTTAATGCTTCCATATTTTTTAATTTAATATTTTCTTTTTTTTTTTTTACTTTTAAATAGATTTGAAAATTAGAATTAAATAATTATTAAATTGTTAATATGACTGTCTAACACACCCTCTAAAAATAGATAATCATGTTAGTAATGTTTTTTTTTTTTTTTTATACTATCTTAGTTTGATATTGATGAGTGATAATTATATTGAAGAAGTTTATTTTAACTCAATATTTATTTATCCTACGTGACATATAATTTTTTTTATAATCCATGAGAGCGTTGAAGTGCTATTAGTAAGTTCAATAATCAAACCTACTTCATAATAAATTAAATTAGACTATTTTTTAAGTCAGGGTTTGGTAAAACTGATTTGAAAAATGTTATTTACTTGTAAATTAGAAGTTCTTTTAACAAACTTTGTTGACTTTAAACCAAAAAAGATCCGATTGACAAGTTCAACAGTTCAACACTGCTAATGTATGAATTATAACTTAACGAGTAATGCTGTGAATTAGCTGAATCCCATTATCCAATTTATTTATTTAATTTTTAAAAAAACCTTCCCTCCAATATTGAAATGTCATATTCAACGAAAATTATTTATTCTACCACACATTCATGTCACGCACGTAAATTCAAATCGAATGCAACTGACATCAAATAAGTGGTTCACTCAAATTGAAAAAAATAAAAAAATAAAAAAATTTATTTATTTTCAAATTGAAATATAGTTGTTCGAGTACGAAGGAAGAATATTTGGATGTCTTTTTCGACACGACGACGCATCAGTACGCTGCAGCCACACTGATTTTAATACCTGGTGCTGCGAGTACCCTTGCATTTTAGAGTAATTTACAAAAATACCATTGTAGGTAATGGAAGCATGAGGCTTATAATTTAACTTTAAATTATTGAGAGGGACCACGTTTTTCCACTACACTATTGCCTTATGGTCCATCTACATTGTCTGGTTGATGCTTTTGTGACAATTATAGACATCTGTTTCTAATTCTCCCATTAATTATGCCAAACCACATTGTCTTACTAGTGAAAAATGATTTATTTTTTGCCATTATTTTCATATAGTGTAGGAATAGATACATTCTAATAGGATGGGAGTAAATTTTTATATTACACTCATTTTAATTATGATAATTACCAACAAATTTTTTACTATTAATTTTAGATTTTCTTTATTATTTTTAAAATGAGATAACTTGTATTGTAATGAGCCGTACCGTTTTAAAGATTCTATATACTTGTGTTGACGTGGTAAACCAGTCAACCAGATTCTTGAGCCCAATGCCGCACAGATAAGGAGACCTATAACAGACAAACCCAATAATGGCAAAAAAGAGGAGAAGAAAGAAGAAGAACACACAAAGTTTGAAGTAGTTCGACCTTTTTAAAAGTGCCTACGTCCACTGTTTTTGTTATTAATGACAATCTCTCTCTAAACCCTTACTCTCTCGGTATTTTGACAGAATGATGGCACTCTCAATTTTGTGGATGCTCAACAATAAATGCCCTCCTCTATTTATAGAGGAGATGAGGCTACAAATGGAATAAACAGACAAAAGAGATTGATCCTGTCGTAATTAATACTGCTGGAGAGCATTTAAAGCTTCTGACTTTTGCCAGGTCAACTCTGGCTTCACGTGGGCCGAATGCTAGCCCATGCTGTTCTGGTGAGATTTCCCGAAATTAAGCTGTCATTAGGTGAAATAACCCTACTTATCGTGTAAGACACACGATCTTATTGTCTTGTACTAAAACTGGACGAACTGGGGTAGAAAACGGACTGAAGCGTCGTCGTGACGATCTTGACTTCGTGACGGCCTGACGATCTCAACGTCGCTACGAAGGCAATTGGTGCATCCGACGTTGTCTTCGCTAGTCTTCTCACGGGCTCGATTTTGTCGACTACTGGAGTGATCTCGCGAGCTGATGAATAGTGTTTCATACCTGATCTTGGTAGCTTGGGCCACTATCTTGATGGATCTTTGCCAGCCCATTTGAGGAATCCAAAAATACCCATAACAACTTGTGTCTTAATTTTGTTGTTTTCAAGACCATAATATAGAGCATTTATTTAGTTTTATAATGTTTCAATTTGCGTTGTTAAACCACATATGATATATATATATATGTATATTTTTTTTAAAGAGTAAGAAAGACCTGATTAGTGAATAAATTTAATATAATAATAAGCACTTTGTTTTACAAACTATGATGCCAACTTACAAAGGAGTCGATAAGCTATCGAGATGGAAGAGTTTAGCTAGTAAATAATAAGCAATTTTATTTATATTAAACGTGTTAGAGATTGTCATAGTTGTTCTATATTTAACGATAAGGTTAGAGTATTTTCATATCCAACTACTTATTTATTTATAATTCAAAAATTAGGATTAATTTGGTGTTGAGGGGAAAATTAGCTCCTCAAATTCCAATTAAATTTAACACCAAACTCATATCAACTAATTGATTCAAAGGAATAAGCCCAATAAGAAAAAGGGCGGGGCCGAATGCTCAACAACCAAGGAATGGAAAAGACAAGACTACACTTGTGAAGAGGTGGGAATGAGAACCAAATGGGAAATCCATTTTAAATGTTCAAAATGGATCTTCACGATCAACAGATTTCTTTGCATAGTTAGAAGAGCAAAAGAAGCTAGGCTTAACATCAAGTCTAGGGCTAACACGTTACAGAAATAGTAGGCGACAGATTATGGAGAGAGAAAGGGAAGACTAGTAGTGGCCACCTAGCATCAAGACCAAAAGGATGAGCAAGAATGAGGCATATATCCCCCCGTCTAGGAGACTAAGCGAGAAGGATGAGTAAGACAAAAAAGCATGAAACCAGGAATAAGAGAAGGTGATGGGACAAGAGACTAAGCGACATGATGTAGATGTGTAAGTGAAAGGGACACAAAATGAAGGTTGGCCATTAGAAAGGCCAGCAAAGGGAACTCTAAGGGTTAGGAAACAATATATAAAAGGTGAATCACCATTCAAAGGAAGGTAAGTGAATGCTTGAACCGACAATGCTTTAATACATAAGGAAGCTCCCTAGAGAGAATACCTGACAAACATTAGAGGTTGTTTTGGGTTCCATCTATAGATTAACCCAAATTTTTTCTCTCATGCCTTATTCCTTCATCCTCTTGATCTAATAGCCAAAGGGACTACCTCGTATATATCTTACTAACTTGAGCATTTGAGGACTTTCATCGATGCAACATCGACTATCCTTGACCTTTCTTGTTGTCTTGCAAGTAGTCAAGGAAGGAATAGCTCAGCCAAGGGAAGGAACAACTTAGTTAAGGGAAATAATAATTTTATCAAGGGGAGAGTTCCCTCTGCATAGGGATCTTTAGACATCCTAGGAGATTTCTATTAGATTTTCATCATTTTAAGTTGATTTGTAATTGCGATCTTAAATATTCATTGTTGGCGAAAATGGATCGACTAATTTTGGCATCAACATTTGGTGTTTTACTTTTTAAAGTAATCACTATGAGTTATGCTAAACAAATAATGTTGTATGCATTTGATAAATTTTTATCTTAATTGTTATAAATTTATTGACTGTCAAAGATAGATAGAAAATCAAAGTATTTTAATTTTAATTTTGTATAAATAGATTGTTTGTACTTAAGATTAAGATATAAGTATTGTTACGTTAAAATTACAAAGTATGATTTGGTCATTTAAGAACTTAAATCCCACATAATCACTCTATAAAATTAACATTCCACCTTTTTTTCAAATTTGTTATCAAATCAATCCTAATAATTAAATAATCATTTTAGAAAATTTTATTAATCATACTTTTTATATAAAAATAATTAAATAATATAATTTTAATTTATCAAAAACTATAGCAAACAAGATCTTAGAATAATTTATGAATTCAAAGTAAATGAGTGTCAACTTCTAAATCATCTTAACGTTCTATCATAATTAAATAAATATTCGAATGTAAAGTCATTAGTAAGTAAATGTATCTCCACCTTCGAATAAATATGACTTCTTCTTTTTGAAATATATGAATAAGGGTTTTATCAGTATCTTGGTAGGAATTGTTGAAACCATGCCACCTTAAGATTGTATGATTGAGGATAAACAATGTTAACTTTTTAAAGAACGTGAAATTGTGTAAGGTTGCATATAAATTTGCGTATATAAGATTTAATGATAAAAATTAAAAGATAATCTAAATCTATATTTACTTAATTTTAACAAAATTTTAATGGCTTGTGGAGTTTTTATATGCATACATATTTCAAAATATACAAGTAAGGCATTAAAAATAAATGAAGTACATTTTTTGTTTTAAAAGTGAGTTAACCAAAATTTAAAATTAAAATGCAAATTAAATGTGCAAAAAATCATGATAAAAACTCGATTTTATTGAACTAATATAGTATAATATGATATATTTATATTTTTTATTAAAAAAATGAGATTTTTTTTTTTGAAATAATATAATGTGAGATTTCTTGTAATAAGTAACAATCATAATTATATTTTTATAATCCAACTGATATAACAACTAACTTATATAAATTATACAGCCGATGTCATACACAATAGATAATGTCTTAAACATATATTAGGATAAACAAATATTACTTACAAGCTAAAAAATTAATGGCTTGCTAAAACTTGCATAAAGGATATCTTTTAAAAAAAACACAATACATAAATATCAATAATCCATTACTATAAACTTAATCATGAATGTACTCCCTTCAAACATGTGATTTTCTTAAGAATAATGTTAGAATTTTCAGATTTTTTATTCAAATTCATACCTAAATAATATAATATCTGAGTTGTTAACATTATATTAATTTTTATATCTTCTTATAATTTATAAGATGTTGATAATTTACATAATGTATGAATTTGGATAAAAAAATTTGAAAATTCTTAATATATATATTTTTTAAAAAAACCATCATTAGATAATGGTGATCCAAAATCAATACATCCATAACCTTCCATTCTCCATTTCTCAATTTTATTACCATCTCAATTTTTTTTTTTTTTAAGCGTAATCTCTCAAATAAATATCCAGAATGTACATGTAAATTTCTACCATCAATCTGACAATTATTGACTCAATTTCTATGTAATTGTATCATATTTATTATTATTATTATTATTAATTTTTACTTATATGGAAAAAAACTAACTATTTCTTTTCTTTAAAAGAAAAAAAAAAACCGAGAATTGGTTAATGGTGTGATGACGATGGCATTGACTTGGTGCTTCAGGGCCTGTTTTAAAATGTGTGAATTATTTTTCCATCTTGTGTAGATTGATCTTTCTTGTATGAGAATCGTTTATTGGGTCACATTTTAGAATCAAATTTCGTTTGGTCCCGATTTATCTCGAGTTTGTTCCAGCCACCAAAAAAAAAGAAAAAAAATTAATTACTTCAAAAAATAATAAAAAACTATATTCTAGAAATTTTCTAAGCTAAGTTTGAATTTTAAATCGAGGAAAAAAAGATCAAAAAATCCCACCATAAACAAATAAAAACAAAAAGGGCACAAAAGGAATTCCAGCTAAAAAAATTCAAAATCAGAAACAATACCAAAACGGTAATTTCAACTACAAATCCGCCTAATTTAAACACTGTCAGATGTTCAGGTCTCTCCCGTGCTCTGGATTCTGTGACTTCCTTCCTTGTCATCCCAACTCTTCTCTTCTTCATCGGTTTCTGTTTCCTTAAAAACACACTTTTTTTATATTTATATCACCATTTCTTCCATTACAATTCACAAAAACAAAAAACATTTTCGAAAAACTTCACATCAGATCTAAACCGTCCCCCCCACACACACACACACCAACCTCAAAAATAAAAATTTCATATTTTCCCTACCTTCAAGCAACAACAACATCAACAACAAACACAAGACAAGCTACAACCTTGTTCGAGAAACCAGAAGAGGTTAGCTTCAGTTTGCGGTTTCGTTTCTGTTTTTGTGTTTTATCTTTAAAACTGTTTTTTGTTTCTCATTAATTATTTCTATTATTATCGTAAGTTTCGCTCTTTAGTAGAGCCGTGGAGACACGTATTCTCGTTCTGGCAAATTTTCAGTTTCACAGTTTTTTCTTTTTTTCTATTTTTTAAATTTTAATTTTTCTCTCAAAATCTTGGAAATATTAAAACAATATCATATTCTTCCTCCTACATTTTCTCCTTTTAATTATTATTATTTTTTTCTTTTTCACTTTTTCGATTCTCCAATCCGTTGAAATAGACCTGAGCTTGTACGGATTTTATCTTTTTTTTTTTTTTCCTCGGTTGTGAAAGAAATGATTTTGTTCTCGTAATGCGAGTGGAATTCGAGTTTTGTTAGCGAAAAGTGGAAGTTTTTGGATTTGGATTCAGGTTTTTTGGGGGCTCTGTTTTTGATATATAGGTGTGATTTTGAAAACAGAGCTACCAAGATTGGATTTTGAGACGAAATAGAGTAACCTATTTGTGTTACTTTGATTCAATTTAGGGGTTTCGAGCTCTGGTCAACCTGAATTGGTGTTTTTGAGCTCTTTTTTCGTTGTAGAGATTGAAAACAATAGACAAATTGGTGTTTTTGGTAGGCAAATTTGGATCTAATGCGACGTAAAAGCTTGGTTTTGGAAATCCAGTGAACGAATTGGTGACTGTTTTCAGTGAGTGATTTTGAAGGTTTTGTAAGAGGGAAGCGTTTATATATAGAGATGATGTTATCGGCGTCACCTTCTCCTTCGTCCATGGCTCGTAGCTCGTTGGAGGAGATGTTGGACTCGTTAAGGCGGCAAGATGAGTATGAGAAGCCTAGGGACTTACCGCCAGCTTTGCCTGCACGGCCTACCTCAAGGGCAAGGTTGCCTTCCGTGAGGAAGTCACTGCCCACTGACTTCCGGGTTGGTGATGAGAATGGGAGAAAGGGTGTGGTGGAAAACTGTGGGAAGAGGAGCCAAGTGGAGGGGAAAGAGGAGGGGAAGAGGAAAGAGAAGGAGTTGGGAGTGAAGAGGAATAGCTTTGGGAGCAAGAGGATGAGGAAAGAACAAGCAAGTGAGGATTCACCGTATTTTGATGGTATGGTGGTGGATGAAGAGAAGAAAGACGAGGTTTTGGAAGCAAATTTGATTAAGTCGACCAAGAGTGGGCAAGTTGAGTGGGAGGATAATGTTGGTTATTTCATCAAGAAGGTAAATCAAATGTGTTTGGTTCTTGCTGTTATATTAGTAGTCTTTACGTTTTTGTGTGTTACTATGGATTTTAGAGATGTATGATTGCTAACTTTTTGGTTACAATTGACCTTTTAGGAGGGCTTAGAAGGGATTTTATTTTTAGTGTCTATAGCCTATAATTTGACTGATTCTATTGGTTAATTGAAAATTTTGGTTTGATTTACATGGTTTGCAATGTTGTTGGAGGGCTAGATTGGAGGGCTGCTGTTTGTTGACAGTTTTATTTCAATTGTGACTCTAGGTTTAGTGCTTATCTGTTTGTATTTTAGTGGACTTCTGGTTCACAGATGTATTCTCATATTTTCATTAATAAAGTTTTTGTTTCCTATAAAAAAAAAAAAAAAAAAAAAACATGGTTTGCAATGGTATTGTACTTTTTTTTTTAAATGATTTTGTTGAAATGAAATAAAAAAAATTGATTGGTTTCTATAGTTTTGTTAGTAGTTGTGATGCATTTTGCATATTAAGTGAAGTTGATAAGAGTGATTTCTAGGTGTTTTTAGCTCTATAAATTAATTTTTGTGATTGTTTTAATACCCATTGAAGATTTGGGTTGTTTACGAAGGCTGTTTTAAATAGGGTATTTTATCCAAAAGGTAATTGACATGGAAAAAGTTGTATAATTTGTGTAATTTTCACTGAGATAGTTGGTTTTGGGAGCATTTTACTGTTCAATTGAAGTTGTATGAATGCTTAGTGTTAGGAAATAAACCTTCTAAAATATAAGATTAATGAAGCAATAAAATAATATGAAAATAATAATGAAATAAAACAGACAAAAACAACGCATAAAATTTACGTGGTTCACCCAAAGTAGGCTATATGTCCACGGAGTTGCTGCAGGTCTTCATTATGGAGAAAAATATAACAAGTGTTTACAAATATTCAAATTCTCACAATTCAGATTCCAATTACATGCGAGAGAATAACAAATTTTAAACACTCAAGAGAACCTCACTTTTCATTTAAAGAATTACATCACTCTTTTTCTCTCAATTTTGGGAAGATTGAAACAATGAGAGGAGAGACCTTTGTATAGGCACCTCTAAGCTTTCCCTCATTAATTACCATTAATGCATTTCTTTTTAATCATGCAGCAATCGCCTCATATACCCCCTCAAATTTCTTCACTGCTAAAACTGAGTTTCTTTATTTCTCAATTTCCAAAATGGAGAATTATTGAGTTTTCTTATTTCTCTATTGTCAAAACAGAAATTATTAAATTTAGGATCTGTTCCTTCTAGGAATTGACCATTTAGGGAAGGGTTTTTAGCCTCTATGATGATTGATTTATTATTATTATTATTATTTTTGTATGAAGTTTTGGGGCTCTAGAAGGATTCTCGGGACTTTATTTACTTGTTATGGTATTCATTGTGTTATCATGTGATTTTGAGAGGGCTAAGGGTGGGGTCTTGGTGTAAAGTATGATGGGGAGGATATGCGATTTGCTAGGTTTATAATGTGATATTTACACATTGAGTTTGTTCTTTCGTTACATAAATCTAGAAATCAGTAGTTTTTTCTGAATATTATTGTATATTATGTGATTCATAATATATTGTAGGTTTATATACTTAATTTGTGAATTTGCGTTTTTTTTTTTTCAGAAACTATGTGTTTGGTGTCCACTTGCAAATGGGAAATGGGAGTCTGGAAAGATACAATCTACCTCAGGGGATGAAGCATTTGTTTCTCTCTCCAATGGAAATGTATGATATAAGCTTTCATAATTACTGAAAGCTATCTCTAGAGTCTTTTGTATATGAGTTTGTGGGTTGTGCATGTTACTTACAATTTGTCTGCACAGGTTGTGAAAGTGTCCACTGGAGAGCTCTTGCCCGCAAACCCAGATATTCTTGAGGGTGTGGATGATCTTATACAGCTTAGTTATTTGAATGAACCATCAGTTATTAATAATCTTAGGTACAGATATTCTCGGGATACAATCTATGTAAGTACTATATCAACCTCTAGGTCTTGCAGGTCATACTTGTTAGTCTGCTTCTTTCCTCCCTTCCACTCTCCATTTATTGTCTTGTTTTTTCTGTTTTGTAGAGTAAAGCTGGACCAGTTTTGGTTGCAGTCAATCCCTTCAAAGATGTCCAAATTTATGGCAATAAATTTGTCACAGCTTATAGTCAGAAACTTATGGACAACCCTCATGTTTATGCTATAGCAGACACTGCTTATAAGGAGATGATGGGAGGTGAATATTCTTCTTTTTAGTTTTGTAATGTCATAAAAGAATTTAAGCATTGCCTAGTTGCTAACACCTTTTTCTTGTCTGTAATTTATATTGTAGATGGTGTAAATCAATCCATAATCATAAGGTTTGTTTGGAATTTTACTTCCTTTTCACGATACTCTTTTAAGTTGTAGTTTCTCCTTGTACACCCTAGCCTAGTTTGTGGTTTTTCTTGCTGGCGTTCTTGTATTTTGGACCTTTAAGCTCCTTATTTTTTAAAATACATAGAGTTAGAATACTTATACGGCCAAAGAGTATCATTTCTAAATCTTATCTTACAGTGGTGAAAGTGGAGCTGGGAAAACTGAGACAGCAAAATTTGCAATGCAATATTTGGCTGCTATTGGTGGTGGCAGTGAAGGGATAGAACATGAAATCCTTAAGACTAACTGTATACTTGAAGCATTTGGAAATGCGAAAACATCCAGGAATGGCAACTCTAGCCGATTTGTAAGTTCTATACTTTCTTCTCTTTGCAGCAAAGGGACCCTTACTTTTATTGTTATATAGCTCAAGGATCCATACTCTTCATTGATGCAATTCGCAACTGAAACTGTTTATAAAGCTGTGCATACTCTTTGCTCATTAATCTGAATGTATTCAGGGGAAATTGATTGAGATTCACTTCAGCACACTGGGGAAGATATGTGGCGCTAAAATTCAGACTTGTAAGGATGTTAAAGGTCTTATGATTCACTACGTTATATTATCTGTTAACTGTGGTAACTGACTTGTCTCACTGTTGTAATTTCTTGTCTATGTCAACTTCAATTCACTTACTCTAATTGTGGATAGTTCTGCTTGAAAAGGTAACTTTTGACTTCATCGAAACTTCAGCTTGAAATTTTAGTAGTTATTATGCGCTGTATCTGAAATTGTTGTATTTTGGGCAGTCAAGAGTAGTTCAGTTGGCCACTGGTGAACGGTCATACCATATCTTTTATCAACTTTGTGCTGGTGCTCCATCACTTCTTAAAGGTATCATTTTGCTATTAATCCATGTATGCAAAATTTTCAGAATTTTGTGATGCTATGCAATTTAATCAGCGTGATGCATAAATTTTTCTCATGCTTTATGGCAGAAATGGCTAAATCTACAGCATCAGTGCGCATGTAGCAAGTCCCTATCTGTGTCATGGTGCTTAGTATGTGACTGTGTGTGTTTTATACTTCTGTTGAGAGTTATTTTTTTGATGTCAAGAATTTATTGCAATAGAGCTTTAATAGAGTGGTCTATCACATTACTAGTTGGTAGGAAGTTGCAGCATGGTACATTGCATTTCATGCTTCAACTTCTGACTACCTGTCATGTTGTACACTATATGAGTGGTGGGGAGTTGCGTCATGAAATGCAATATATCATGCTGTGCAACCCATAAGGAGTTAGCAGCATAGTCAAGCTTGTGGTTTGATCCTACAAGGTTTGGGACTTGAATCCCTCATCGGTATCTATAAGGCCAAAGGTCATAGGTTCCCGTTTTCCAGAAATTGTAATGTTCAGCAGGGGTTCCAATTTCGAATTTAGGTTCGCTAACCAGCCTTGGGAATTTCTAGATTATCAAAAGAAAAAAATAATAAATAAATAAATAATTTACTTTTGTAGTTTTTAGTCAGGTGCTAACCAGCTTCGGGAATTTCTAGACTATCTAGTTAAATGTGTAGGTTTAATTCAATTGGCTTAGTACTTGTGTTCATAGATCGTTAGATAACTTTTTGGCTTAGAGCTTCTATATAATTGTTGGCACGAAACAGCATTGGAAGTTGTGGCATATTATGATGCAATTGAAGTTTTGTAAAGTCAAATGTGTTAGTCGCTGTAAAATCCAAAAGATAAAGCTGGTGTGGCTCAAGCCCAAATACAATATGTCAAATTCAAATAGCTCATAACAAATATAAATGTATTCATAGGGCGGATTCAAACCTTGGCACTCCTGGTAAAATAAGGCCTTGATGCCATGTTAGTAACTAACTAATTCAAAAGCTTAAGTTGTTAGGAAATACTCGAACTAAATGTTATTGAAAGTCACACTACGTAGTTAAAATTTTAGGTTTAACTCCAATTTGTTTAATCTTTGTGTTTATAAATCCTTGGATGATTTAGTTTCAGTTTTGTCTTCATTATGAACGGGCATCCTTTTCTGTTATATCAGGAGTGAAGGTTTTTAGATTTTCTGTTAGTTTCTACCTTCTTGTAACGGTAATCATTTTGCTGATGGACGGTAGTTTTTCTTGCGTTTCAAATGCTGATATGGACCAAGGAAATTCCTTTTTTTTTTTTAATAAAATTTATAACAATAATTTATTTGATGACTGAGAATTTGTTATCCCATTGTTCACCTCCATTTGATTTACGTAAAACCCAGAAGATCAGTTTTCTTATTATTTGAAATTACTCTATTGTTGCCTTGCAGAGACACTGAACCTTAAATCGGCTAGTGAGTACAACTACCTAAATCAGAGTGAATGCTTGACGATTGAAGGTGTTGATGATGCTAAAAAATTTGATAAGCTTATGGTAATTTTAAGATTTTTTATTGTCACCATATGGGTTATGAACCAATTATTTTTTTCATTTGTACCTCATAAGTTCCTAAGTACATACCATTTGCCTTATTTTCTTTCCCTTTGGGTTAATTCCCATTTCCACAGGAAGCTTTAGATGCTGTTCAGATTTGCAAAGAAGATAAAGAGCATGCATTTGCTGTGCTGGCTGCAGTGCTATGGCTGGGGAACATATCATTTCGAGTGATCGACAATGAAAATCATGTGGAGGTTTTGGCTGATGAAGGTAAGATCTACTAGACTTTCATTTGTATCATTCTCTTAGGAGAAGACTTGAACTTGATGCTGGAATTGTGACTGTTTAATTACTGGCTAGAATATATTAATAACCTACGTCCGACACCATCTATAATTTCTCATTTACTCATTAACTAAACTATTGAGGTGTCATCTTTGTGGTTAAGTAGTTGCATGATGATTTCTTGAGTATTGATAAATTGTGGATAGAATAGTCTTCTATGTGACTATTTGGTTAGTAATAAAAACTTTAGTTCAGTCAGCTACTTGAAAATCATTGTCTTTGGGCCATTTGAAGCTGAAATATGTTTTGGATCTTAAGGTTGTAATTGAGATGTATGACCGTGGGATGGAGGATTTATACTACACAAAATTTACAAATGAATACAGAGAAAGAGGTTTTTTGGGTTGAAGAAAGTAATGCTGAGTGATAAATTTTCTGAACAGTCATGATGAATTTATGTGATGAATACTACTACTAAACTCTTGTTTTTTCATCATCAGTGGTGGTTTGATTATTTTATTTGTCAGTAACCAATAGACCTAAAGCTTTAAACTAGTAGGAAATGACTTAACAATTGTATTTGACCATGCTAGGTTTCTAGCACAACAACTAATGGCCAACTGGCTTGCCATGTGGTTCACACCAAAACATAAACACCACCTTAACAAATAACAAATTTAAATATAATCATGTAGGGGAATCGAAATTTAGAAACTCATAAAACTAAACTTTGATACTATGTTAGCAACTACTAATCCCAAAATTTTAAGCTATTAGCCTATTAGGAAAGGGTCCAGCAATAGGATTTAAGCTCCTTCTAAGCTATATTTCTTCAGACTTTACTACTGTCTATTATCCTCGTGAGTGTGCTTATTATTGGGGCATATCTTTGTATAACACTACAAAATTATGACACTTGAAGATGTGTGTGTAGATTGACTCCACTTATTTTCCTTTTGACAGCTCTAACTAGTACTGCCAAGCTGATAGGTTGCAATGCTGAGGAGTTGATGCTGGGTTTATCTACCCGTAAAATTCAAGCTGGCAAGGACAGTATCGCTAAAAGAATGACATTACAGCAGGTTTGTTTTCAAATAATATCATTTATATACCTATATTCTCCTAAATAGCATTTGTTTGCATGCTCATGAATGCAATTTTTGCACACTTGTCTTTGGCTATGTGCTTAATATATATATCTTATATACTAAAACATAAAAAACCATTGATTGCCTTCCATTCAGGCAATTGACAGCCGAGATGCGTTGGCAAAATTCATATATGGGAGCTTGTTTGATTGGCTTGTAGAACAAATTAACAAATCACTTAAAGTGGGTAAACGGTGTACAGGGCGATCCATAAGTATACTTGATATTTATGGGTTTGAGTCATTTAAGGTATGCAACTTGTATTTATCTGTTAAGTTGTGTTCTCTACACTTTAAAGATGTATTTATGGTGATGAGCTCTTCTCCTCATTTGCAGAAGAATAGCTTTGAACAATTTTGTATAAATTATGCAAATGAGAGGCTGCAACAACATTTCAATCGGCATTTATTCAAACTTGAGCAGGAGGTAAGCTACTCAATCTAATGGAGAATAACCTTTGAGGTACTTTATTTTATAGTGATGCAGAAGAAATGCAGAAGTAACCTGTTTTTTAGTGGTTCTTTCGCCTTTATGTTTTTCTTAATGGTGAAATAATAGTCTTTGTTAAACACATTTGACCTATATTTATTGAAAATACTAAAAATGAATGTCACGTACATTTCAAAGTTCCTTAACCTTTTTATTTGCATTAGGATATAATGAATTATACAATTATATGATGGTGATATTCATAAGCAATGTAAAAACTGTGCTGTGACTATGAATTAAAACGTTTTTGAATGTATGGCAACGAGAAGCTGAATTTGTTTTTGGCTCTTTATGATAATGATTCAAATGATAGATTACGTTTTCCTTCTTGGCTCTTTATGATTATAATTCAAGTGATAGATTACCTTTTCCTAGAGGGAATTATGGGTTGTGCAAGGCAAATGTCTTGATATTGTAGATGGGAATATGGGGACTATTTTCTGTTCACTTTCTGCTGCTTGTAGTTCTGCTGACAATATGGTTTAAACTGCAAGCTGGGGAAGTGGGATATCAGTGTTGCTGATCTTGATGGTTTCTTTATACATCTTAGATAAATTTGATATCAAACAGTGAACCAGTACTAGATGTAATCTTCTATATATCAATTGCTTAGGACAGTCTCGCAAGAAACCAAAACTTTATGCATTTTTTGTTTTGATCTGACTAATTGATCCATCTGCCAAAACCAAAATTTTTATAGTATGTAAATTTTCATCTCTGGATGTGTTTTCTTTTCCAGTGCACCTAGTTTCCAATAGTTTGGATTATAATGCCTGGTTATGAAAATTGAAGCCTCTCTTTACCATTTCTATTTCAGGAGTATGATTTGGATGGGGTTGATTGGACCAAAGTTGACTTTGAAGACAATGAAGAATGTTTGAGTCTGATTGAGAAGGTATCGACAACTCAATCGTCATCAATGTGCTTCTTTGTGCAATAGAATTTCTTCCTTGGCTTCTTTAGATCTAGTCTAGACCTTCCTTAAGATTTGCTTTATCTTCATATTTTGTTTTGCACTACTTTTGTCGAAGTTTATGGTCTGGGCACCTGAAACTAAATATTTATTGTGTACCAATTTGTTTGCTTCAAACCAGAATGCTTGCCTTTATAATTGAAGATTAAAGCAGTCACTCTTATGATTTTGTGGTACTTTATGCAGAAACCTTTAGGGATACTGTCTTTACTGGATGAGGAATCAAACTTCCCCAGGGCTTCTGATTTGACATTTGCCAATAAACTTAAGCAGCACCTAAATGCTAATTCTTGCTTTAAAGGAGAGAGAGGCAGGGCTTTTAGTGTTCGTCATTATGCTGGAGAGGTCAGTTATTTCTCAGTTTTTTGAGAAGGTTACAATTTTAAGATCTTAGATAATATGACTTGCACTATCAGACTTCCTAGAGTTTAAATTGGTGACTCTGGACTTAAATTAGGCTTTCTGCTTTTCAGCATGTAAAGGAATTATGAGATCTTGTATATGATAATAATATTATAAGTTTATAACAGAATTAAAAACAAGAACTAGGAGAAAACGTCATAGCTATACGAGTGTTGGCATGAGATGGAAGAAATTTTATAGGAAAGAGCAAAAGTTTTAAAGCATAATGGTTTAAACGTGGAATGAGCAAAAGCTATACATATTATGTGGGACTATATATGTTTGCCTTAATTTAGAATCTTCATAAGGCTGAAGAGCATGGTTACTTTGGAAGTGGTATTGTTTAGGTTCACTTGGTCACTCTTATTGTGAAAATTTTTATTTTATTAACTCTTAAAGAGTCTTGTCAGGTTTTATACGACACAAATGGCTTTTTGGAAAAGAATCGTGATCCTTTGCATTCTGCACTCATCCATCTCTTAGCATCCTGCACCTGCAAGCTACCACAATTATTTGCCTCCAGAATGTTTAATCAATCCCAGCAACCAGCTATTAGCCAGTTGGGTGCATTGGACATTCAAAAGAAAAGTGTTGGTACAAAATTCAAGGTAATTGCGCATGGTTCATGTTTATTATATTGGTTGCATGTATAAGTGTGAGTTCGTAATTTACTTCAAAATTGATGCTGAAACTATTGAACTTATATAATGGTACTGTGTCACTATTCGGATGATTTTGGAGAGTCATCCCTTTTTTGAAAATTAATTTATCTTTTGATGTACAAAAGAGTAGAAGATTTGCTAGTAACTTGAAGCTTCATTGATTTAGTCCTTTAATTTGTATGTGCTTTAATTTTATGTAATTCTATGAGAACTAACCTTTTCTTCATGAAGTCTTGTTCCTTTACTGAGAAACATATATCTGTTAATAGATAAAACTGCTTCATGTGTTCTGCAGGATGTTAGTGAATTTCTTTAAACCATCTTTTGCTATGTCTTAAGGGGTCTCTTAAATGTGTGTAGGGCCAACTTTTCAAACTAATGCAGCAGTTGGAGAACACTACACCTCACTTCATTCGTTGCATAAAACCAAATAGTAAACAGCTTCCTGGCTTGTATGAAGAAGATCTTGTTTTACAACAGCTTAGGTGTTGTGGGGTTTTAGAGGTGGTTAGGATCTCAAGAGTGGGATATCCTACTCGAATGACTCATCAAGAGTTTGCAGGAAGGTAAGGAGTGTGAATCCTCCTTCAGTGTTCTTAAATGGTTTTTCTTATGAATCCTCAGTTAATTCTTTTGACCTGCATACATTTTAGGTATGGGTTCATGCTCTCAGAAAATCATGTACCTCGGGATCCGTTAAGCATATCAGTTGCTGTTCTACAACAATTTAATGTTCTTCCTGAAATGTATCAAGTTGGTTATACCAAATTGTATCTGCGATCAGGCCAGGTAGTTTGCTATATTTGACAACAGTTAATGGTTTCTCATATTATTATTCTTATAGCATTAATGTGATGACACTGTTGTATACAACTAATCCGTGATATTATTTGCTTCACTCCAAAATTTAGAAATTTAATTGTAAATTTATGCTTGATTTCTTTCTTTCCTTCCTTTTATTTATCTAGCAATCTCTTCGAAGAATTTCTTATATGCAATATAAGCATACTAGTATCTTCAGTATGTACATTGGGGAGTTTTATTAATGTCCAATTCTGCTGTTCACACAGCTATAGGTTTTGTGCAGATGAGTGGTTTTGTTTTGTTGTTTTGTTTCGGCAGGCCCATGGTTTACCTATAGCATTCTATTTTCTTCTCTATTGATAGGATATTTTTCCCCTGAAAAGAAAAAGTGTCTTCGATATGTAGATATTACAGTTACATAATCACACCCTTTTGGACTACAAGTTTTGGAGTTGGCACAGATTTTAAGTTTTTAACATTAGAATCCTACCACGTGACATTTGATTGAGGGTTCTTTTGGGGTGGACATGTGCTAGCTTCAAATTTCAGCCTAACCTGATGATATTAGGATGTGACTTAAAACATTTTTATTTTTTTTTTAATATATTTACCATAAAATTTTCTTGTTCAGTTGTTCACCAATGCTACTGATGATGTTTGATAGGTTGGTGCATTGGAGGATAAGAGAAAACAAGTTTTGCAAGGCATACTTGGGATTCAAAAATGCTTTCGTGGTCACCAAGCTCGCCTTTATTTCCATGAACTGAAGAAAGGAGCCATGACTTTACAATCAAGTAACAGGACTTCCTTTTTGGTCTTATAATTTATTGATCTCATTTTACTTTTGTAACAGATGAGTTGGACATATTTCTTGTTTATTATCTTTAGTTTTATTTATTTATTTTTGGATAGTTATGCTTGAAAGCACAAATGACCATTGTTTTGTTGGTGCGAAGTGTAGACAACAGATCATATGCATAAATCATATTGTCAGACTTATGTCTTTTATTAATGTTTCATTTGTACGCTGACTGCAGTTGTCCGTGGTGAAAATTCCAGAAGAAATTATGCCACTGTTGCATGGAGGTGTTCAGTTATAGCTCCCCAAATGCAAAATGAACAGCTGACAGGAATTATATGTTTACAATCTGGTAGAAGTTATGTTGTTGTTTTGCTAACTTTGTGGTGTTTTTCGGCATACAATTTCTCATCCTTTTTTTTAATTGTGTTTAACCCTGTAGTAATCCGTGGTTGGTTGGTCCGGAAGCATTTGAATCGCATGCATAAATTGAAAGAGTCAAATCCTGTGATTGCAAAATCTAAAAAAAGAGGTGGAAGAAAAAGTTCAGAAGTGAAGGTACTGTTTATAATGCATTTGGTAACGCAAAATTTTTTATTCTATTTGCAGCTCCAATTTTATCCTCTTAAGAACTTAGTTGTTCGTCACAGCATTGCTGTCATGGGCCACTTTCTCTCTATTGTTTTCCATTGTACTAGTGTCCATCAAAGTATAGAACTTGTGATTGGATTTTAATTGTAAGATTTCTGACATGGAAAAAATAAAATGGTTTGAAAAATTAAAACTTTGGGCTGGTTTTTATCCTTTAGTGAATTAAAGGAAGTTTTTAAATAAATAAACCTAAAGGAGCTGTGAATTACAAATGTTCTTTCATGTAGAAAACTACTGTCTTCTGGTTTGTTGAACAACAAAGTACCTTTGTTTTGGATTTTTTTTTTTTTTTTTTTTAATTTTTGCTGATATTTGTTTTATTCAGTAAAAAGTTCATGCCATAGTGGTTAGACTTTAAATAATATTTCTTTCGTTTCAGAAGTCTTTTTGCCTGCAGTTATAAAAGTTCATATATTAGTAAGTGCTGGATCTGAAAACTTAAGCTATTAAGAAATGAGTCAACCATAATATTTAACCACTCTAAACACACGTTTCATGTGCAAGATTAACATTTTTGCCGAGTGGTTCAATCCCTATCAAACACATGCCAAATTCAGATATAATTAACAAGTTCTAAGAAAAACACATGGGAAGAGTTGAAAAGTCGGGCGCCTAGGCAGAATTGGCTTAGTTACCATGTTAGTGAACATTCCAAATGTTTGTTAGAAAAGGTTATAACAATAGTATTTAGTCATCTAACATACAATGTGACAACATGAAAAGGTTATTGGAAGAGCAGCAGATTTGGATTACTAATCGAATATTGACACATTGGGATGAGTTACAAATGTATAATTGGGACTGGGCACATTTATCATTTACATAAACACGAGAAGAGTGCTTGGTAAATCTTTCAGTTACCAAATTGGATCCGGAGTACAGTTGATATTAGTCCCTTTGAAGGTGTTATTGTTCACATGGACAGTCCTACTGGAAGATGCAATATTTAAACATTCAGTGAAAATTTAAACAAGAGTAAGACTCTTGGGTTTCCATTATGATAGCCATTGTAAATTATTTAGTGAAAATTTAGTGTGATTGAGGAATTTTGATGTCTCAAAACCTCCAGAAAAAAAATCCCAAGTTCTGTTTAGTTATGCACATTGTTAGATTCTTCTTTTTCTCCCTTGGTTGAAGTAATCTGTCAAACTAACAAAAGTAAAATGTTTGCAAATGTATGATGTTTCGCTTTTCTTCAGATCTGAAATAAGATTAGGGTGTTTGTAGGTTTACCCTGTCTATTTAAAATTATGCCTTAGCTTCATTGTGTAGGTGCACAATTTGGTTCCAATATCTTATATTTATTGATGTTGCGTATATGGTTCATGTTGATTTGTTTAGCTTGAATAAGATGAATGCAGTTTCTTTTCATTCAGATGCATCTCTGGATTGTTTGGAACACTCGTGTGCAACTGTGATAAACAATTATGTTAGGATTTATAAAGAATTTAAGTTTGAGAAGACTTAAATCACTTAATGTATCCTGTGTAATTAGTTTCTGAATTGTTCGTGTTCAAGCAACTCAGTAGGAATGGAATGATGACTCTCCTTGGCTATGCAGGACATTCCACTAGAGCAGCTCCAGATTCTACCTTCAGATGTAGCAGAGCTTCAAAGCCGGGTTTTTAAGGCAGAAGCAACTCTGGGCCAGAGTGAAGAAGAAAAAGCTGCATTGCGTGAGCAATTAAAACAGTATGACGCAAGGTGGTTGGAATATGAGGCAAAAATGAAATCAATGGAGGAGATGTGGCAAAAGCAGATGGCATCTTTGCAAGTAAGTATGCTTCCAGTTAGTGAAGTGCACTATGACTTGTCTTTTAGAAAATTGCAGCCGTTTTTTCTGTCTTTGATTACCCTTGCCTATTTACCTGCCAAAAAATGTTTTATCAGTTGATGTCAACTATATCTTGCAAGAAGCTGTAGATTTGATCTGAGAAAATAACATATGCTTGTCTGTCATATGCATGTACATGCACATGAGTACTCACTTATGAAAGACTTGTCCTCTGAATGATCAATAACTTAATGCCTGAGTATCTCATTGTTGTTTTGATGCAGATGAGTCTTGGTGCAGCCAGAAAAGCCCTTGCTTCAGAACACACTGCTGTTGAGCCTGGAAGACTCGATGTCACATCACCTCGCTATTACGATTCTGAGGATACAACGTCCATGGATTCTCGGACTCCAGGTGGAAGCACACCAAAAATTCCTAATGCCTTTCCTGCTGGAGTGGGGAGAGAATCATCTAATGGCAGTGTGGTTACAGTCAATAGTCTGGCTAAGGAATTTGAGCAACGGAGACAAATTTTTGATGATGATGTGAAAGCTCTGGTTGAGGTCAAAGCAGCACCGCCAGCTCCAAATACGCATCCTGATGTAGAACTTCGGAAACTAAAAGTCAGATTTGAGGCATGGAAGAATGATTACAAGATTAGATTGAAAGAAACAAAGGCGAGACTTCATAAACTCGGGCATTCAGAAGCTGAAAAAAGCCGTCGGAAATGGTGGGGGAAGATAAGCTCAAGAGTTTCATAGCATTCCCTTTTCAGACATGATCCTTTGGTCTTGAAACAACAATGCTGATAACTCAAGGATTACCAGAGACCTAGATATGGGCGAAGCTCTGCCTGCTTCTGCCCTTGTGTGGCACGGCTGCATTAAATCTATGGAGGTGGTTCTGGGTGTTTATAGGGCGCAAGGGTAGTTTAGCAAGCAATTGGATCTGTACATCTACCAATTTTTGTTACTTAGTGGAATGACCAATGAGTATGTGCATAGTCAAATAGGGATTTGTTTAGAGGTCAGTACTTTTTACCATTAAATTCTGTAGTTGTGTATATTCCGTTCTTGATGTAAATGTCGAAACCTGCAGTACAGAAATTATTGAAGGAAAAAAAATGTTCATATTGCCTTCTTTTCTTTAGACAGGTGTTCCACCATTTTGCAAATTTTTATTATTTAAATGGACAAATCATTTATTTTCTTAACCATAGGTCGTGGGACTGTTAAAAGAACTCAGTTCTCAGTTTTTCAGTGTATTACTTTTTTGTTTTTAGTGGTTTACTAAAATCATCACTTTCTTCCTTCATTTAGACTTGATAAAATTCCGTAACTTAATTGTTCACCCGAAGAAGCAATATCAACAACAGCATCAATTTCACAAATAACATTGGATTGGATATCAATGACACAATGTTTATACAATCTACATTAGACATGAACAAAGATGAAGAGAGAATCATTAGTTTACGATCCGGGGACGAACTTGGTAGCATAGACCCAGGCATTGTTAGCAACAGGGTTGTCAAGGTGGTCAAGGAGGTTCTCCAGGGGACCTTTGCCTGTAACAATAGCTTGAACAAAGAAACCAAACATGGAAAACATGGCTAGCCTGCCATTCTTGATCTCCTTCACCTTGAGCTCAGCAAATGTCACTGGATCGTCTGCAAGGCCAAGAGGGTCAAAGTATTGGCCACCGGGGTAGAGGTCGTTGCCCTCTCCGACTCCAGGGAGCCCGTTGATGCGGAAACCCTCAACGAGGCCCATTAGGACAACCTGGAATCCCAGTACTGCCAGGATGCTTTGAGCATGAACAAGGTTGGGGTTGCCCAAGTAGTCAAGTCCACCTTCAGAGAAGATCTGAGCTCCAGCCTTGAACCACACTGGCTCCTTGAAGTCCACTTTCAACCATTTCGCAAGCACTTCCGGGGTGATGCAGCCAAGAGCTCCCAGCATAGCCCACCTTCCATGGATCACCTAACCAACCATCAACCAGTAGTCTAATCAACGTCATTTCTTTACTCAATAGGCCTCTTTTGCAGTTGGTTATTTTCCAATATGACTTACTACTAATTGTCATTTTAGTACCATCATAATCTAGTGAACTTTTAAACTATAAAGGTTCGCTAAAAAACAACAATGTGTATTATAACTTTGGACCTACTGTAGCAAATTTAACTTGTTTCATACTAAATCAAGTCAGGTTCAGTAACTAGCTACAACATGAATGAGTGGGAAGAAAAGGGTCACCTCAAGAGCCCTGTTCCTCGCAAAGGCCTCAGGATCAGCTGATAAACCAGCAGTGTCCCATCCATAGTCACCAGGGAACTCTCCAGTCAAGTAAGATGGAGTCTGAGCTGAAAAGGGTCCCAAGTACTTGACTCTGTCTGGTCCATACCATAAATCATTTCCCTACACACAAAAAACATGTCAATTCACGTAGCCAACACACAAGACGAACTCCTGTCTATGAGAGAAAAGAGCAAAAAGGTACCATTGTGTATTTGGGAGTGCCCATGGAGACAACATCTTTGAGCGGGTTAGCACTAGTCCTGTTTTGGCCAAGAAATGGGGTTGGCCTAAGACCAGTGCTAGAGCTAGCAGTAGCTGCCATTAGCATTGAAGACATGTTTTTCTTCACCTAAATTCTCAGCTGAAAATTTGATACACTCACTCTCAGTTTGAAGAAAATGAGAGAGTGTTGTAATCTTGACTATTGTAACGAAGAGAGAGATGGTGGGAGGTATTATATGAGGTAGAAAATAGAATCAGAAGATGGTTGTGGTTGAGAATGCAAGCGTGTGTGGGGTGTTGTGACGGGGATTGTGAAGTTTGAAACAGCCAATCAGGTGGCTCTAAAGGATTTGAAGTATCTCCAACTCGTATCCTTCTATCCACACACATCATCAAGTGCAACAAGTGACTTGGATAAATTTTGCTTTCACTTGTGAAGATGATCAATCTTCTGTAAATGATACATGAGATATAATTAATGTTTGTTAGGGACAAAGTGTCTTCATTTCATTGGACGGACCAGATATTGTATGGTCCCCACGTAGGACGCAAATAAAGCTCAGATAAAACGATGTCGTATAAGTTAGGCATTTTAAAAGCCCCAAAAAATGCTGCTACAAAAGGACGTCGTATTTTTGGCATTTTGAAATAACAAAAGTGCGGTGAGCGTGGATCGAACACGCGACCTTCAGATCTTCAGTCTGACGCTCTCCCAACTGAGCTATCCCCGCATTTGGTGCTGAGATCGCCATTGACATACCATAATTATAAAAAAGGTGAGTGACAACAAATGAATGTAACAGATTCGGCCTTTTCTATTCTATTCTTTTTTTTTGACAAAAGATTCTGCCTTTTATATATTTGAAAACATTGCATGAATAGATTTTATATCTGTCTACTTGATAATTTTGTTTAGTCTTTTTGCTTTTTGTAAATAAACTGAGGCGTCATTGTGTCAACTATTAATTTGTGGATGGTAAAACATATTTTGTGGCATAAAAAATGACAGTTTTTTATTATGCAATAGTTAGCATAGACATTACATTAGCTTATTGTTTCATTGTTTGACACATACATCACTTACGTTTTATTATTATGTTTATAAAAAGTATTAGATTATTTATATTTAACTTACAAAATTGTCGTTCTAGGTATCTAAATAGAAAACATTGTATTGATTAAATTCTCTGTTAGATTGAATATTATAAATATACAATATTACTAATACTAATAAGTCTCTTAGTTAATGTAAAGTATTATTGTGATTAAAACTGTAGGATAAAAAGTTCTACTTCTTTTATACGATTTTTTTTTTTCGAAATATGATGTAAAAAATATTTAAAAAAAAAAAAGAAAACTAGAAGTGCAAAAGAGAACAAAAGGTCTTATTAAGTTTGTACAAAAGTGAAAGATGTGGATCATAGATGATAACAAACGAAATATCATTAACTTTTGCCATTGTTTCTCACCTTTAATTATTAAAGTATAAACAGATTTGACAATAAACAATAATTAAGAAGAAATTCGAAATTAAAAAAAAAAAAAAGAGAGTGATTTATTATGCCCTATCACCTTTTCTCACTTTTTTATCATCAAATTATTATCTATCACCTTTTCTTAATGTTTTTTTTTTCAGTATAATTATTACATGAGATAATTCTATTTTCCAAAGATTAAAATCCATTACTAATTTAAAAAATTGTTAAGAATATTATTAGAATAAATAGATAAAATATCCCTTGTGATTTAAGAAAATATTTAGAAAACTTTTTTTACTTTAAGAAATTATTAAAAAAAAAAGAAAAAACTCCTTAAGTTTTTTATCACTTCATACGTAAGAATTGCAGAAGGGGTAAAATGATATTTCTATAAAATATAGAAGAGTAACTAGTAACTACGTCCAATAATAGGAGGAGTTGGGATTATCTCTATTATAAATACAAGGTTGGTTTGTCCTTCATGTCCATAAATAACCTATAAGTGACAATATCTCACTCTCCAACAAAATTTGAATTTCTGCCAACGGTCGACTCATTAGGCTCCACATAATCATCATAATAAAACCTCACTATATAAATTTCATCTCCGACTCAACACTCCGAATCAATCACAACCGTCAATCACGGGGATCCACAACAGAAACCATTCTGAAAGTCAACATCCCATCTGATCGAGCGGGATGTGATGAAGCTCACAGAGTCTAATCTATGTTTAGTCACGACAGAGAAAACCCAGAAGACGCCCAACACAACATTGGATGCACCTAAAAGCAAACCCACAAAAATGGAGAATTTATCAAACCCTTATAGTTTCTCAACAAGACAACACAAATTCTTGTAAAACTTTTCTTCTTGGAGATTTTTTTTCAAATGGGTTCCAACAACTTTAATGATCACTGGGCTTTTCTGGTAACAATATCATTTCTTGGTTTATTTATTTATTATTATTTTAAATTTGAAAGAATAATGTCTTGATTTTATTTGATGGGTTTTTTTGGTGTTTGTTTTCTATGAATATAAAAATTATACAGTTCTTGAGTATGAAAATTGAATTCTTCGATATGTTTAAGTGTTTTTTTCTTCTTAAATTCATTTTTTATTTTTCTGACATAGAAATGGCCTTATCATTTGTTGTACATATATGATGTTTAATGGTGTCATGTAATTTAGTTTTCGATGCTCTGGATATGTTTGGTTGCTGAGAAAATGTAGGAAATGAAGCATTGAATTACATTTTGTTGTGTAAGACGATAAGAAGAGATTGTATATATATGTGGTTCTGTTGTGATCTTCAACATTGCCTTGCAGTGACTCACCAATCTTTGTCAATTTTTTTTTTTTTTTTCCCGATTTGATGATTGACATGTAGGAAGAGATGGAAGCACCTATGTGGGTAGATCTTACTCTAGAAGTAGCTCAGTGCAATACCCAAAACATGTGAGTTTCTTTACTAATTTTTATATGTTAATAAGATTTCTTTTTTCTTTTTTTTGGTCGGTTAATATGTTCATATTTGAAGTTACTATTATGTAATTGATTATGTAATGTTAAATTTGTTTGATTGCAGTGATAATGATGAGTGGTTCCATACAAGCCATTTGTAAGCATGTTATTTTTTGAACTATAATCTATATTGCTTTTGCTTGCTTAACTAGGACAATTGGAACTTGCATGTGGTAATTATACTAAGGTAATTTCAGATTCCACCAGTTTTCTTCTCAACAGTTAAAAGCTGCATTTTCTCGTTCCTGGGAGGAGAAAATAGGTTTGGAGCTTGATGGTTTGGGACAATCTTCACCGAATCTTCCAACTTCAGTTTCGAGATCCAGAGGGAAAGACTATAGGAGCCAGGACTGGAGAGGGGGAAACTGTAATGTCTTGTTGAATAAGTTAGAGCATGTCAAGGTTTTAAGTGGGAAGGCTATGTTGGGATCTAGTGAGAAAATAAAACCTAGGAAAACCTCTTTGAATCCTAAATCATTGTGGGTGGATTCAGGATCTCATGAGAAAATGAAACCCAAATCAAGATTTATAAGTCAAAAAAGAGCTTCCAGTTCGAAAAGCAGTTTGATTACTGAGAGGAGTTCTGCTGTGAAGAGGGACTCTTTGAGACCTATATTGATTAGCGGTTCAAAATGTAGTTCAAGCTCAATGGTTGATAAGGCAAGTGAAAGCAGTACAGCAAGCACAATAACATCTGAGAGTGGTCTGCGACCACAGCAAAATTTCCTGGCAACATCAAGTCGAGCATTAGATAATACAAGTGGACTTTTGTCAGCAGTGAGGATTACTCTTAGAAAAAGTTGTGTTACAAGACAAGCATCCAGGGTGGAGATTAATAATAATAGGAGGCAATCAACTGTGGAGACTGATAATCATAGGAGGCAGTCAACCATACAGATTGATAACGATAGAAGGGAATCTAGAGATCGTAAATCCTCTTCCAGGTCCAGCAAGTCTAGTGTGGGGTCGTCCTCACTCCCTGGTTCCAGTATTAAGACCTCAGCATTTATATCAATGAGGAAGAAAGAGAAAACCCCAGATAGCAGAAATGTGGCAAGGATAAATAATGGAACTAACAGAGTGAAAGTCTCCAAGTCTAATGTGTCCAAAGTGTCTACTGTTCAAGTTAAGGAAGGAGCCCTTAATTCTAGAATTCCTAGTGTTACAAAATTGACCGACAAGGAAACTGCAAAATCAAAGGTTAGAATACTAATGATGTTCCTGCCAAAATATTCTATAGATACAAAGGAAACTAATTCATTGTTTGCAATTTGATTATTATAGCTGTTTAATTACAAACATCCTGAATATCGATACCATATTTCAATCATTTGAGAACTAAACTAATAACCTTACAATGCTGCTGCATATGTTGGCTATAGAAACATTGTGATCATGGTAAAAACATCTGAAGATGTAGTAAATTTTGCAGGTTCCGAGTCAGACTCTTCGTGCCAAATCTTCCGTGCCACTTAGAGCTAAGGAACAGAACTCCTCTACTGGCGCTATTAAAGAAGCTAAGGAGAAAGTAAGATTTGGTGGACTCAACAAATCAGTGGCTGGTGGGAAAGAGAATACAATTGGGAAAACGTCTGTGAGTCAGACATGCAGAAGCAGAGCAAATGGTATTGGCAGCACAATCAGGGGCCAGAATGGGACAAAGCAGAACGTATCACAAAAAGTTGACACAAGAAGATTGGCTGGTTCAAAGGTACAGGACCTTAACATTGTTTTCATGCTAGAAACCTTCTTTGCTAAAGCTGTCTTTAGTTGTTTAGGAAATATAGAATTAGAATTAAAATTTTATCATAATATGGATATGCTTTTGATGGATTGGAGAATTTAAGCTTTTGTTTCTTCTTTCTCTACTGCGGCTAATAACATGCAAGTGCATGAATCGTGTGAGTTTGTGTTAGTTCTTTTTGTTGGATTTGACAATTTGAAAAGCTCAAGTGTTCTTATTTGGAATTTTGGATTAACATTTGGACAAAATAACTTTAATTGATAGTCTAGGAAATATCGATTATGATTCAGTCTTGAATTATCAAGTATGATTCAGCTTTTCCATAACCTTCACCTTCACATACGCAACTTAAACTATAATGATCTTGCGTGTTTTTGTAGTTGCTATGTGATGAAAGAGACATCATACATTGCTGACTCACAAATATGCTCTTAGTCCAGTGGCTTTAAGCTTTTGTTTGCTTACAAAATTTAGTATCATAGATGACACTAAAGTTGAATTTTCTTAGTGGGTCAATTGATCACAACCATCAACTCAAAAAGGGCTTTTTCCAGTATTGTTATGGCATCTGATTAGTGTCTGGCTTTTCATATTCTTGAGCAGGGGAAAATCAGTGATCGAAGAGAGGGAAAAAGTTCGATGCATGTGAATCAGAGTCAGAGGGTATTCCTCAGATAACTAAGCACTGCCACGAAATGGTTCTGTATATATTACCAACCTAACTTCATTTCATAGCCCAAGGAAACATAGAGTGTGGCTACTTCATATGCACCTGTTTTTCCCAGTTTTTGGTGGTAGATCTCGGTTCTTTTAACGAACAACTTGAGAGCCAGATAATTCCTTCACAATTTTTGTGAAATGTTTCCTTGTCACTGAACCACGCTTTGGCTTGCTTTTTGTGTACAGATTGAAGTATTCATTTTCTTTGTATCTGATCCTTTTTTAATTGTTTTTACACTCCTCTCATCTTTTAATTTGCAAATATAACAGTGTTTCATCAATCATGGGCTATTATTGAATGGAAAATATCGAAGAAACTTTCACAATATAATTAGGATCAACGAAGGGGAGTGAGTGCAGAACATTCACTCAAGTGCTTTTGACATGCATCTGTTTAATTATAAAATTATTATTCATTGAATAATACTCATATTTTTAATGTTCTTATGTAGGATATTATTGAAAATTGGTGACACAATTATCCTATGGTAGCTAATACTCTTCCCGAATTGAGTGAAGTTATATTCTATCTTGTTTGAATGCTCAAGGTAGAGAGGTGGAAGAGGACGAGGTTCACTTAATTTGATGATTACCCTTCATGAATGTTTCAGATGTCTAAATAAAGGTTCAAGCAATTTCATAACATGAGTTCTTGTTAAGTTCTAAATATACCCCTATTAACCGGTATATATGATATCCACCTCGCATGCCTACATCATAAAACTATAAATTCAAACCATCTTTTTCAAATTTCAAATTATGTATAATATTTTAAATAAGAGATCTACTATACAAATCTTTGTAGTTAAGGATAATTTTGCATAAATACTATTATAATGTAATGTAAATTTGTATAAACCAAAAAAGCCTTCAAAAATAAATAAAAATGAATTGACCAAAATCCGCCTCCTTCCTACGAAAGAAGGGAAGAAGCGGCTGCCAGCTTCTTCTCATGGAGGCAGCCTCTTCTAATTTAAGAAAGATTTGTTTATTTAAACATTATTATTTTACTTTATCATTATACTTTTAGCTAATTATTTAACCGTAAACATTTTTTAAACAAATTAATAATTTTCTTTCGTAGAGCACATCATATACAACTTAAACATTCAACGAGGAGAATTCTAAAAAATTCATTGTAGTTTAAAAAATATCTATTTTACACCTATGATTTCATTTTTATCTTAAATTCTCTCTAACGTTAATAAAAACACTCAACATATCTCCTAAAAATGTGTGAAATGATAAAAATACCCTTGATAGACATCAATTGATGATTAAGTCATCGAGAATAAAATTGATATTTTCTATTAATTTTTTAACATCAACAGAGATTTTAGATAAAAATAAAATATAAATGGTAAAATAGACATTTTTGTAAACTGTAATGATTTTTTTGGGATTATATGCCACAATGACATTCAAGCAGTAGCAGCACGCCACCATCATGAGCTCATTCCATCTGCCACTTGGAAAATGGAATAAACTTACGCTACAAATGGTCATTTCCTGGATTATGTTTACAATAAACTTGTCAATTGCACATATTTGAAAATTTTTGCAACACAACACGAACATGCATTGTCCAGGAACTTCATTGAAATGACCAAATTGGAAACGGGACACACTAAGTACTCTTAAATTCTCTATATCTTAATCTGTATTCCTCCTCTCTGAAAATATTGCTCACCATAAGAGTTTTTGTACAAAGAAACGCACAGGGATCGTTGTTCATAAGGTGGTGATGAAAACACTTGTTGAGCAGGATATGTGGGCAAGTTGTGAACCTCAACAGCGTCTACCTTCTCAAGGCACCGTAATTCCTTGTTACCTGTGAGACAGATGAGGCATAGCTGCATGGTCAGGTGAAGCTACAAGAATCTTGATAAACAGTAAAATTGTTCTGAATTACAATCTTACAGAAAGCCCTACTTGCGAGAACTAGGGATGGTTTGGAACTACTTGTCATGGCTACGCTAACAAAGTTCACAACAAATTGATTCATATGATGTTAATTCACTCACATTTAGTTTCAGGACTATCGAACTATGGTGTTTCATTTATTCAAACACAACTGACTTTCTGAATATTATTTTTAATGATACTGAACAAAGTTAATACAGTTTCCATAAAAAAGTAGGGTAACATATTCAACAAAGAAGTTAGGAACATGTGTCCTGAAGCCAAAGTTGGAAAATAATAATAATAGTGAGAAAAATGATTTTGAAGATAAGTGTTACCAGCACCTCAAAAAGACCATTCAGAATAAACGCTTCGTTAAAAAGCCTTACAGAAAATATAGATGCAAATTTGACAAAACAAAATACAGGGAAGAATACAAACCCGAGGTTGAGACTTGCTAATTCTCTTTGCAATATCTTCATCATCATCGTCGTCGTTATCCTGGTTCATGAACATTCTATGCATTGACGAGTTATCTGACTTCCTTCCCCGCTTAGAGGGAGTAGCACCTCCTCTTCCCCTCGGTGCAGCTGCAGCCCTTTTTCCTTTGCCTTTAAGCCGTACATTGTCATCCTTAAAACAGATTTAGCAAATTGGTTCCAATCAATGCAATTGGTACGTTCAGACAAGAGCCAATGTTCAGCATGGTATATTGTCAACATGGCCAACACATAGCAAATCAAACCACAACTTTTTAGGAGTGAGAACAAATAAAATCATAGTCAATGAAATCTAATTTCATTAAACAAGTAATTCTGTTTCTTAAAAGAAAAATTAATCCTATTGAATCAAATTGAGGGCAGCTCGAGTGCACATGTGAGCATGTTAGTGGCCCGCCAGTAGCAACCAGAAGTTAGATCATAAATTATGTAGTAGAAAATAGGAAAACATCACGAGCAGCACTTTTGGAGCTGACCTTCATTCATTAGTTTACAGCCAACTCTTGCAGGGTATTATCTTTGTATTAAAAATATATACATATATATATATATAAAGCTAACCAATGCGCGCGTTTAAACAATCACAAGGATAGTTCATACCGAGCTGTCATCAACCTCATTGATTCCAACATTCCTTGCTTCTTCACTAGAGGCAGAATCCACATTTTCCTCATCATCGATGGTACTTCGGACTGCAGCTTTTGCAGCAACTGAAGCGGATCTGCAGAAAATCTACAAAACTTAGCCCGTTGTGGTATATATATATATATATAGAGAGAGAGAGAGAGAGAGAGAATGTACGCTTTTATTTGCTTATTAATTTGTAATTTTAGGCAGGCACAGTACTTTCTGAAATGTTCCTCTATTATTAAAGATAAGTAACCAGCCCCTTGACCATGTATCATCGAAAGCTACACATTCTCCCTTTCAGAGAACCGCCCAAAACTATATAGGTGCCGTCTGATCTTTCATTTATCTACTTTTCCTTTTTTTGTAGTATGAGTTTTTCAATATCCCAGCTATTTGTCTCACCTCATGCACCCAGCTCCATGAAAACACATAAATGCTCAACATAATAAGTGTGAATATCACAGAGAAAAGCTATCTAGGATCGATGTAGATGAAATACAGTTTGCCCACTAGGTAATTTGATGTCTGAGAAAAGATGAAATTTTTTTAAAAACTGAATAAATCAGAAGAAAACTATGCTATTCCCCTCTCTGGACCAGGAATTGTGTAGAAGCATCTTCTTTTGTCATCCTCTCTTTCAATATTTATACAGGAAGCTAAGATATTATAGGATACGGCCAGTACCTCAAACATTTATCCTACAGCTTATGACATGGAACAAATTGAGATTAAAATTTATTGGTCAAAAAGAGTAGATGAAGTTGGAGGTACATATTAGCTCTCATTCTAATCACCTAAAAAAAAGACCAGACACATAAAAGAAGTCCATAATCAAAATAAAAACTTTTTAACACTCAATACTAACTTATAGTAACTTGTCCACTCCTAGGGTTATCAAGACAATATTGTGCAACTTCATATGTAACTGACTTATATTCACTTTTCACCAATACTCAAAAAGCAAGTAGTTCCTCACGGAAGATATCCAAAAAGCAGTAACAAGGACCAAGATTAACCTCTGAGATTGGCGGAACCCCAGACTTGCGTCAAGAGTAGTCTGCTTCAAGTTACTAGAGCCTCTACCTCTACCTCTACCCCTTCCCCTTCCTCTTGTAGTTTTACTTTTATCAATTTCCGAAGCATCACGAGATGACCTAGATGCTGCTGATGAACCTTTCCGACCTCTAGTTGCAGACTTTCTGCCGGATAACTGTGTTGTGTCTTCCTCCTCACTGAAGGAATCAATTCCTGCAGCACTTCTATTCCTGATCTCCTGTTTGTAAATAAACAGATAACTGTTACATTGGACAATCATAGAATAGGAATCCCCAAAAACAGTTTCAACAAAGCAAAATCACATTAGATTTACCTCCAAAGACGGTGCACCAGAGATCAGCTGTGAGGTATCCTTGGAGTGCAGAGACCTTTCCTTAACACGTTCCTGTAAGGAGTATATCGTCAATGATGTAACATACAGCTAAGGAAAGACATTTGGAAATTAGGAGACTACATTCTTTTCTTTCTTTTTTTAAAAGAAAAAAACAAAAAGAAAGGAGGTTGGGACTAACATTCTAAATTCACATATGAAGCCAAATTAAGACTCAGATTTGGAAAGCTATGCTTTGAATCAACCACACTACTTATGCATCACCAGAAAAGGAGGCTAAAGGAATCAAGCAATAGAAAAGCTGGAACATAAGATGACTGAGTGAGTGTGTGTGAGAGAGAGAGGGTAGATGCCGACCTTTCTTTCAAATCAACCTTGGTCCCTAAGCACACCAAGCTAAAAAAAAAAAATGCATTTTGGTCATTCTATAGGAAGGCGCAACCTACTTTATGCCAAATCCTTATTTGCATGATCAGAGAAAAAGTGACAGAGAGACAAAAAAGTGCAGCAGAAAGTTAAGAATTGATGTATTGAAAAAATAAATATGAATTATTTATTAAAGTATTAGGTTATTAACATATGCCCTAAGGACACATGCTAACACTACCCACAAATAAATTACAGTGAGCAATTACCAACAGCCACAGGGGCCATGTAAGTAGCTACTAAACTACGCAGCCGCTTTGTAGTGCTCTGGATGAGAGCATTTCTTACTCAGTTATGGTAAAAATGATTAACACAGGTTGCATTTTGACAATATTATACATCGTTCTACCTTTATAGTTCATAGTGACACTGTTATTGACAAGCAAAAAAGAAGAAGCTTCTTGCCTCTAGGCTCTGTCCAACTTTAAGAATTAAATTTTCCTCTTCAAAACTCGTAGTATTAGAATCTTTAGCAATTCTAAGCTGTGGAAGCAAAAAGGAAGTGATAATTAGCATTGGTAAATGGAATGCAGAGAAACATTAATACAAAACAAAAAAGAAAATTTAAAACCCATACCAAATAACATTCATAAAACCTTTACAATCAATTAATGCAGCGAATCTAAAATCAAGAGGCAACACAGAAGATAAATATGAAGTACTTACGCGTGTTTCATCAAGATTATATCGCACGCACGAATAAAATGCCAATTTGTCATCCTTGTTAACAAAATTTTGCAATGCAACATCCAAGTCGTTGACTGGAAGGATCTCCATTTTCTGCACAACAGAAATTACGAGGGGCCATAATTAAAACAACACTAAGCTTATTCTTGTTACAGGTCTTTCAAGGATTTTGATCATACTTTCTATATTTGTTGTGTGATATCCATTTAATTGAGAAACCCATAAAGGACATCACATATTAAATAAAGCTGTCCTCCACGGAATCACTAAATCAATGCTTAAATAATTGGAATGTTGCCTTATAAATACACTTTAATTTCAGTTACAAAACATATAATCATGCTAAAGAAACTAGAAAAAATGCCTAATACGTACTTTAATTAAGTTCTAAAATACATATTCTGTCTGATGCATAAAATTATATAAGAGAGATAGTTAAGTACCAGATTATCTTCAATAAAGATATATCAACTAAAATTTTTTCAATATTACGTATAGCATTCTCTTTATTATTTCTACAAATAAAAAAAAAAGTACCAATTGAGATCATTTATGTCATATGCAACAAAAGGAAAGTGTACATGAGATAATTAAGTACCAGATTATTTTCAGCAACTAAGGCCTCTATGTTTTGTTGATTTAGTTCTTCTGGACGAAGCCTTTCAAAATCATCGACTTTAGCTGCAATCAACAGAAAACCACAATTATAGCACTAACATCCGATGTCAACACCACCCTTATTACTAAATTTAAGACATGCAAGTCTTAGTGGACGAGACTTATGCAGAACATCTGGCACCTAAGAACAAGGTGTACTTCTGACGAATATGAAACTTTACAGATCTCAATGTCAAAATGATCCCACTGCATTTAGAATCTTAATTACCAGATAATCTAAACAACAACTCCATAACCAACCGAAGGCCAATCATGGGGCACTGAGTTGTTGCACACCAGATAACTCATCCTATGACGTGTTTTACTGCTCCAGATATAATCAATGAAACCTTATTTTTATGAGCTTAGGTTTCACATGCCCAAATGAGCTGTTGTAAACTTACACCTATGGTAGAGTAGGCTCAAGCCAGAAGGCCCCCTAAAAAAGAAACATTTAAATTTGGTTCAAGTCCCTAGGCCAAAAGTGAAAAATTTAGGTTTGTTTTAAGTTTTACTAAAAAAATTGTCTACTCTAAATCAAATTTATATTTGGTTCAGGCATCCAGACCCAAGGTGAAAAAATCTGGTTCAAGCCCCTAAACCAAAATTAGATATTTGATACGTTTTGAAAATAAAAACAAATTGAGAACTTGATTGTATTGACAACTAGTAAACTACTTATGAACACCAAAGTTTTAGCTTGTTACTTTTACTAAAATTTTTATATCTCTTCTTGTTTGAACCAAGTCCTTGCTAACTAAATCCCTGGCTCTGCCATTGGTACCAATTACCAAATTTTTTAGATACAATGATCCAGCATCTCCCTCCAGAGAATTTTCAGAAATTACAAAGGCCAGTTTGCAAAAGAGCAGAACTGTCACCACTACGGAGATATTCTTGTAACAATCATGTATACAAGGTCATAACCCTTAGCTATGGGTTTAGGTTCTCTAACAAAACAATATTTGCACCAGGTTCCCCACTCAAAGTTATTGAAAGGAAGATACTGATATTTAATGAGAAGGTCAGCTTCCAAAGGTATCAAGGCGTACAGAATTATAATCTCTTACATGGGTTTAACTTCTGTTGCTTGGAAAACATAAGTTTGTGAAGGTTTATGCAATGCTTACACTAGAATGTAAACCTTGGTTAATCATGTATCTACATTCATGTTTTAAAACATTGCACGCCTTTGAGCCACCAGGTTATGTGAAAAGAGGCCACAAACCACAACTAACTACTGTGAAATACACAAAACAAGATGCCAGCGCCTAGTCAACCACAGGTCTCTGAACTACGATCCAGAACATACGTCATTTGAAACCAAATAGTCAAAATCAAGTAGATTACTAACACCAATGTAACTTACCTTCACTCTTACTCTTCCTAGAAGTCTTCGAGAATATTAAAATGTCCTGGGGATTTGCAACCTGCAAAAAGTTAAGAATTATCCTTAATCTTGTCACATGAAGGTATTATCTCATAAGCAGTACTCACCCACATCAATGATGAATGATAGCTTGAGATACCTTTCCCACATATTTCTGCCCAAATCTTTGAGGATTTATTGTCATGAATCCAGAGTAATCCACCTGACAAATCAATCAGAGATGTTACATGATCATTCCCCTGGGAGAAGGGGAAACTTTTAAAGCAAAATGAATATTTGTAAAGCAAATATTAAACTCAGAAAAACAAAAATTGTTATTGATAAAATTAAGCTGTCAGCTATGCTTAATAGTAGAAAAAAGACCACAATAAAGAACTAGCATGAGTGACGATCAAGCTGTCGATGCCAAAGAGAAAAGATCAACACCAGGAAAAGAGTGATATAGTAAGTGAGAAAAGACATCAATCTGGAAAAATCAATGGAAATGAAAAACATGGCTATAGATAAAGCTAAATATTTATACATCTCGTGCTAGTTAATGCATTCTTGAATTTACATCATTGAAATATATATATATAAATATATATATATATCAAAAGACTTAAAATATGGCAGTGAAAGCACAGGGGATTGGCACAATAACACCATGTATGCTTACCTTGTCCCAAAGGTAAAATGTGGGGTCGGGGTAAAGTAGTTACACAATATGCTCAAATGTAAAATCACATTATACAGAAAAAAAAACATTCATAAATGTAGGCAGAAATTACCTTAATTCGAACTAGTGGAAGCTTGAGCTCAGACCTGTTAACAGCCTTTCTGCTAGATTTCTCAATCAGATTTCTGACCTAAAAAGAATGAAGTTACTACATTACACAACTACAGTTGATATAAAGATATAAGCGATAGCACCACCAAGAATTACCACTTTGTCCAGATGTTCAAGAATTGAGTTTTGATCATTGGGATTTATGTCATCTACATCCTTCAATACAATCTGCATCACAGACATTGAGTAAGCCATTAAAGTTCTACAGGAGAAATAAAAAGTAGTAATAACAATAATAACCTACCTCTGAATATTCAAAGGGTCTCACAGAAGTCAAGGGAATCTTGGTTGGACGATATTGATTTCCCTGTACAGTAAAGCATCAATATCAACAAGTTGAAAGAAAAATGGAATTATGGAACAAAGACATTACTGTTAAAAAGAAACATGTAAATTTTACCCTTAAACAACCTTAATTTCTAAGAGAAGTACATGCTTTGGCTTTGATTCCCCATCAATTAATGATGTCGCTACTGAAGAACCAGGCTGTGTAATGTGAAATCCCATCCCTGCTACTTCCTTAAGAAGTTAAAATCCACTTTCAATTTAGTGAGACACATTCCAAAAAGATTATTTATAAATAAAGAAATTGCAGAGTGAATAAGACCTGAGGGTCAACTAGACATTCATGTTCATGCCCCCATACTACGAAGTCTAGGAACCGTGGTAAAAAGTGCTCATTTATTGCATTTTTTGGGTTTGTCTTCACTCTGCAGACAATAAAAGTCAAAATTCAAAAGTACAATCAAATCTTGAGTTTTCACTGTAGACCATGTAAAGACCAAAGGCTCAAGGTTAGTTGACAGCATTTAAACAACTACACACACACCTGTTCTGGTGAAGTACCAGAATGTTGAACCAGTCTGATACTTCACACCCTTCTTGAGCTTCAGGTCGCATCCATTGTACAGCATGCGGTGTCTGAGAAACCAGAATTAAATCCAATAAATAACAAGCATTCATAGAGTCAGTTACTAGACATCTAAAAGCAAATGTTCAGCATTTACCTGGAACATTCTGTTGAGCCGTTCATCTCTAATGTTCCCAAGACCATACAGAGCAACAGCTGTTGAACCCTGCAATGATAAGTTATCTGTCATTCGGAAATCAAAATAAAATAAAATAAACAGAAATTAAGAAAATTTACCAACAGACCTTCCTGATAAGTATAGGGTAGACAGTAATCTGACCAACACCAGAACCCCCAAGAACCATTTTTCCAAAATAATTAACGAGATTGCAGGCTGAAAGGATATCAACTGCAGAAAGGTTATCCTGTCACCATTGAAGACAACAGTATGTGAAGAACCTACTGTATACTTGAATAATCCCAAATGCACTTTATAAAGCAATTTCAGTTAAGCTCTATTTATTACAATTTTGCGTATTCTTTTTAAATAGTTTTTATTTATTTTCTAGGCCTACAAACATGCTTTTCATCCAAAACATTTTGATTTTTATACTCGTTTTTCTGATAATAAAAAGTCCCAAAGTTCCTTCTACCATTAAAATAAAAGGTTTTGTTCTCGAAAAATGTGTTTGCTGTTACGTGAAATTATTTTAATTCTCAACTCAACATCTCTGCTCCCCCTGAAAGTACCTCATGCAACCACTACACTCACATGTATATTTGTCATACTACCACCAATGACTTTACTAGTAGCTAGATTGGCAAATCAATGTATTGTAGTACAAGAAAAAACATTAAGATAGTATGTCTTAAATTCTACAATCCAAGTCAAGCATTTATGAATTACTGAGCCAATTGTGAGTTCAAACAATTCAAAGAACTTGAACCTTAGAATACAGTAGATATTATAAAAACATACCACACCAGCTGGATCATCATGGTTTCCATGAATAGTGAACACAGGCAAACCAACATTGAAGTGAGGATCTTCATAATTTACATGACCAAATCTGTTGAAGAGCGACATGTTACAGATTGAAGTAATTCTGATAAGTATGATGCATGAGTTCTGTAGGGGGTGTTTAAGTAAGATGCATAGGTCTATCATTTCAATTTCTGTGCATAGACAGGATGGAAACTTTAATATTACAGTTTTGCAGCCGTTTTTTCCTAGAAAATTTAAAACTTCAAACAACCAAGGAAAATATATTGCATTTTAACCATTTCAACTGGCACCAAAATTTAAAAAGGAAAAGCGCATAAAGAAGAATTGCAATGTTTTTATAGCAAAGTGTTACTAATAAGCTCAACTTATTGCACAAACAAAATAAGTTTATTACTAGAGTCATGACCAAGTAAACTTACACAAGCACATACGAAGTCTATGCCAATTACAAATATGCACACATATGTATGGGCATATGCATGCATGTATGTATGTATGCATAAAATGAATTCATGTGTGTATGAACGCATACACAGTCTCAAAGATTACAAACCACACACTATCGTTATATATGTATGTATGTATATAAAACATAATGTAAAAGATAACTTATATATATAAAACCTAATATAAAAGATATCTTATACTCTAAAATTAAACAGAGTCATTACGTATTTTGAAAATTTACAGTCTGGTCGCTAACAACTTGAAACTGCACTGGTTGATCATTCAGGCAATGGCGACGGAGAATCTCAATGGCCTTTACTAGTGTGGTTCTTGAGGGCTTATTCTCGTGGAAAAGATCACCACCAAGAAGTATGAAGTCCACCTGTTTTTGCTCCGCTATCGTGCATATCTCCTCAAACGCCTGGAACGAATCGTGCCGTCTTATTTCATCCTTCTCCATGTACCCCAGATGGCAATCCGTAGCAACAAGTATACGAAGTGTATTTGCAACATCCTCCCTAAAAATCCCTCATTTGATACACATTATTTCCAATAAAATAATTCTAAGGTCACCACTTCACTTAACCAGAACAAGTCACCAAATTTTCATTCATTTTACAACACTATTAACATTTAAAAAAAAAAAAAAAAGAATAGAAAGAAAAAATTTACCCTGCTGTATCTCCCATGCTTGAAGAATCTGCACCAATTCAAACCTATAAAGTGCATTCACATCAATTTATCATCAAATCAATTTAATTTTTCAAGAAATGTAAAAAAGAAATGTGAAACCCTAACACTGTTTACCAGTTAATCGAACTGAATAAACTACTACAAAGCTCTGTTTGGCGTCTCTGATTAAAATTTAAATTAAAAAAAAAAAAAAAAAATCAAGCAAGAACACGAGAACATATGTCAAACCCTAATTTTATCAAATGAATTATTATTATTATTTGGTGCTTAATTTGTTTATCAGAAAGAGAGTATAATTTTGATTTTGAAGCGTTTATGGAGAGAGCGTGCTACCTGAATAGACGAAACGCAGCGTTTTTGGTAGTGAGAGTAGGAGCTGAGTTGGAGTGGAGAAGGAGGAGAGGGGGTTTTGATGGCGGGGAATTTCAAAGGGACAAGAGGGAAGATGCTGAAAGTGGACTAAAGTTGTCAATAATGCCCCTGCCTTTTCAGAATTCACATTTATACCCTGCTCGTTATTTTAAATAAATAATAAGAATAAAGTTAGAAAAACTTCAATTTAGTCTCACGGTTGTTTTGATATTACACTCTTTCAAACTTGTTTGTATAAATGACTCATTTAGACTTAAATTATCAAAAACTCATCAATTAGTCCCTACTAGTTGCAATAACATCATCGATACTACTTAACAACCCTTCGCAATTCACACCTCACTATAGGATTAAAATGGCATACTTGGAAGTGTTTATAGAGATGAAATGAAGAAATCTTTGTATAGTTAGATTGAGAAAATGGGAGGAGTTAAATGTAAATATCATGCAGAAAATATTCAATGGTGTTACCATTCTCTAAGGTGTAATGATATCCCATTTGCGTTCCTAGAGATTAGGCTATTTTGGATACCATGTTTCCTTCAGGGTACTTGTCAGTCAATAACAATGATGAGGTTGTTAAAGACTATAATGGAGGGCAAATATGGATTTGGGTGGTCTATGGAGCAATGGAGATCATCAATTTGAAAGATTGATAGGCTTGAAGTGGTTGGAATTTCCAACAAGCATATTCTTTACGTTGCAGAAGGGAAACTATAATGCTAAATATCTCATCTTTATACTTCAACTTCCGCCCAATTTATAATATGGTATTTAATAAATGATATCTTAGTAACCATAATACACATACCTTATAAGTTCAATTGTTGTATAGAAAGATAAAGTTGGGACACAATGATTGAATGTCTAGCATTACACTATTCTAAATCACTCTGGTACTTTATTAGTTGCTTTGACAAGTTGTATAGTTATCTATATTTATGACTAACTATATATTTTCTTTTTCATCAATGACGTACTAGAACGGTTGATGTCGAGAAATTATATCTTTGGATTTGCTCAATGATAACAGGGAGAAGAACTCGCAAAAGCACTGTCTAATTTAAAAAAAAAAAATGTTCTCTCTTTATTTTTTAAAAGGCCAGCTTTCAATATGTTACTCATTTATTGAAGCAATCAACAGAATCTACCCTCTATTTGGTTGGCTAAAATTATATAACCGTGAATCGGGATTAAGGCATGATGATGTGCGCAGCTTAGTCAAATATTTGTCTAATGAAGTGAAGATGATGAAGTAGGTATAATGTTGGGTTATATGGGCTCGGGTCGGGTTCACCCAAGATGATCCAAAGACACAAACCCGGGTCCAACATCTAGTTGAATCAGATCATGTAACTGCTATTAACAGTTTATGTAGCAGTTATTTGAGTGGTTTTATAACTGCACATGGCAGTTATATATTGATATAAATATATTAACGTGCATAAGAGAGTGTGTGTTAATGGGAAAAACAAGTACGCAGTAACAATAACAGAGAGCAGAAAACAAAACAAAATCAGATGAAAACAGAGCAAGGTGATTTACATTGTGAATTGTGTATTCTTTTCATATTCTGTGATTGAATTCCGACCCAGTTGAACAACACGAAATCCTGATCAAGTTTGTCACAAAGACGGGTACGCATTACAGTTTTTGCCTATTGTATCTCTTGCTTTATTAGTAATATGTATACTATTAATGCTTGATTATTGATCAACATATAACATTGTTACGTATCTGAAGATGGATTTGTTAAATTATTGTTTTTGAAAGTAGGTCAGTTGGGGAGAATTGGAGTGTCCAAGGGATGATGAGCCATAAGAAATTGCATATTCAATATCATTGTTTACATCAAATTAAATTCGATTGTATATAACATTTATATACTCAATTTAAGATTACATCAGTAAGCAAAATTATTTCATGATATTCAAATGAAGCAAAAATTACGTTAATATATACACATTGATTAAATAAAACTAAATATATTTATTTATTATTCGTTAAGCATTTAAAAATTGCAAGCTCTAACACAAGCCACTTGTTCTTCCAAAAATTGATCGGACAACCATCACCAACTAACCAATGGGAATGAGAGAAAAGAGTAGGAAATTATTAGTTGATAGTTGAGAGAATGGATAATTTCATTGGGGAGCTGATGCTATATATGTCTCCTCATGAAATTACTAAGACAGTGAGAGCTCCAAATAGAATTACTAGAAAATGAGTCCTTAAAAAAGTTAAGGCCAGTGCTTGATTTAAAGTGGACAGATACTGAAGACCAATACCACCTTCATTTTTCGAACAATAAGCGTTCTCTCCGGAGATTGTGACTAAATTTCAATCATTAATAGTACCAATCCATAAGAAGTTACAATATATTGGTAAATTCTAAATTAAATTATTTAAAAAAAAAAAAAAAAAACATGGGGCTTAGTCTTTTAGGCGGCAACTTAAACAAGCACCGACTGCTCCTGATCATAAATTGCAAAAAAGATGGAATGCAAATGTGGGATGTCTAATATTCTAAATCCCTTTCTGATTCTTGAGTTGCTTTGATTTTGATTAGTTACTTGTTCCTTTCTTGATTATCAAGGACATTACATAATCTACTTAATGATTAAGGGAGAATTGGTTTTAAAAAGAAATGTATAATTGAAAAAAAATGCTAAGTCTCTTTAATTGCTAGATTTTAATACGTTAAATAATGATCAATTTTGATTAAGTCTCTTTAATTGGAAATATGTTTATCATTATCTATGATCAATTTTGATTAGTTACTTGTTCCTTTCTTCATGATCAACAATGTTACATAATGATTGTAGTTGAAAATGTATATATTTTCATGGAAATACTTAGTGATTATGGGAGAATAAATTTCATAAGAGATTTATAATTGGAAAAATGTAAAGTCACTTTAATTGTCAGATTTCAATATGTTACGTACATAATGATCGATTTTGATTAAGTCTCTATTATCTATGATTGATTTTGATTAGTTACTTGTTCCTTCCTTCATGATCAACAACGTTACATAATGATTACTGTTGAAAACGTACTTATTTCTATGAAACCACTTAAGATTACAGGATAAAAGGTTTTAAAAAGAAATGTAAAATTGGAAAAATGTTAAGCCTCTTTAAGTGTTAGATTTCAATAAGCTGTTCAATTTATGGGTGAGAACAAAATGAAGTAATATTCTACATTGGTATAGTACTTGTGTGTATTTGTGATTTTGTATTAACGTGTGATGATGTGAACTCAGGCTATGACTACATACAGTTTTCTTCCCTTTTTTTATCTTTGAATTAATGGTTCCCGTTAGGAGTTCAACATAATAAAATAAAATAAAATAAAAAAAAAAAAAAAAAACCTTAGAGTTTTGAAAATAATGTTGAAAAATTGCGTTGAGTAGTTTTACACCATCAATGTTCAAGAATTGCAGTTCGCGAACAAATGACCCAAAAAATTACAATTTATAGCATTTATTCATGAAATACAGTCTTTGTTCACAAACATTTATTTGTTAACACTAAGGCTTTGTTTGCACACGAGATTAAAATAGAATGGAATGAATTGAATTAGAATGAAATGAAATAGATTGGATTCGATTCGATTAGAATAGAAAATTACCATCCCATATTTGATAGAACTTGATATTGGATTAAAAATTATATCATATTATGTTTTATGTAGATTGGGATTGGATTATAATAAAAATAATTTAAATTTTTTATTATATAAAATTAATTTTATAAAAAATCTGAAAAAAAAAAAAAAAACCAAACATGTCTCCCAACTTTTATCAATACCAAAATCCACAGTTAATCAAATCCATCTTCCACAATTCAATATCATCAACCTACAATTCATCAATATCATCTATCCAATTCATCAACTTTATCATTTCCTATGACAACAACATCAAAATATTATAACATTAACAAAACAAAACAAAACAAAAAAAACAAAAACAAAGGACTGAACCTAGAACAAACCTAGAACCATCTGTTTTTAGGTTCAATGAACCCAAAACTGGGTTCTAGGTTCTAGGTTTCAGAAACATGGTTTTAGGTTCGTCTCAAAACTATCCTAACGAAAAAAAAAAAAAAAAAGGAGGAGAGGTTCCATAGATGTGTGATGAGAGAAGGAAGGTGAGAGAAAGAGAGAGACGGAGAGAAAAGAAAGAAATTGAGATGGGAAATCATAAATCCAATCTCACCTAATGACTTGATTTTGATTGGGTTTGAGGAATCCCAAAAAAATGAGAAATTAGAGGAGTTTGGGATTCTTGAATCTCAATTCCATTTTATTCCAATTGGCTTTCAAACATGACATCTAAGTAATTTGAGATTTTTGAATCTCAAACTCACTCTCAATCCCATGTGCCAAATATTATCTAATAGTATTTAAAAAACTTATTTCCATTCTTGGATGTTGGTTAAAAATTCACACTTTTTATGATTCTTGCACGATTTTCTCATTATATAGTTATTAATTATTTGAGTTTGATAATAATGTTTGTATGAGTTAGAATTATAAATAAATAAAAGAAACTAATCTCTTTTGTGGCTGCACATTAACTATATAAATCTTATGACCACTAAACTCTTTGAATTTTAGTCAACTAATAATGACCATTAGAACATGTTATGGTAAAAGTAACTAATAAAAAATTCTTGCCAAAACTTTTATCCTTATATAAAAGGCTTTTATTTTGAAACGTTAAGGATAAAATTTATCTGTCACAGCAAATCAGAAACCAGTCTCTCTGTTATGAAACATTACAATAAAGCTTTGTTGTCACCGAAATCAGAAATCTCTCTCTCTCTCCTTCTCACTCAGGGATTGAATTCTGGTAAGCATGTTACTGCAATTAATTTGTTTTTTTTATTTGAGATTAGTTTCTCTTTGTTATTATTATTATTTTTAAGAGTAAATTACTAAAAAGCTACCCGGTTGAAACGCTTTTACAGGCGGAGTAATTGTTTTGATATAATTACAATTTACCCCATTCCGTTAGTAGATTTCCGTTATATATAACTGAAAATAATGTAAAATAAATAAAAGACGAAAATACCCTTGACTGTTGGAGTTAGACCGAATTGACCCAGTAAAAAATTGAATTGACTAAAGTTTCTGTGTCTGTTAAAATTTCTGTGTAGTTGCTGACCTATTGATTTTTTTTTTTTTTTTTTTGAATATGGGTTTCCAGAATCTGGAAACCAGATTTTGGATTTTCAGAACTAGAAAACCAGATTTTGGGTTTCCAGTAAACCCAACTGGAAAGCCAGATTTTATTTGGGTTTCCAGAAATGATCCCAAACATCCAAAAAATGATCTTAAACATCATCAACAATCACCCAACATCATTAACAACTCCTGGAAGCCCACAAAATGACCTCAGCCATCATCAATTTAACTCAACATAATCAATCTCCCATAAAACCATCAAACCCAACATCATCACTAAAATCAATCTCACAATCACCCACAAAACTACCCACAAAACTGCCAACCAAACTGGAGAAAAGAATAAACAGAAATCAAATCCCGGATTCTGGGTTCGTCGCGAACCCAGAATCTGGGTCCACGAACCCAGATCTGGGTTCGTGAAGAACCCAGATTTCTGGGTTCGTCACGAACCCAGATTTCTGGGTTCGTCACGAACCCAGATTTCTGGGTTCGTGATGAACCCAGATCGAGAAAAAGAAGAAGCAGAAGAAGATGATGATAAATCGGGTTCGAGAAGATGATGACAGATCGGTTTCGAGAAGATGATGACAGATCGGGTTCGAGAAGAAGAAGAAGAGAAGAATGGTTCGAGAAGAAGAAGAAGCTGAAGAAGAAGAAGTAGAAGAAGAGAAGAAGCTGAAGAGACAGAGATACGGCGAACGGCGAATGGCTGAGGGAAGAGAGAGAGAGAGTAGTTTTAAAGTTTTTAAAATTTATTTTTTTAAATAATAAAACATTTAGAAGTTTTTAAAATTTATTTTTTTAAACAATCAAATATGAAAAGACAATTTTACCCCCGAACAAGTTAAAACTAACTGAAGTCCACTAACGACAGAGGGTTAATTGTAATAAAAGCGAAACAATTGCTCCGCCTGTGAATACGTTTGAACTGGGTAGTTAAATTGTCATTTGCTCTATTTTTAAAGATATGATTCTGTTTATTTTTCATTTTGCTCTGTCATGGCTTCACTAGTTCATTAATCAAACAAACTATTGATTTTCAATTAATTAACAGAAAAACTGCACAAAATAATCTATTGATGAGTTGCTGCTGTAACATAATCGATCTCAATTTATTTATTTATTATTATTATTTTAATTCTTGAACAAGGTTTTGTTTTTTCCTTACAACCACCTCTACCTTTCTCAGGCTAAATATATAATTTACACAACTACTGTATTCACACTGAAACCTATTAAACTTGTATACATTCCTAGCCTCAAGTTAAATAACGACGCCATAATTCTATTTTACCATGTGATATTTCTTTTGAACATATACATATATATATAAAAGTTTTACACTAGATTTTCTTTGCTACAAAAGAGTGAAAATGTTTTACATAAACCAAGAATTTTCTGCATTTAAAAATGTATTCATGGTTGCAATAATTATAAGAATGAATTGTACAAAACTCCTTTGAGGTTTGTAAAAAAACAGATAAAAATATATTTACTGCTTTATTTCACCAAACCTCCAAGTCATCAATTTGACTTATGTTAATTTTAACGAAATGACTATTTTACTCGTGAATAAGACAAAAAAATAATTAAAATTACTAGAAATAAAATAAAAATTAAAAATAAATTAAAATTTAAAAATGTATCTTCACCATCCATCTCAGGCATGAACAATGGAGATTTTTCTATTTTCTAAATTTAAAATTATTAAATATAATTTTAAAATTATAAAAAATAATAATAATTTAAAAAACCAAAAAAAATAATAATCTTTTAAAGATATCTCCACCGTCCATCACATAATTGGACGGTGGGGATTAGCTTAAAAATAAAAATTGAAAAATTATTTAAAAAAAAAAAGAAAGTGAGACTGAAGACTTGGATCTTAAACCTAGACATTCATCTTCAAGTTGAAGTTCATCTTCTTTAACTTGAAGATCAACTTCAAAAACTAAAGCAAACAACAACCATTGTTCTCCTTCTCAATTCCACATTAATAAACACCAATTTTTCATCAACAAATACTAGTTTCACCTTTATCAACAAATAATTAGTTGTTCTTCTCCATTCTTCATCAATAAACCCAAATTTTTCATCAATGATTGCTAGTTTCAGCTTCATCAACAAACCAGTGATCTTACTCCATTTTTCATCAACAAACAACCTGTTTCAACTTTGAACGAACCCAGGTCACACCTGGATTCATTGTTTTTTTTTTTTAAATTTTTTTTAAATACATGTTCTTCATCTAAGTCGACCCAGTTCATCTACGTCAACTTAGATGAACCAGGTGAAGACAAAGCCTTCATTTGGGTTTATTAACCCAGATGGAGATTCATCTAGATCACGAGCATTGATCCAGATTAAAGAAAAATAAGTCAAAAAGAGAGAGAGAGAGTGAGAATGAGAAGAGAGATTGACGATGGTGATGATGGTAGGTTTTGTTGACAATAGCAATGAATTTGATGATGGTGATGGTGATGGTGATGATGGGTTTTTTTCATGAGCTTTGGGTTTTGTTGATGAGCAAAGAGGAGGAGAAGATGAAGCTCACTTTGATGATATTGTTTATAGGTTTTTAACTTTTAATTTATTTTCAATTTTGGTAATGATGATGGTAATGAATTTTTATTTCATATATTTATTTTTCAAGATGAAGATGAAGCTAAGTTTGGTGATGGTGATGAATTTTGGTTACCCGTTAAAGTTGATGGAAGTCAACTAACGACGTGGGCCAAGGGTTTGATATAATAAAAGAGTAAATAAATTTTTATCTGTTTTTTTTTTTTTTCAAACCTCAAGGGTGTTTCGTGTAATTCATTATAATTATAATATAAAGATAAAACAATAAGTGTGGGTGGATGTGGTATTGATCAAGAACCTGGTTTGAACAAAATGTTTAACAGATAATGAAGGTTGTTTTAACAATTTTGGCAACAAGCCGAATTAATCAAGAGAATGTTCATTAATTAGAGAGGTGCATGAAAGAAAGAATGACATGGCTTCACTAGATAATAAAACTTACAATTTGCTCTAGTATTGTGTGAGAAAATAAAGATTTTGTATGTTAATTAACAATCTAGTTTGATGTTACCTTATAGATTATATATATCCATGATACAAATTCATCAATGATTAGAAGTTGAAAAAAACCTCCAAATTTATATATGTGAATTGCAAAATTCAATATTTAGACTTTCGTAGGCCTGAATTTTGATATTTAATTCTGACGTAGTGAATGTTAAAGCAATATAAAGTGGAGATATAAAGGTTTAATTAATCTCACTTGCCATGCACAAATCTTGTGAGTTCAGTTGTCATATTAAAGGTTTAATTAGGTAAAGTGGAGATATAAAGGAGGAATGTCTGGCGTACTTTATTCTAAATCTCTTTAATACTTTAGTTACTTTTCATGTTTTTATAATTATCTATGATTGTGTGTAAGTTGACATTGTTTTTCTTCATCAATGACATTACAGAACAGTAGGTATTAAGAAATTATTTTTAGGGAACTGCTCGGGGATAACGGGAGAAGGATTTGCAAACGCACTGCATAACTGGAAAAACGTTAACTTTCTTCTTCTTGAAAAGGTCAAACTTCAATATGTTACTCAGTTTATAGACGAAATCAACAGAAACTACTCCTCATTTGTTTGGCTAATTGCACTGAATCGTGAATCTAGATTAAGGCATGATGATGTGCGTGGCATAGTCAAACATTTATCTAATGAAGTGAAGACGATGAGCATAAACCATTGTTCTACATCGGAAGATGGATTTGTTATGGCCTTCAGCAGTTGGGCATTTGGAGGCAATTCGCGTGTTTCAAGGGATGATGATCCATCAAAAATTAAAGACTCGTTACCATCTTCTTTTTCATTAGATATTACTTTGACCCTAATGGGAAAGAAGTAGTGATCTCAGCATGTTATTTTATTTTAGTTGTAAGCAATTGGTAAGACAATGTCTTCGATATAACAATTTTCTTTTATACTTCTCGTTTTTAACAGTTTTGGTGGTTTTATTACCCTTCCCCACCCCCCCCTCCTTTTTTTAGGTTAGTTCAATGTCTTCTTTTTCATTAGATATAACTTTGACCTTAACAGTTTTGGTTCTATGCAATTGGTAAGACAATGTTTTCAAAACAACTGACATTTGTTTAGGTTATTTCAAAATTCCTTTTTTACCTAATGGCACATAACATTCTTCGTTTAAAATATCATATTTCATCTCACAACTTTAAACCTTAAAGAAATTATACAAAATTATAATACAAATATCGATATTAATTAGTGCAGTAGACTACTTTATTTGATATTAGTGCAAGAGGCCGCTAGGACCACCCCGTCTTTCTTTTTTTTTTTTTTTTGGGTTTTCAAAAACATATATACGAAACTGCTCAATGATGAAGGAAAAAGGATTTGCAAAAGCAATGTATAATTGGGAAAATGTTAAGCATTTATAGCTTGAATAGTCAGATTTCAATATGTCACTCAATTCATGGAAGAGATCAACAAAAACTATTCTTCCATTGATTGGCTACTTGTATGGACAAGCGAATTTGGATATGATGTTGTATGTGCGATAGCCAAAAACATCTATCGAATGAAGTAGAGATGATGAAGTTTGAAGTGTGAAAGATTTATACACGAATAATCCGTATTGAATACATAAGTATGAAATTAACATTCTTTGATGCATTTAAGCTCATAAATAGAAGATCAAAAGCGTTAAAATGTGAGTGACATCCTTTACCTAAAACCATGAACAAAAAGTTAGTAGAAGAGATCGCTACTTTTTACTCGCCTTTTCATAGATTATCCAATGGGGAGACATATATTCTGAATTTATGTGGGTGAGAGTAGGGACCCCTAATATATAATACTTAAATCCTCAACCATTAAAATTTGTAACCCTATATATGTTTTTAAGGATGCAAATCCCTAATTAGATTTATAACTCATTCCTATGCCATCTACAGCTCCATAGTCTTATTAGCATAGATTACAAAGTCGACACTTATAATATATCCCATTTCTATATTATGTCATCATAATGTAGATAAGGTACATCAAGTCCAATAAACTAATATTGGTCACAAACTGAAATGGACTAATCTGATTAACTCTTTATTTTAACATTTTAATCAACTTGGTTTTCACAAGCTTAAAATATAATGGCATATATAGCTCAATATATAATTTATAGAAATTACAGGATGTGTTATTATCTTCACCAGTAGGTTGACCTTAGAAGATATCGGTGTGTCAAAAGGTTAATCAAGATAAATTATTTAATGATTTCCATGCGTAATTCTATATAACATATTAAAAACTTTTCACATATATTTCAATTTTGCTTCCATAAATTGAAAAACTTCAATTAATAATTGTTTTATGATAATATTGAAAACTATACAATGCATATTACGTTGGGTCCATCAAGGTTGCAATCTTTCAACCTTACGAAGGGATAGGTCACAACAACCCTAAGCGAGGGCTGATTATTCAACAGGATATAATCAGACAAGATTATGAAATGTGAAAATCTCAATAAATAACACAAAAACGTGAATTGTGAAACTAACCAAAAAAAAAAAAAAAAAATTAAGTGTTTTTTGGCATCATTAGTTTGTGAACGAATTATTTCTTTGTTCATGAACTAACACTTAGTTCACCAGTAAACTGTTTCTTAGTGCGTAAGCAAAGAAATAGTTGCGCTAAACAAATTCAACTCCTTTTGGTACATAATTTCAAAACTAACAACTCTTTTCTTTGTGCTAATTTCAAAAGTAACACCTTTGCTCTGTTGCTTGATACTCAAGCACTTAATCATTTGAGTTACATTAATGTAGTATGTGCACCAACCACCACTCAATATGACTTGATGTTGGGTTTTGTGCTCTAAGAGCTTGTAATAATGTAAACGGTTTTATAAATAATAAAGTATTCATTTTATTCAATTTATATATTTTGCAAAAATTGTATATATCATAAGAAACATTCTTGATTACTGATGTAATTTCAAACTAAGTATATAAATGTTATATACAAGCGGATTTAATTTGAAATAAGTAATCTAAAGAGTCCGTAGAAAACAAATAAAGCTGGGTATTTTATTTGTAGTAAATCTACAGTTGCGGTCCGTTTTGTATTCGATACGATAGTCTTATCCGAGACTATTCATTTAGTGACATGAAAATGGAGGCATCTTATATAATATAGATTATATAGGACTGGACCACGATAAATATAATTCTCTTATCAATATCCGTTAAACTCAGAGATTTATATTTATCAACCAGACGATCATATATGAATTGATCTTAATCCTGAGTGTATTATGGATTCCTGCTTGTTGAGTTATATCCTTTAATTTAAATGGGTGAGATCGGTGTAGATATCTGGTCAATAACTTCGTACTTTGGGGATATGATTTAGTAAGTAACTGGGAATATTCTATACGATAGTGGAATCCACTCCTTCTTGCGAGAAGTAGAGAAGTAGTTCCCTTAAGCGTTGATTTAGGTCTTGAACAATATGAGCGCTCAACTTTCCATTCATATGAAAATGAAAAGATAAATTCATAAGTTGTTATGGATATATTGTTCATTAGAGAATTAATGGTACTTAAGGATTAAGAAATAATTAGAGGGGTAAAACGGATATTTTGACCTAACTCTAATTATGAACTATTTGTGGAGGGTCAAATCATATGTAATGATTAAATCAATGGACACTGAAAATTTCAGATTGTATAAAAACATCTACAGTTTTGAGAGTGCAATCTTAAATTTTGAGTGGAATAACTCTAAAATTAATAATAGTGAATTATTAATTAAAGAGTTTAATTAATAATTTCGATATTATTGAAGCTCAAAATTATAGGTCCATCGGGTTCCCTTGATAGCTCATTTCACTTTAAGAAACTTATAAATAGAATATTGTAATTGGACCGTCCAATTGTAATTGTTACGCAAGTAGCAAAATTTGTGTTCACTTAATATTTGAATAATATTGATTATTCAAATTATTTAATAATTAATTAGTTAATTATTAATTATGAATTAATAATTATTTAATTAATTTTATAAGAGGTTTTGAATTTGATTCTTAACTGTGACAGAGTATAAATTAATTATGAATTAATTACAGGTTACAAGTTTAATTTTAAAATATAACATGAATTAATTTTGAATTAATTATGTTATATGAGGTAAAAGTTTAATTTTAATAAATTTGGGGTTTAATGTTAATTTGATTAGTTAAAACCCTAAATAGTTGCCTATAAAATATAAAAAGAAAAGAAATAATTTTCTTTTCCTAACAGAAGTTATTTTTTAGTTTTGCTTTACGTTCTTTGAAAAGAAGAGAAAAAGTTTTTTTAGCATAACCAAAATCATAAACTCACCTCTTAAATATATTGTTGATTCTTTTTATAAAAGAAATCAATAGAAAGTGAGCACAATTCTATATTATTGTATCCACTCACTTGTTTCTTGGTGTAGAGACATATCAAGGAAGGCTAGGTGGTGAGCAATCCACAGAGATCAATATATAAGGTAAAAATCTGATTTTTATTTTTTCTTGTATTATTTTATTTCATTGTTTTATGGATCTAGGGTTTCTTGAGTTTTCTAAAAATTTTTAAAACTCAGTGTTCCGCAAAATTAATATTTTTCATAAAAACAATTGTTGTTTTTCCCTTCACTTGATAGTAGAGAGCGCTCATTTAGCTTCGCAATGACTCAAATTTGAATCTTCCACACCCCAAGCAATATCTCAAAAATTAAAAGAAATAAAGGATATATGCACTAATAAAAGTTGCCTTTCAATAAGATAAAAGAGTTTTCTGTCTTCTCTTTCTTTGCTATTTGAATCCTTGATATTTTTAAAATTTATATCTTTTTAATTAATTTCGGGATTGAATTTTTAAGATTGATTAATGAAAAGTTAATAACAATAAGAACTTAACAAGTGAAAAATATTGAAACTCGAATTCAAAAACATTTCAATTTATTATCATTATTTTTTTAAATAGGGAGTGGCTTAATATCATTTTATCAAGGAAGCAATTTTGAAGTGTTGAAGGAAGCACTTTTGTTTCCTCTAATATTTAATTAAGTTTTGCATGAAAATCAGGTTTAGTGCAAGGGGATTTTGGTCTGAAAACTATTTTTAGGTGCTATAAAACTTAATTATTAAGTGCATGCCATTCTTACAAAAACAAGGATGAAAATGTGTTAAAAAATTAAAATCCCAATATTTTTTTTCGCATAAATAATGTCTAAATGATGTATAAATGAGTTGTAATAACTACATCATATACCACGTTAATTTCATAGTTATAATAGTAACTACATTTTAATTAAAAAAACAGTTGACTCTAATCAAGTTAAAAATTTATTAGGACCTACTAACATCAAACATTTTAAGTTTTTATTTTTAAATTTTGAATTTTGACATTGATCCTGTCAAGGGTATAGGAGACTTGCTTGAAATCGAATAATACATCATTTTTTGAAACAAACATTTTCCTACTTTCTATTTTCACATGTATTGTTAAAAATTGATTGTACTTGAACCAACACAAAGGTGCAAGTGGAATGTACATTGCAAAGCTAATTAAGAATTTGTAATCCCTTAGGTAACAAAACCCTTATGAAAATCAATTCAAAAAGAAGATTATAACATCTTTCTTATTACTCACAAGGGAGGTGGCATAGTGATTAGCCACCTTCCCATTTATGCTTCTCCAAATCGTATGTTTTGAGTGTCAATAAATCTTATCTTTTATGTTAATATTCATAAAAAAGTGTGGGTAACCTTTCCTCAATACTTGAGAGCAGTCATCCAAACTGTGCTATTAGAATCTTATGTGAACTGATCTCGGTAGTCCTCAAACCATGAAAAGATGTAAGAAAAAAATTAAAAATAAAATCTTTCTTATTATTTGCTTAATTGCTTTTGCTGGCTTGTACATTTAATATTTTAAAAGAATATAAAATCTCTCTTATTATTTGTTTAATTGATTTTATGGGCTTGAATATTTTAAAAAAGAATATAATAAAATCTCTCTCATTATTTTGCTTAATTGCTTTTATGGGCTTGTACTTTCATTATCTCAAAAAAAGAGAACATTGCGCCTGATCAATGTTCTAAAATCATTGGAAAGCAATGATTTTTCGATGATAAAACACTGACCGACACCTTATTAGTCCAATAAGAATGAGATTGGTGGGCTGAATAATCATCTAAATCGACTTAGTACTCGACCAAATCATTATAATCCAAATCTAAAAAACTTAATCTCCATCAACCCAAAAATTTTTTTTTTAAAAAAATGACAAATCAGATAAATATTGCACAATAATCTCTAGAACTTGCCTTTTAAGATTTCCTTCTGTAGAGAAAGCACAATATCAATCAGTTAAGCAAAAAATTCCTAAATTAAAAAATTCCTAAATTAAGTATATATGAGGGAAAAAATCAACTGCAATAAAGGAAGATGTAAATGTAAAAAATCCATACCGGATGTTATGTGAGGAATAGAACTTCAGGAATAAGCACACTACCATCAAGCTTCTGCCTCTTGGGCTCTGGTTCTTTTGGAAGCAGAGGAGGAGCGTCAGATGGGGGTGGAGGAGTCATTCCTAAAGAAGGCTAACAAGGGAGGAAGGAGAAAGGAGAAAAAGAGAGAGTGGAGGAGAGTGTGGTCGGCAATTGGTTGAAAGAAGCAAAGGAGGAGCGTCAGATGGGGGTGGAGGAGTCATTCCTTGAGAAGGCTAACAAGGGAGGAAGGAGAAAGGAGAAAAAGAGAGAGTGGAGGAGAGTGTGGTCAGCAATTGGTTGAGAAAGAGAGAGAGAGAGAGATGATGGCTATGAGAGGGAGAGAGGAGGTTGATATCAGATTAGGTTTGGTGTAAATTCATATATATATTAGAAAATTACAAAAACTCCATAAGGTTTGATAAAATTATAATATTATTTAAGTTTTCACCCTTAATACTTAAAATAATGTTAGTGTACGTCCTCATATTTCAAAAATTAATAATTTTTTCCTAAAACAGTATTTACTGATTAATTGTCGAGTAACTGATAAATCGCTAATCGTCACCTTGCTGATCGATTAGCGATTAATGATTTTTCGAACCTTAGGCCTGATTGATAATGCAAGTGACACCATATGCATATGACATGCAGGGTGTATAGAGTAGTCTAGCAGGACAAGCTAGCACATAACAACACAATATCAATTTTGTCAAGTAAATAACACTAAATTTAGAATTTGGGTTATGTATTTTATATAGTTATTAATTATTAAATTTTAATACAAAAGTTTGTGAAGAAAAAATTTAAAATTAAAAAACGAAAAGAAACCATGTTTCTTTTGTAACTATCCATGAATTATAAATTATATCTAAATTCTTCAAATTTTATGGAATGAATTCTTTAAATTTTAGGTAACTAGTACAGACAATTAGAACTTAATATGGTAAATTTCTAATCACCATTTAAGAATTTAACCTAAAACTTTACTCTTATATAAAATGTTTTTACTTAATTTTAATAATTAGATTAAAACTTATCTATCACTAAAGATTAGAAAGACAGCACTCACCAAGAACATTATGAATGCTCTAATGGATTGTGTTTTTTTTTTTTTTTTTTTTTAAATGTCATATCATCAATGTCAAGAAATTTATTTTCTATATGACATAAATATCATTTTATAGATAATTAAATTAAAAATTATTCTTCAATGCTTACATGTATTTCCATTTAATACTTCCACATATATATATTTTTTAATTAAATTTAAAAAATTAGAATTAAATAGTTATTAATTTGCTGAGATGACTGTGTAACAAAACTTCTGAAAATAGATGTTTATATTGGCAATATCCATTTTTTTTTTCTTGCCATCTCAATTTGATATTAATGAGTGATAATTGCATTAAAAAAATTATTTTAACTTAATGTCTATTTATCCTATGTGGCATGTAATTTTATCATAATTCATGAGAGCATTGAAGATATTTCTCTCGGGTTTTTTGCTCTCCCTCTCTCTCTCATTTGTGTTTAAGGTTGACTGATTCTAGGTAATTAAGCATGCTACTGCAAGTCTCTATTTCTTTTAATTGAGATTAATTTTGTTTTATTTTATTCTTTCTCTCATCTCTAATCCATGACTACCATTTGATTAAAAGTATGTTTTATTTTGCCTTGTCATGGCTTTGCTAGTTCATTAATCGAATAACCTATTAATTTTTAGTTTTTTTTTTTTTTTTTTTTTTTTAAAGTCATAAACTATTCATAGAACAACCCCGAGTGGGAAAATACATCCTGAACTAACGTTAAACCAACGTAACGCCTCCGAAGAGGACAAGGCCAAAGAGGCAAGCCTATGCGCCAAGCGGTTTCCATTCCTAGGAACGGCTTGACACTTACAAACACCCACCTCCCTACTGACAGCCCTAATATCATTAATCAAACAACCCGAAGCCCCCCTACAAGATTCTGACGAAACAAGACTAGAGGCTACAACAGAGGAATCCACTTCCACCACATCAACCTTCAGCCCAACAGCCAAAGCTTCTCTCAGTCCTTCCCTAACCGCCATAAATTCGCCCAGCTCCGGAGACAGATCCCCCTGCCACCACTTAGCAACAGCCAACACCACCAGACCCGAATGATCCCTGACCGCTGCACCCAGCCCCACACTGCCCTTTCCCCTCCGGATCGCCACATCAGTATTCAGCTTCAGCATACCAGCAGGAGGTGGACTCCACTGCACGGACCTGGGCCCAGCCTTCATGGACGACTGGGGAGACATGGCCCTCCTGGTAGACTGAAACTCCTGCAGAATCCCCACAGCTTTATCCGCAACCTCCTCCTCTGCATATTGCCCTCCATTGTGTAGCTTGAAATTACGACAACCCCATATACCCCACATCACCATGCACACACAAGCTAACAGCTCCTCTCCCCGCGACTTAGACACAGCCACCAGCCCATCTAAAATATTCCTGCACCTAGCAAACTGATCCCGTAACGACCCATCAACCGAGTCCCACACCCGCCAAGCCGCACTGCACTCAAACAAAACATGGAATCCCGTCTCAACTGACTCACTACATCCCTCACATAACCCCTCCCGAACGATGTTCCTTGCGAACAGGTTTGCTTTCGTTGGAAGGGCCTCCAAGCAAGCCCTCCACACGAATATCTTCACCTTTGGGGGAATATTCAAGTTCCACAAAGTCACCCACCACTTTTGAAAATCAGAAGAGACATTGGCAGAAGCCACCCCTTTGTAGCGATCCTCAAAAGCTACCCGGTATCCACTCTTAACAGAGAACTGCCCTCTTTTATCAAAATACCAACATCTGCTATCCTTAATGTCCCTAAAACTCAGAGGAATGGCCAGAATCTCATCTCTGTCAATCGGCAACAGGACTTCATTTATTTTCTGGATATCCCACTGGTGCCTATTCTGGTCAATCAAATCCGCCACTCTTAGGGAAACTCCCCTCCTAGGCGAAACAACAGTAAAAGATCTTGGTCTAGGGATCCAAGGATCCTTGAAAACGTCTATGTCAGTCCCGGTCCCAACCTGCCATATCCACCCCTTTTGAAGCAGCTCCCGCCCCCATAAGAGGCTCTTCCATACGTAAGAAGACCCTTGGCTCACCTGCGCCTGCATGAACTCTCCGTTCGGGAAATATTTCGCTTTCAAAACACGCGCCGCAAGAGAGTTCTGATTTTCCACAATCCTCCAAGCCTGCTTAGCAAGCAGTGATTGGTTAAAAAGCGAGAGGTCCTTGAAACCCAACCCACCCAGTGCTTTCGGCTTACACATCCTTTCCCAGTTGACCCAACTTATCTTCCGTTTACCTTCCTTCATCCCCCACCAGAACCGTGCCACCAAAGACCCCACATCCTTACAAAGGCACACAGGCAGACGGAAGATACTCATCGTATACGTTGGGATTGCTTGCAGTACCGCCTTAATCAGGACCTCTTTCCCCCCTTGTGAAAACAACCGACTCTTCCACCCTTTTAATCTATTACCAACTCTGTCAACAATCTCGGTAAAGGTTTTGGACTTGTTCCTACCAACCATTGAGGGGAGACCCAGATATTGTCTATGGTTACTCTCAGCCCCCAACCCCAGCACCCTAAAGATCTCTTTCCTAAGGCTGTCGTCTACATTCCCACTGAAGCAGATGGCAGACTTCTCCAAATTGATCTGCTGTCCCGAGCCCCTGCTATACAAACCCAATACCTTTTTGATTAAAAGACAGTTCGACACCGAGGCCCTACAGAAGAGGATGCTATCGTCCGCAAAGAGAAGGTGGCTAACTATCGGCCCCAACCTTCCACTTCTGATCCCTAAGCCTCTTCCGCCCTTCTCTGCAAGCTTCACACCTCCTGAAAAAGCTTCCGCGCACAACAGAAAGAGATAAGGGGACAAAGGGCACCCCTGTCTAATTCCCCTGGACGGACGTATACACCCCACAGACTTACCATTGATTAACAGAGCTATTCTCGACGTGGAAACACACTCAAGAATCAACTTCACCCACCCTAACGGAAAACCCATCTTCATCATCACCGCCTCTAAGAACCTCCACTCTACCCTGTCATACGCCTTGCTAAGATCCAACTTAATGGCCATCAAACCTCTCTTCCCTTTCTTACGCCTATGTATAGAATGAATCATCTCAAAAGATGCCAGAAAATTATCAAAAATTTGCCTCCCTGGCACAAAAGCAGATTGGTTATCCGATATCACATCTGGCAGCACTTCCTTCATCCTATTTGACAGAACCTTCGTGATTACTTTATACAGCACCGAGCTTAGACTTATAGGCTTAAAATCCTTTACTCTTTCCGGGTTCTTAGTTTTTGGAATAAGCACCACATTCGTACAATTAAGTGCTTTGATAGAAGCCTCCCCTTCTAAAATCCTGAGACAGATCGTAGACACCTCCTGACCCACCACACTCCACATCTTCTGAAAAAATAAAGCTTGATATCCATCCGGTCCTGGAGCCTTGGTCGGGCCCAGAGCAAACACGGCAGCTTTGACCTCTTCCTCACTAAAAGGTATCATCAGTCTTCTCTTCTGCTCCTCACTCAAAACATTTTTTATCCCCCTACATGCGCCTTCAATGTCAACAGAAGAAGGAGAAGAAGTAGAGAAAAGCTTACCAAAATAATCCCGCATCAGTCTGCCAATATCCTCCTCAGACTCCACAGCTACCCCATCCTCCCCAATCAGCCTTGTGATCGCGTTCTTTTTCCTCCGTGCCGTAGCCCTTGCATGAAAGAACCTGGTATTTCTATCCCCCGCCATCAACCAGTCCGCCCTCGCCCTTTAGCGCCAATACACCTCTTCTTTTGCTAACCAATCCTCCAGCTCCCGCTCCTGAGCTTTAATCTCCTCCATCACCCCTGCCACCGAAGCCTTCTGGTAGAGGTTTTCAATAAGCCTCTGTTTAGATTCTATTCGTTTCCTCAACGAGCCAAACCTCTCTCGGCTCCATTCCGAACAGACCCCCGCGCACTCCTCCAACTTAGCTAACAATTCCACTTCAGATTTTGCATTACCCCCCCTTTCCCAAGAAGCCTTGATAAGATGATGAAAATCTTCCTCTCTGAACCAGTATGGCTCGAACCTGAACCTGTTGCGACACCTGCCTTTCCAAGCTTCTCTCTTCTGAACTCTTAAGAGCAACGGTCTATGGTCAGAAGAACTGAAATTCAAATTCTCCACTTTTGTACTTTCAAACCAATCTCTCCATTTTGAATTTGCCAAAAAACGGTCGAGTCTTTCCTGGACATTATTCTTACCATCTCTTCTATTTGTCCAGGTAAATCTAGGCCCACAAAAACCCAAGTCAGATAAGTCGCAATCAAGGATCAGCTTCCTAAAATTAATCATACCACCCACACCTTTCACAGAGCCTCCACACTTCTCATTCTTACTTAGCAGCTCATTAAAGTCTCCCCCCAAAACCCACGGAAGATCATCAACATCTCTAATGCGCCTAACCAGCTCCCACGAGCTATCCCTCTTTGCTGGATCAGGATTCCCATAACATCCCGTGAATCTCCAAAGAAAACCATCTTCCATTCTAATCCTAGCGTCTATATGCCCAACCGAGAAGGACAGGATTGATAAATCCACCCCTTCCTTCCAAAATAAACCCAACCCACCACTTTTCCCCGAGCAACTCACCATAAAACCCCCCACACAACCACAACAAGCCTTAATCCTATCCACTGCAATCGACTTTAGCTTGGTTTCAGATAAAAACACCACATCCGGGGAATATTTTCGAACTACTCTTTTAAGAGCTGAGAATGCGCGGGTATTCCCCAAACCCCGCACATTCCATGCTAGGACTATCATTGATCTCGGCGGCCCTGGTCACCAGGCGCCGCCGTTTCAATACTTACATCTCCATTCTCAACATAATCACACCTGTTCTTCTTTTTCTCCCCTCCCTGAACCTCCATAAAATTCAACTTATGTTTCCCATTTCCTACAGTTCCTAACTCGTCTACCTTTTCTACTCCCACCGTTCCTCCTTCCTGTGGGAGTGGAGACCCCACCACCTTAGTTCCCTTGGAGGACCTACCCATAATGTTTGGAGAAAGGCTATTACTCCTCCCTCCTTTCCTGACCCCTATCTTGGACGACAGGATTTTTCCTATTGGGCTCCTCGCTTTACCTGTAAGCCTCAACTCCCTCGCTGCCCTTTTCCATTTCCTGGAGGACCTTTGAGACAGATTAGTCTTCCTGACTCCCACCATATTCATCTTCTCTCCATGCTCAACAATCTGAACCTGAGACTCCCTAGAAATCTCTACCATTTCTACGTCCTTTTCGTCCTCCCTTTTTCCGCTTCCTGACACCATTTTGCCTTTGTTACCCTCTTGGTTATGAACGGTAATAACTTCCCCTATAAAGGTATTTTGGTCACTACCCTCCCTACCTTCTGGCCCGCCAGGTGGGTCCGCTATCTCACTACATTGCCCCTGCTTCACTAAAGACATACCTTCCCCACTGGTCCCCTTCTTACTTTGACCTTCAAAGGTACCATCTACCTCGGACCCCTCCAATCTACTTTTTCCTAAAAATTCGTTCTTGTATTTCTTGTTCCCTCTGCCTCCCCCTGTCTTCCCTCCCATATTCCCTGCACTCACCCCTACGAGAACTTTTCCTTCTGCTCTCCTAACTCTCGAGGCAGGACTGGTATATATACCTCCACTTTTCGATCTACTGTCCTCAAAAGGTGTTGCTCTTAACCAGGCTCCATATTTTAGTGTTCCTCCCTTCTTTGCTTCCTCTCTAGCATTTTCATCTTCACAGTCCTTACCACCATGTCCTATCCGCCCACACGAGAAGCAGAACTCCGGTAGCCTCTCATAATGCAGAGTCACCCATGTTGCTCCTTCATCACCTCCGCCATCCACTATTAATCCTCTTCTCAGCGGTTTCCTAATGTCGAGCGTCACTCTCACCCTCACATACTTGCCTCTATACTCTTTTGGATCATCAGGAATTGCCACTACCTCCCCTATCTGTCCTGCCAGAATCGACGCCACCCTTCTATTCATGCACATTAGTGGAATCTTATGAATCTGCACCCACATATCCACTTTATTAAAACCTAACTTGGAAATATTCCCCATTCCTCTAGGGATTTCTAGGACTATCAGGCTATGTTCAAAATGCCATGGCCCCCTGTTCCATACTCTTGTTCTAACCTCTTTCTGTTCGAAGAAGAACATAAATGTATTGTACCCAACCAGCTCCACATCCACCTTTCCAAAGGAGCCCCATATTTGTTCAATCACTATTTTAAAAGCTTCCCTATTAACTTTTTTGCCCAATAGCACCTTTCCCACTAGGCAGTGATCCACTTCATCGAAACCCAGCTGCCTTACCTCCCCCTCTATCTTGCAGATCTTCCCTTCCTCCTCCGTTAGGGAGAGAGTTTGACACAGATTCGCAATCTCCTCTGTATCCATTCTTCCTTCACAAGCACCAAACCGCCGAGACCCCACCCCACCCTTTCACTCGAAAAGACCCAAAACCCTAAGGACCCACTCCCTCTACACTGTTCCTATCCCTAGAAACCGAGAGGACTCGAACGGAGATTATATTTCTATATATATATTTATTTATTTATTTAAAAACCTCAAATGAAAACCTATTAATTTTTAGTTAATCAACAGAAAAACTGTACTAAATCGTCAATTGATGTGCTCATGATGCTTTTAACCATTTGATTAAAAGTATGTTTTATTTTGCCTTGTCATGGCTTTGCTAGTTCATTAATCGAATAACCTATTAATTTTTAGTTAATCAACAGAAAAACTGTACTAAATCGTCAATTGATGTGCTCATGATGCTTTTAACATCATCGATTTCAAAACAAAGTTTCTTTTTTCCCTCTTAAAACAAGGGTACTTTCTTATTTTTATTTTTATTTTTATTTTTTTTACCGTTATAAGCACTCCTACGTTTTATGAATAAACAAGTATAATTGACATAGCTATTGTAGTCCCATAGGAACCTTGTCTCTTAAACTTGTACATTCGAGCCTTCGGTTGATAATGATAACATATAGTTCAAAATTACCATTGCATGAAATTTCTTTTGAACTTGTTAAATTTAATTAGGGTCACATTTCTATATATATGTGTGTGTATATATATATATATAAGGATGGTTAATATCAATTAGAGTTTAATGTAGGAGGGCACATATTCAATCTAAAATTTATTAGAGTTTAATGAATTTTTTTAATAATAGCTTTGAGTGGAATTCACATATTATATAGATTTCATATTGATTTTGTTAGAATTTTTTATAAAATCTAATGAAATTTTTAAGGGAATTGTATGATTTGTCATCGACTTTATATATATAATGAAATCCATTTAAAAGCAGTATACACGTAATCCTCACTAAATACATTTTAAAAGCAGGATACTAATTATCCGGCAAACCAACATTACAAGAATCTCCATACACTTCCTCTAATCACGTTAACTCACCCTTACATAAAAGCATAAACTTATCCAAGCTATGCGCTAGTGTTTTTTTCCCCTCTCTCAAGAGAAGCTACGGGTTGAGTTACTGTGGGCTCAAAATGGGATACTTGGAAATAATTTGAGTCAACAACTTCTGATTTTATTGATTATTCATTTTAAAGATGATGCAATAAATCATATATGAATAATGTTAGACTTTTCGAATATTTTGTTCAAATTATTTTCAAATAACATGATATATGAATTGTCAATATCTTATTAATTATCGCATCATTTTATGATTTATAAGATATTGATAATTTGAGCATGAATTTAAGTGAAATAAAAATAAAAATAAAAACTCAAAAAATGTGCAGATATTTTTTATCTTTTTCCATCAATGGCAAAAACATTAGTAAAAAACCTATGTAAACTAAACAATTTATAAGTCCAAGGAATTTAGCCATTCGATACACGTCTTTAAACTTCAAGGTCCAAGTCCAAGTCCAAGCTAAATAATAACAACCCATATTGGGTTAATAGAATGGTCCACAGAGCCCAATTGTTCGTCTTAATAATTGGAGTAACTAAAAGGTATAATCCCATTTTCTTTCAGCTTGATGAAATAGCTAAAATCCCTAGCATTTTAAGAATTTACTAATATCCCTTATTGATATATGAAATAAATAAAAACCCCCTATAGTTTATAGAAGTGTCCAAAAAACCTCTTGTCATCAATTAAGTCATTAAAAGTCAGTGAAACTAAGATAAAATATATAATAACCATCACTTAATTAATTAATCAAATTAAAATAGATTTTTTTTTATTTAAAAATAATGTCATCTCTATCATTCATCATACTAATGGACGGTGTAGATGAAAACAAAAATACAAAATAAAAAATAAATTATTAAATAATATTAATAAAAGAAAAAAAACTAAAATAACGTTTTAAAAAATAATAATAATAATATCATCTTCACCGTCTATCACAAGAATGAACGGCGGAGATGAAAAATATTAAAATAATAATAATGTCATCTCCATTATTCATCCTCATGATGGTTGGCATAGATGACATTATTTCTTTTTAAAAAAATTATTTTATTTTTTGTTTTTTGGTTTTCATCTCCATTGGCACCGTCCATCATTATGATGGATGGAGGAGATGACAATATTTAAAAAAAAATGTTTTAATTGATTAATTAATTAATATTATTATATATTTTATTTTATTTCGATGATTTTATCTTTTCACATTAACAATCAAATAATAACTTTTAACGTCAAAATTGACAGCAAAGAATTTTTTGGACATTTTTATAAACTGTATTGTTTTTTTTTTTTAATCTATTTCATAAATTAAAAAGAGAGATATTAGTGATTTCTCAAAATATTGGGAGATTTTGGATATTTCATCAAACTATATAACGAAAAATGGGATTAATCCTATATTTTATCATACTTTGATGGTTTTATATTTTTATACTAACGGTCAAACATTGACTTTTAACGTCCAAATTAACGATAGGAGATTTTTTTACATTTATATAAACTATAGGGTTTTTTTAGTCTATCTCAAAAATTAATAAGGGGAATATTAGTGATTTCTTAAAATATTGGAAGATTTTAGTTATTTCATCAAGTTATAAGGGGAAATGAAATTATCCCTTAAGAGAAAAGGAAAAATAAAATTTTTATATATTAGAGGGATAATTAATGATTACATCAAATAATAGGAAGATACTAAGATTATCCTTAACTAAAAAGGGAATTATAGAGTTTCAAGGAAAAAAAAGAGAAGTTATTTTCGAAACCAAATATGTGTCTCTTTCGAACTTTGCAAATATTTCTCTAAAAACAGATTTAAAAAACTACCCGCACTATTCCTGCACTTTGAAAAAGTCAAAAATGTAATATGTAAAGTAATAATTTAATTGTGTGCGCTCCTGTTAAATACAAGAGAAAATCGAATTTTTGGGGAGATTCAGGTAGCTCTGAGTTCCCAGCCACAACTCATCCACTGATTGTTCACCATCAGTCAATTCACGATTTGATTTATAAGATAAAGTAATATAATAAAATTAAGAGATTTGACACTCCTCTATGGTACACGAAAATTTTCTAAGCAATGAACTCATTGTGTCATAGACAACCAATAAAGATGAACTTGCCATGTCATTATAGTGTTCTTTGTACAACTACAATAGAGCTGTACGTTTCTTTTTTTCATTGACGGTGAGAGGATATACTTGAGACCTTCATTTCGCGAAAATGTATGGTTAATTAGGCTGTACCTATAACCATGAGTAGTACATATCAATAAGGTGGGTGAGACGTTTTTTTTTTTTTTTTTTTAACTATAATTATTCTATATCTACTTTTATATACTTATTATGGAAACATATAAATTAATTAGAGCAAACTCTAAACATATTAAAGATTGATTTTTTTTCAATATCCCAAAATTAAAATGACTTCGAGTTTTGTGATTTTGTCACTCAAAAAATTAAATTAATGTTAAATTTCTAAATCGATCTTCGACATGACACATATAAGTCCCTGTTTGATCACCAGCAAAATATGATCCATAAACTCATAAGAAAATATTCATTTCTTTAATTATACAATTAAGTAATATAATTAGTCACAAGCGGCCAAAATCTTAATATATTGTTGTTCAATTACACGAGACCAATTATATCATCCAAGCTATCAAACAGCACATTACTGCAGTAACTGTCCCTCTCATCTTCAGTGCCACCATTGACATAGTTTGTAGATGATGAATTCAATGGAGTCGAGCTCCTTGAAGGCTCTGATAGAAGTGAACCAAAGCTCCTGTTTGGAATATTTTCACCATTAATAATGTTGCAAAGAAGTGGCTGGTTTTGAGATAGTACAGTACTATCTATCCTTGATTGATTAATACTAGTTGTCTCCTGCAGATCGTAGCCATAGTTTGGTGCGATATTATCAGAGCCAAAACTAGTAGGGTTGGAACAAAACTGCTCTAAATTGGCTTGTGTGAACTGGGTTTCATCTATAAATTGAGCTTGTGAAGTACTTGGAACATTCACGTAAGCCTGAAGTGGGTAGTGAAGGAGGTCTTGTTGGAAGGATTGTAATTGATTTTCTTGAGGATTTTCAGGACCAAATGGAGGTCTAGTTTGGGAAGACAAAAAAGTAGTTGCTAAGTTGATAAAATCTGGACTCAAAAGAGATGGGAGGCAAAGAAGATTTGAAGGGTTGATCTGAGAGTTGCCAAAATATGAGGAGATAACGGAAGAGAGTTCAAGGAGATCTAAGCGAGGGCTGTGAGTTACAGGGTCGATTCCCATTCTCAATAGTTTCTTCTTGATGTGAGTGTTCCAGTAGTTTTTTATTTCGTTATCGGTTCTTCCCGGTAAACGAGCAGCAATTGCAGACCACCTAACAAGAGTAAAAACTTTAGACAATGAACAAGAGAAGTGTTTGATTTGTTCTTCAAATCCAATGACGAGTAAATAAAATAAATGTGAAAAGCACCAATGGTTATTTGTGATATTTTGACTTGCATAAGGTCATAGTTAATTAGTACAATTCAAAAGTTATGTAGCCAGAAGTCCGTGAATTAGGTAGCGTATTTACTAGGAGATTGTATTATATAACAATGAATGGATAGGTACAAGTTCTTTTCAACTTTTTACCAAATAAAGTAAAATATATAATAAAATAAGAACATATATTCATCTCTCTTAAAGTATGACCTATAATAATTGGTATCTATTAAACACGACTGATTTATATACATTATTTATTAGAAGATTTAAACAAATATCATAGGTATCTTTTGACAAATTTTAAAAAAGGTTTATAACTATTTTCAAAACTTTGAATAACGATCTTTTAATGAATTTCCGATTCATCCAAATCCACACAAATTTATATTTTATCTTAGAACATGTCAATAAATTAAATTTATTTTAAATACATAATGAGGTTATTTTATGAAGCTAGAATCTCACAACCTTTACCATATAAAAGTAATTTAATATACTAATTACTCAAAATATTCAGTTAAAATGCTGAGAAAATTTAAAGTGAGAAAAGAGCAAATTAAAAAGTCTAAAATGTAACAGTTTAAAAAGATCATGCATGTACTCACTTATTTCCTAATGCTCTATGTAGTTGTATAATGGCCTCTTCCTCTTCAAGTGAGAATTTCCCTCTCTTGATATCAGGCCTCAAGTAGTTTGTCCAGCGAAGTCGACAACTCTTCCCACACCTCTTAAGCCCTGTACACATATTCAAATTCAACACAGAAATTAGTTTATATATACAACACATATCATAGACTTATAGTCACAAATTGACAAATTTATAGGCACAATAATGTACGTCAACACCATAACCATCCAACTATCTCTAATATTTAGTATTGATATTAACAAAGTAAAGTTATTATATCGGCAATGAAAGTTTCGTGTCATATAATTTAAAGAAGAAAGCTTAAGAATTATACCTGCATTCTTGGGAAGGATTCGCCATCTACCATGGCCATGTTTTTGAATATAATCAATGAGCTTCTGATCTTCCTCCACAGTCCATGGACCTTTCTTCAGTACTCCACTATTAATGTTGTTTCTCTCGGGTGATGGCTTTCCCATTTCGATCAAATACTATCACTTCACAAATTATTATACACTTTGAAAAACAACTCTTGAAGAGCACAATAAATAACTAGAAACAATTCAAGAGTATTGCAAGTTTTGGAGCAGAGAGCTAGTGAGATGTTGGTGGGTATTATATACAAATACATGTGGAGAGAAAAGAGAGGAAGCAAAAGCAACCAAATTCAAAAACAAAGAAAACAAATACTAAAAACAAAATTAAAATGAGAGAAGTCAATGGGGTTCGGTACCGGCCAATTTGCATCTCTCAGCGTACGTGTCTTCTTCTAAGGAAAAAACACGCACATAGACACACAAAACGACATCACTGATTTTCTAATCCTATATTTTGATCGTAAAAGTAAAATTTCTTCTCGTGTACGTAAACCGACACCTCCGCCTCTCTACCAAGATGAAAAAAATCACGAGCAGGGGTATTGTCGTAATTCCTGGAAGTTGACCGTGACGGTGATTGGCCAGAAAGTGAACTTGTCCATGACGTGTGAAACAGTGATTGGGGAGTTGGAGGAATTATTACAAATCCGGAGAGCAGAGAAATAGTCCTTTAGTTTTGGGCGTGTGTCGCACATTCGACAGCAGGGGGTGACACATATGAGGACAAATCGTTATCTGGAAATAGAACATTCTTACTTTTTCAATACGTATTAGCTGTCACCAACTGATCTTTGCCACGTCACCCGGCGATTTGGGGGTACGGGGACCACCTCTTTGCATGGCGCCGTGTCCATAGGTCAAAATCAAAGCCACCATTGTTTAGCCAAGTTGAGCTCCTAATGCTATTCAATCGAGTCGGCTGGCTAATCGTTTCTTATACAAATTAGTTTTGGTTTTTCGCTTTACTTTTTTATTTTTGATATGAACTTAAGAGTTTTGGAAAAAAATGTTTGAATATCTCGCTGTTTAGATAACAATCCAATATATATAATTAATGAATAAGATTACATATCCAACTATTAAGATAATCAAACCCGACAAATACATCAATTACATAAAATAGGTTAGAACTTATAATAGTATTGAGTCATATTAGAATTTAGTCTTTTATGCAAATTCTAAATACCTGCACCCATGAGTACAAGATATCTACACCTATCTTATAGGAAAAATTCTCTACACATTAAAATGTATGATGAAATTTGAATCCCCAACTACAAAGAGGAAGAAGGACATACAGAGACCATAAAACTTAATAATGTTTTTTAAGATGAAATTTCTCTTATTAGTACCCTTTTGATACTACAAATTGTCAACATTAATAGATAACTATAAATTTTTTTAAAAAAGAAAAACATATTAGACAAAACTTTTAAAAGAATTTGTTTAATAAATTTAGTTTAAAATATAATCCAACATAATTTAAATGAACTGAGACTTTATATATTTTTTTAAATAAATTATTATTTTTAAAGTTAACAATAAATGGATTACATGTTTGTTACCGCCTATCGAGATTGATTGCTAATTATTTTTACAAACTTGAGACACCCATTTATATACAATAAAGGGAAATCAACCATTAATTCTTTCATTTCACAAAGGTTGTAAAATTTATTTACAGATTTTATCGTGACGAAAAAATGAATTATAATTCAGCCGATAACAATTAACCAACCATGCAAGAGAAACAGACTCCTATGTCTAAATAGACATTCTTATCTTCAACAGCTTACTACTGTTTTCAAGGCCAAGTCTACTCTCCTTACATCAAATGATTAAAATCTGATCGAGTTATAATTCCTTCATGGGAAATGTAACAATTTCTTAATAATAACAACTGAAAAATCAATTAAAATATGCAATATGTTGGTTATTTTCTCCGATTTATTAGGTTTATTCAACGAATTTGAATACGATGTGGACTCATCATACAGATCAGAATTACTATTTTTGTCCCAGGCATTTATTGGTCTTCAAGTACACAATTTTATCGAAGTTCCTTTACAAAGCACCGTCCAAGAATTGATGACGTCGAATAATTATTAACGTTCAAAAATTCAATTGAGAGCAACATGCACGGCATGCGCATGGAAATAAACCTAATTCTACATTTGGATTCATATAGGAAAGCTAGATGCAGGTCTCTAGTTCTTTGAATACAGCCCAAAACTCCTCTCCTTTAAAGAAAATGTAGTGCTGTGAAACCGCAATTAATTAACTTTTTTTACTTATAATAAATATTTATACCCCATAATATTTATACTTCAAATATTAAATATTATTATTAGATTATTTTTTATAAACTTAAACTTTTACATCTGATAGTATCCGATATAATATTAGAGTTTGTATATTTATTTGTCATATTTATCACATATGTTATATAATATGAAGTATTTAATATATATTTATTATCTGTATATGTTACACGTGAAAAGACGTGTTAATATATGATAATTTTAAATTTTAAATATTATATTTTAATAATTTTTTATAAATTTAAATTTTTAGATTTGATGATAACTAGTATAAAATATATAATATGATTCTGTAATAACTTGTCACAACATGATATGAATTTATGGTGTATCTGTGAAAATATATTTTCTCGTCTAATATGTAATGTTTGCATGTAAACTCCACGTCTTTTCCGATACTACTGTTTCCCAGTCAAAGAAGAATACAACTGTTCCTGTTTTCTTTGTTTTATCTGCTTATGCTAGACTAATTAAATGCTGTAAAGTGGTTTTCAACCTCTGGATAGAGATGCCATCATATCCCTAGGCAGGATCTGACTACTTCTAATGTTAATTCGGATCTGACACAATCCCATGATTTGATACACCACTGTTCTTTAAAATCAATCAATTTGTAACCATATGCAAACTTTTGCCACATGTAGCCTGCTATCTGTATACAGGTTTCAACATCAACTTACAGAAGAATAATCAATAAAGTAACAATAGAGGTTGTAGGAAAATTGCTTCAATTTGACTGGCGTACAACGTCATCCATATTCATTTTGCATCATCCACGAATGAATAATAAATAAAAGAGAATGCTTCATGGAACAGTATTATAGCTATGCACCGATGACTAGACTAATAACATTCTACTATGTTTATGTGTATATTTCTTGAAAAACCAACTATCATAATGACAAATAAATACTTAGCAAGATATTACTAAATTATGTATGAATTATATGATACGCCCACCTTAATAATGGTATTCTCATATTTAGTGTTTTTGGTATATCTCAGTCAAACCGTCAAAGTGAAAGCACTAGCATTTACAGTTGTCGTTGACACAAATTCGACATTCCTCATCAATCAAGGGCATATACATGCACCCAAAGTTTTTTGCGCCATTAACTTCCATGTGCTCTAGCTTTTGAGTTTTGACATAGATATGAACGTGATTTTCACATTCTCACATCTTTGGGTTTTGATAGCTTCAAACTGCATACATAAATATGAGCTGCGATTTTACAATTCCACCCTTGGTGTTTATATATATATATATATATGAGAGAAGCTTCTCAAATCCATATTCTTGAAGTTAGTTTTGTCTTAAATAATGATTTTGTTAACATTAGAAAATTAATATTCTAATGTTAATTTGAGGTCTTGATTATTATAATTTTAGTATAACAATTTTTTAAAGTTAAATAATCATTATCAGAACATAAGTTGTATCCAAGATCTTAAATAGAAGTTATATTTGTGATCCCAAACTTAAAAGAAAAAAAATTATGTTTTATATTTTATAGTTTGAGCCCACAGAAATGCTACTTACTTTAAAGTTCAATGTCTAGGGTCCTCATCAATTTTATGATCAAAATGACTGTTGGAAGAGATCGAAGTTCCATTGTTTGGTATTTTGCTTGTCAAAATAAACTTTGGGATAAGTTTGAAATACTTTGGGGAATGAAATAACGTTTGATGGAAAGATCATGTGGTCATGTTATGACTCCTCCAAGTCAATACTTACCTGTAATTATTCAAACATGGAACATGCCCCATTTTCAATTTCTTTTTCTCTCAATTCACTCCTCAAATTTTGCACGTGTTTGTCACAAAAACATGATTAAGCATCTTACTATCTTCCAAATGGACAAAAATTCTGTCTTAGTCTTCATCATAAATTGAAGGAATAATAATTACGTGTCAAAAGATCTTTCAAAATAGAGAAAAACTCTCAATTTATTGGTAATTTTGAGTAATTATTGATCACATTTTTAATGACTAAATTAGTTATTTAAAAAAAAAAAAATTGGAAGAAAGAGAATTTGAATTCAAAAGCTTAAATTCTTTGAAAAATGTGATTATCAATTAAGTTATATATACTATGAAGCTTAATTAAATTTATTAACCATCATTTTCTAAGCCTATTATTATTATATAAAATTTAAAATAAAGGTACATTGAATTTTCGTTAGAGAAAATAAATGAACTAAAACGATTAAAAGTTAAAAATAAAAAAAATAAAAAAAATAAAACTCTTTTTCCTTTTTTCTTTAAAATTATATCATTTTTGGAAATATATAGTCCAATTTCTCATTTCATTTGATACTATCAGAATATCATTTATAAATAACATCTTGAAAAGGCCTTCAATTTGTTTACATTTTTGGAATACATAGTCAGATTAGGATAACCAACATTTAAACATTTAACTGAAATGCAATTCTTAATCAAATTCATGAACATGTAAGATGGTCTACGGTCAATAAATTCATATATAATTCTGGGATGTCGCCCATTATTTTGTTATACATATTTTAAAGCTATATATCTAAAGAGTAGGTCCACATTTCCAATTTTTTTTTCGCATTGTGGATCAATCATGAAACTCATCATTAATTAATCAAGAATTCAATGAATGATAATTTGCTCCCCACTAACTCTTGTTTCAATTTTACTGTTTAGGTCAGCGCGTAGCCGCTTACGTCAAATAAAGACGTGTGAAAACGATTCATGTGATGTGGCTTCAAATAGTTGAATTTTTTCTGAACACGTTTTACATATATAGTAAGAATCCTCTACGTGTGCTGTGTACACTTTTGTCATGCCGCTAAATTTAACATGAAAGAATTCTTTTCTATCTAAATACTCCACGTTTGTTAAATAATCAACGCAAACTGTGTACACTTATATAATGCCTAAAAATTTAATATGAATGCATTTTTTTTTCAACAATAAGAAAAGGAGGATTTTTTTTTTTATAATTGGACATCATGGAGAATAGGTCAGGACCCTTCAAAATTAACAATACATAGCACCCTAAGGGTCACAATATTGGAAAATTTCTATTCTCATAAAAATGATTTTTTTCTTTTTTTTGAAAAATCTCGCGTATTACATACTAGTGTATATGTATTATAAGAAATTTGGAAAAAAAAAATCTCCCCATGTATACTTTTATATATCTATTATAAGACTTTTTCCTAAACTATTATTGAGTGGATCAAAGGTTGGTTGAGACATGACAAAATCAATCACTATTTATAAGCGCATTGGAGTATATACTTTCATAATTGAAAAACAATTACTCTCATAATAAGATGAAAAAAAAAAATTATCTACATAAAACTTGTATTGATCACTATTTGGATAACTAGGATATCTACTCTCATAAGACAATCATTAATACAAAACTTATAGTATATACATCATGGGAATTAAATCCCCACCATTTTAGTGGATAGGTAGGTACACAAATATGTATGGTAAGAAGTAATATGCTACTTATAAAACTTACTAAAAATTTCAAATTCTTATCACCAATGTTAAAAAGAAAATGCTCAACCACTTAAACTGTAAACGGATGTACAAGAAGAAAAGAGTATACTTTCTGGCTTCATTTAAGGAAGAATCTCATATATCTAATAAAATTTATTATGTTATTAGTCTAATGGCTAAAATTGTAAAGTTGCAAACCTAATAGTTGAATTGGAAATAAAATTCCAAAATAGCAGTCCAAATATTGGGTCAACATCAAGTCCAACCCATTTGAAGCCTAGAAACCACACGGCTCAAGTATAACGTTTAGACTAATTATTTATTACTACATAATTATTTATGTTATTAATTAATTGATGTGACATTTGCCAATGCGTCACAGGCTAATGGACTTTATTACATCTTACTTACTATTTGGGCTTTTCGGCCTGTTGGTCTTTTGGACTCTATTGAACTTACAGTCTGAGTGATATTTTTGGCACAACATATTTGTAATAAAAATTTGTCTCAACATACTTACTTATTAGAATACATAAAGACTTTTTTTTTTTACCATATTTTAGAAATAAACAAATCTCAACTTGAGGTAGATTTTCAAGCATGATATATATTATTAAATCTTAACAAGTCCAAAAAAGTTGCCTTGTAATTTTTTTTTTTTAAAATTAAAGTTACCTTGTAATTGGTTTTTTATAAAACAATTATCCGAATGAATCCTAAGTTTTCCGTGAATTCAAAATAAAAACTAGCCGTAGCTTGTACAGAGATGGCTTATGCATCGGCTTCAGGACTTGTAAGTTGGTGTTTCTGTATCAGAGTAAATATATGTCGAATTATCACTCTACAATCCCTGACCGATAAGCTTCCATTAAAAATTCACCATTAAACGACAACACTGAGGTCAAATATTTATTTAATTCATCAACTAAGATATGCACTAGGTTTACTTTTCCTTTTTTTTTTTTTTTTTTGAAACTAGGTACACACTAGGTTTTAGGGTGAATATTTATGCTTGTGATTAACAACCCCATCCTTTTTAAAAGAACACTCCCACCTTTTGGAAGACGATTCTACCCCTATAAATTTCTTTTATTCAAGTGTTCCAATCTTACAAGTTTCCATGCTCTTGAGATTGAGAAACTTTTGAAGAGATTGATAAACTTTTGAATATTTAATATTAAAAGAAAGAAAAATGATCTCATTGCTTGCCGATCCTCTCATTCCATAAAAAAATTAATTACATTAATTTATTATTATTAGAATCAGAAGTTACTGGACCATATATATAAAAATGTTCATGAGAATGACTTTCTATTATCATAAATTTCGAATATAATTACCATTATAATAAGAAATTTCAGAATTCGAAGTTACCAGGCTGCTCACTGCTCGCAGAACATGTCCACGAGCATGACTTCCTAGTACTAAACATTCCAATAATTATCATTATTAGATATTTAGAATAATTAGAAGTTCCTAGACCCCATATATATAGAAAAACTGTTTCATGACTCACGAAACTGACTTTATATGTACAAATTTCAACAAAAATAAATTATAGGAACCATGAAATCAGCATCATATCTTACATATGTTTTGGTTGCATGGAAATCAATTCACGCAAATTGATTACTAATTAAGGTTCTATTATTTATACTTTAAATCATTGCAAGGATCGCATCATATACAGATTATAGTATGGTATTATGATTTATTTTTAATTAATTATAATGTCCAGAAATACATTTAATCATATATATTGGTCGTTAGATTCCCTAAACTTTATCAATGATTCTGTTATGATGTGTCTATATATATATATATATATATATATATATTAGTTTTTATAAGAAATATGTTTGCATGATGAGTACGTATATTTTCTGGACGTAAATTAATTAGGATATTACTTGATAATTTAGAGGTATCCATCAACTATTTAAATTTATTTTTGCTGGGTATAAATGAAACACGTATATATATTCTAGTCAATATTTTCCCATATATGCACGTAACTATATAGTATAATTTCTTTTGTTATCATTACCATGCTTTTAAATACAATAATAGGAATATTGTAGTTCTATTTATAGAAAATTAAAAGTTGTTGAAACCAACTCGTTAAGAATTTTTTATTACTAATCCACTAGCGACTTAAGTTCGATGAATCATCAAATTGGCTAGCATTGATCACCATATGCTCATATATATATATATATATATATATAGAGAGAGAGAGAGAGAGAGAGAGAGAGAGAGGAGACCCACAGAAAGGAGAACCAAAAAGGGAGGAGAAAAACAACAAAAAAAGGGTAAATGACAAGATGAGATTGGTAATTGATAACCTCTTACACTTACCCTGTAAAAGTTGTGAATTCAAATCATCTAGGTCTCTCAAAATTTCAAATTTATTTCAATATTTTTTTAAAAAATATAGATAAATATGGTTATGTTCAAATTTAAGTTCTTTATTTATGTGAGTCCAATTAAACTTTCATTAATTATTTATGAAAATTTCAAAAACCGCCCCCATTTCAAAACCAAAAATCATTTTTGCCTCTCTCAAATGAATATTTGTTTTTAACTTTTCAAACAAATAAATTACACCTAATACCATGTGATTCCAAAAATGCACCTATGAATAAAATTTCAAAAATATCACAGCAAAATGAGCATGACGAGAGAGCCTCTCATCACACACAAGTGTGACGAGAGGCTCTCTCATCATGCTCAAAGAGCCTCTCGTCAGGCCAACGCTTAAGAGTATTTTGAGCAACATAGAGTATTGGGTATAATTAATTTATTTAAATGAGTAAAAACAAACTTTTTCATTGGAATGAGTTAAAAACAAATTTTTCTATTGAATTTGGATGATTTTGAATTTTTCTATTAATTATTCAAATAAAGGCTACGGTTAGTGGAGAATTCCTTCCAAGTTAAGGTAATACTTATAAATTAATAATAATATGGACCATTCATGAGAGAATTATAAAGAGGTCACAAAAAAAGGGAAAAAAGATTTGAATGGATGAGACGGAATATGAATGTAGTGTGTGTGTATATATATATATTTACATGGTTTAGGCCAAAGAAGCTTTAAAAACCGATTTTAAGTGTGTGTATATATATATATATATTTACATGGTTTAGGCCAAAGAAGCTTTAAAAACCGATTTTAATATCTAATCATTAATATGTTTTCAATCCAAGGATTAAGATAAATATATATATAAATTTAATGGCGGGGGAGGAGGAATTAAATCCATAAAAAATTATTCACACATTCGACGAAAGTAGGATTTGAACCCTTAACCTCTTAGGATAAAAAGAGATACTCAATCATTACTATTAAGAGATGATGTGTATTGAGGTGAATATTAATGTAATGTAAAAAGCTTAATTAAAAAATATAATTATCTTGGCTCTTAAATTAAAAATATATTAATGATTAAATGTTGAAATCAATTTTTAAAGTTATTTTAATTTAAGAATATATATATAATGTGACAGGCCCACTATTGGTTATGATTGGATTGAAAAAGTTGTTTGCAACAGGGATAGGGATACTGATCAGTGACCGTAATTCCATGAGATACAATGAAGGATTTGACGCTGATGCTTTAAGGTTGGTAACGCTGTGTACTGGAGAAGAAGATATCAAACTTGATGTTGGTAATGTCATCCATGACATCAAGCGGCTTGTGGGTGTAAATAATACTGGTTCTATTGTTTTGTGCACAGAGAAGGTAATCAAGTGGCCCATGGAATAGCAAGGTGGGCTCTAGGATACAGTAGCCCTACAATTTGAAATTCTTCTTTTCCTGATTGGTTGCTTACACTAGCTGCTACTGATGCAAATGTACAGTTTGTAATTTCTTCCACCACTTCTTGTGGTGTTGGTTAATGAAAATCTCTATTATTCTCAAAAAAAAAAAAAAAAAAAAAAAATGAAGGATTGAAGGTCATATATACTATGCATTGAGTCCAAATTTGTGGCTTGATAAGAATGTCATTTGGACAAGGCACCAGAGACAGGGAAATGAGCATGAAAGCGAGCTGAACAATTTTCTAGTCAAACTGAAACTGCATTGTTTGTTAAATCAAGGCGTGCAATAACAGCAAACCGCTGCAATATACAATTTGAATACATAAAATTAATCAGAATCTGGCTCTTGATCAATTATTTTTCACATCAATCAATTGACAGGTACATGGCCCCATAATTTGAAGTCTACAAAGCTTCGAGGGATACACTGCAGTTCTAGACCAGAACCGAACCGGTCAACCATACGAGATTTATGAATTCAAATATAAATTTCTTTACAAATAATGTTTGAATGTGAATACAATCATCGAACCTAACAGTAAACCATATTCGAGTCGCTCACAGCGAAATGATTTATTAGATAAAAAACATTATTGTATGATAGCTTTATTAATTTCTTTAAGGAAATTAAAGGTTCAATCTATACATATAAAGATATTAAGACATACGGAAATGATATCTTTGAGGTATTTTAAGGAACAATAGCAAAATCCAAAAGTTACAACCGAAGATATATCTATTAAAACGTACTATTAAGGTTGTGAATAAATCAAGAAGAAAGGATGAGTAATTTTATATAAACGAATTTTGATTATATATAAAGATTAATTTATGGGTGTACTGGGAAATATTAGGGATGGTCTAAATCAGACTTCATGTGTTGTTTCTAATATGAACTAAAGTAAGGTTGGAGCGGAGGAGGATCAAAACCCAAGTAAATAATAAGAAAAAATATTTCATTCACTTCGGATAACACGTTCAAAATATGTAAAAGTTAAGTTAAAATCTTCGGTATTTCTTGTTAAAAATATGGCATGTAATTTTTGCTATAACAAACAGATAGATTTTTAAAATAATACCAACATAATTGAAATTGAAAATGCTAATAAAATCTGTAGAGAACTTGACTTGTCTCTATGCTACTAAGAAAGATTTTGCTTCCACGATATAATAAATAAAAATAAACTTCAAATTCGATTTTGAACAGCGAATTTTGTTTGGTTATAGTAGATTTAGGAACATAGCTAATGCAGATATTATATTGTTGATATGTAGCTGCAATAATAAATTATTTTCTTTCGTAGTAATTAATTTATATTTTTTATTATTTTTATTTATTTTTGTCCTTGATTTGAATCCAATAACTAATTCTTTCTATATATATATATGTATATATATAACCATTAACTAATTTTCACTAATGGATCTACAAAAATAATGTATAATAGCATTACTTTACATTTTTATTTTTATTTTTTTGACATTTGCATTATTCTACATTTTAGATGGTGCATAACATAACCTGCAAAACAACTGTTTCGATTTAGTCATGGGCCTCCATGACTATATTTTAATAGACCGAAGTGGACTAGCCCACAAAAGTTGACCCACTAGAATCGAGACCCAGAATGAATTCGAATTGATTTTGGTTTCATTTTTTTTAGGGAGAATTTCATTTGGGGTTTTCCCTATATTTTTATAAAACTTCTCATTTTAAAAAAAAAAGTGTTTATGTCTCTCGTGTTCCTATTCAAAAATTAATCCTCTAAATTAGTCTTTATCATTAATTAAGTATTAATCAAACATTAGAGAGGAGGGATAATTTCGACTTTTGACTACAAATATACATGTGTCACATGGAAAAAAAAAAAAGAAAATAAAAAACATAGTTAACGTCCGTCCCTCTGATGGATGATAAAGGTCAAAAGTAACAAAACAATTAAAATTTTAATTTTTTTTTTTTTTTTTTTTAAAAAAAATCATCTTCATCATCCGTATTAGAGATGAATGATAAAGTTTAAACCTAATTAAAATAAAATAAAAAATTAATAAAGAAAGGTTTTCATTGTCCGTCTCTGCAATAGACGGTGAGAGATCGAAATTAATTTAATAATTTATTAAATTATTAAAAAAAATTAAAAAAATATATATGAATGAACCAAATCGGCTGCCAATTTGGTTTTAATCTAGAACTCTCTAGATCGTTTAACAATTTAGAAAATGATCTGCATTTTAGATTATTGCATATCTAGATTTTAGTTTGACGATCTGGATTTTAGATCGTTAAACAATCTAGATACCAGCTTAATTTAGAAAACAGATCAAGCTGTTTGTCGACTCATATCTAGACGCTCTATCCAATCCCACTTTTCTCATCGTCTTTTTTGTCGAATGCTGAAAGTTGTCGACTTTGTTTGCTTAGTTAAATCCAACTATTGTCTCTAGTTTCAGCCTTCGAAAAATCCTTCATTTTTAGGAGATGGACTATCGATGAAGATTTGCCTGAATCTCTATTAGCATCAATAAAATCTCTTCATCTCCATCGATAGAGGTGGAGATCTCTTTTTCTTTTTTTTTTTTTAATTTTTTGATCATTAAATCTCTACAGTCCATCTCAACTTGATGAATTGTGATTTTTTGATTTTATTATTTAAAAAAAAAATTAATTTTTAACTTAAGGGTAAAATAGTCTTTTTACACAATCTATTAATGTTGACAGTTAATAATAACATTTGAGGGATCAAATTGAAGTATTAGTTTATGGATAAAGACCACATGAGACATAAATGCATTCATGTTGAAAAAAGAGCAATTTTTGAAAAACATAGGTATCAAAATAGAATTCTCTTCTTTTTTTAAATGTAATAATGAGTTTGATTTTATATGCCGCAAAATTTTTTAACAAATTACAAATTAGCTACCAAATTCAAAAATATGTGCAGATAGAGTAAACTTTATAATTTTATTACGATTTGATTACTCATCATTTGTCACAAACCATTAAAGTTAATGGTCAATGGTGATAAAGTTGTTCAAAAATATAATACCCTTGAATTAAAGAAAAATAGAATTAAAAATAAATTTAAATTTAAAAAAAAAAGGAAAAAACAAAAATAATAAAAAAACCTTTAAACAAGAATGAAATTTTGAAACATTGAAAAAAAAAAATGAAGATCCAATCTCCACATTGGATCTCCATAACCAAAATCCCCTTTGTTATTTTCAAACGAACCAAAATTCACTTTCCAAAAACAAAACAAAAAAATAAACCATACCTTGTATTTCCAAGCCCAAAACCAAGACCTAAACCAAACTTATTCTCATTATCATCACCCAACTTCATCAAGCATTTCAAAGAAAACGAGAAAAAAAAAATTATACATGTGAAAAAAAAAAAAAATTCTTAGTCTCTAAGCATGGAGACCAGATCTAGTATTGAACCCAAATGAACATTTAGATCCCAATCGAATAAAGATGAACATAATCCGACGAACCTAAATGATTTTCATTTTGGTTCAACTTAAATTTTCATCTAGGTTGAGTTCCTAATGATGATCATCTGGATTCGTCCAACCTAGACGAACATCACATGGGTTCAATGTCCCCAAATGATGGAGTTTGAGAAGAAGAAGAAGAAGAAGTTGGATTTGAGGTTGAGAGGTTTGAGAGAAGAAGAAGTTGGGTCTTATGAAGTAGGTTTGTTGATGATGTTGATGTGGAGTTGTTAATTTTTTGGGTTCTTCATGAATTTGTTGATGAGAACCTTCAATTTGGATTCTTGATAATGTTGATGAGGACCTTCAATCTGGGTTGTTGATAATGTTTTATTGCTGCTTCAATTTGGGTTCTTGAATCCCCATGGAGCCCTATCTCCATCTTTCCATTTTTTTTTGGGTGTTTTTTTAAGTTAATCTCGATTGTCTATTAATATGATAAATGACGGAGATTTCACTTGAAAGAAAAAATTCAGAATTATTTATTTATATTCACTTTTTAGTTTTTAAAATTTATTTTAAAAGAAAAAATAAAAATAAGGGTAAAGGTAAAAATACTTCTAAAACTATTAAAGTTAACTAACTTAAACTAACGATAAGTAGTAAAATTATAATAAAATTGTAAAATTTACTTTCTCAGTATATATTTTTGAATCGAATAGTTAATTTGTAATTTTTTTTTTCTTATTTATTTTATTACTACAAGATAGTTATAAATCCATTAACATTAACGATGGACAGAAGTTCGTCAGAACCTACCATTGATTTCTGTTTTTTAAATTCTATCTATAATATAGTTAGTTGAATCTGTGTTGCTATCACATCGAATAAAAAATATCTCTTTCAAATTGGACTGTAGTTATTCATTTATGTTTTTAATTGATGTACGTGGTTGTAATCAACAAGTATTTACATTAGGTTAATATTGACACACACGTGATAACTATTTACATTATTGGTCAATAAGACCATATCACCATCAATTAGATTGAAAATGATGGCTTTGAAGATAAACAAACAACATGGTCCAGCATGTTACATGGACTACAACAGACCAATAATTATTATTTTAATTTTACTACCTAATTCAGCAATGAAAAAATACAATGAAAACAAATTAACCATTCCTCCAAAAATATTCATACAACCTATGGTGGCTATGTTGTTCAGTTCCAACTGAGGAATGAAGAAAAATACATCATAATAATAATACTAATGAACAAGAAAAATTCAACGAATGCACATTAACTCTGTGCAACTTTGGTCGTGCACATTATCATAAACGTAGGGATTAGGCTCTTTCCTGTCATGGAAGTGACCATACATATATATATATATATATAATCATTCTCAAATAAGGGATCTTTCACTTTAATTAAAGTGAGATATCATTGATGGTCCTTAGACTTCTCACTTTTAGATTATATATATGACTCATAAAATGCTTAATTTTATACACGAATAATTTCTTATTAATATTAAGAAAGTGGAAGTCTATCAACTGACTCTACAATTCGTACGAGAGAGTCACGACCAAAGCTTCATTCAAGGGCAGGAAAACCAAGTCATTTCCACTCTCCTTCACCAAGTGTTGTTGAAGGACTTGGTGAAATTCACCAAGTCACGAACAAAACTAAAATGAGTCATGTTGTACCTCTTGTTGCAAAATTGACCACCAGTCCGCCTGTGGAAGAGAGATTGCTGAAAAATTCATTTCTGCCACTCGAGATGATGAATCTGCTCCCTGTTTGTCGGCCCCTTTCTTGTCATCAATCTTATAGTCGTACCGCATGATCTAGGGTAGCCATCTGGTTTGTGTCGGAGTAGTAATTCGTTGCTCTAACAAATATTTGAGGCTTCGATAATCTGTCCTCGCAGTGAACAGCTTCCCGAGTAAGTATGGTCGCCACTTTCGGAGGGACTTAATGATGGCGAGCATTTCCTTCTCGTAAGTGGACAACGTCAATGTAGACCCTTTTAAAGCTTCACTGAAACATGCTATTGGCCGGTTCTCCTGAGATGGAATGGCTCCAATTCCGGTTCCACTAGCATCACATTCAATCAAAAATCGTTTGGAAAAATCTAGTAAGCACAAGATAGGTGGTGAAGTCAGCGCTTGCTTAGGTTGAGTGAAGGTTGTCTCTGCTTCCAAACTCCCCTAGAATCCTTCTTTTGTCAAAAATGATTTAGAGGTGCAGCAATACTAGCAAATCCTAGGATGAATTTTTGGTAATAACCAGCCAGCCCAAGGAACCCCCGGACCCCTCTTGCGGATGTCGGAGCTGGTCAATCCTTAACTGCTTTGATTTTAACCAGGTTAACTGCCACATCTTCTGCTGTGATGATATCTCCAGAGTAGTCTACCTGTCTGACAACAAATTGGCATTTAGACTCTTTGACAAACAAATTGTTAGTTGATAAGTTTTCTAATACAACTTGCAAATGAACCAAATGATCCTGCCAAGTTTTCGAGGGTAATGTATTTTATTTGCGTTCTATCTCTTAAAATAACTATTTTATTTTAGTTACAGCCCTTAACTCTTCTGCAAGTCTTTGAAACAGTATAAGAAGTAAATGCTTCAATTTCATAATCTAAACGAAATTTAGAGTATTAACAATGCTGAAATAGTTCCAAAATCCCCCACGAAAGGTGTGGCAACCCTCCTAAGAACATCAAACAACCGTTGACCAATAAACAATCAAACAACACCTAAGAGCATCAAACAACCATCGACCAATAAACAATCAAACAATACCCAATTTATAAGAAGCAAAGCATAAAGAATATAAGCAATAAATGATAAATGATTAGAATTCTCAGATTCACATAATAAATAGTCTTTTAGGTCCATTCATCTCTTCTGGCTCAGATGAGACGCACATCATGCACTTGAGTTTCAACAAGCTCATCTGGGTCACATTGATGGCTCAACAGCACTCAGTCACTGATTCAGATTCACTAGTCTCTTAGGTTCTAAGGACTTAATTAGTTCTGCTTTTATAATAGAGTAATGTTATATTATTCAAAATTTTATTTAAATTTATTGCTCAAATGATAAAACAAGCTTATATGTAATTATCAGATGATCAATACATCATCCCAAAATTAAAATGGTAACACAAATTAATTTGATATATCATTTAGGTAAAATTTTTGGATAAATTTTTAAGAAATGTAACATTATTCTTTATAACAATGTCATTCATTAAAGAGAAAAAGAAGACTAAGAAAATTTAAAGGCAGAATAGTATAAGAAATCTAACGATATTGAAAAGGTATCTTGCATTCGTTTGGTTCCATAATATATCTCTTATCATATGCTTGGAGAAACACATCACCATATAATTAAAAAAGGAGAATTTAGCAAACCACAATGAATTCAAATTAAAACTTACCACATTTAGTTCGTCTTTGAAGATACATGATGAAATGCGTGCAAAGAATGGGGTAGTTCAAGAGGTGCAATGGGATCACAAGATCCTTCTTCAGGAGCTCTCAGTCTCATAATAATATACCAGCTGAAATTTAATCAAGAAAATATATCATTGGTAGTCAAAAATACGAAACTTAAATTCCAGCAAAGTAGAATTTCATTCAATTTCCCACTTCAACTTTTAATAGGGAAAGTAATATATACACTCGAACAAGAAGGAAAAGTTTGACAGCAAAGATCCTTAGACTCTCAACAAATAACATGTCATGTTCAGTGGATACCTATAGCACTCAGTATCACCATATACCGCATTCCATTCTAGAAAAAATCCTTTACATAGAACAGCAGGTACAGAGAAAACAATGCTTTCGTGAATTTATACATGCCAATTTTCATTTCCTTTGCATTTTCCACTTGTTCGATAATAAACATCACTGACTGATGATCCGTGCAAGGATTTTTCTTTCCCTGAGAATTAACCACACAAACAATATAAAATCTAATTCCAACTCAGAACAAATCTTTTCCACACTAACTATTGGTTACCATGAAGAAACACATCAAGACTGTTACAGAAATCAAGTGCACAAAGCAGGATCATAAGTTATGAAAGAATTTCTCCAATCTAAGAATTCACATTTGTATATTCAAAAGCATAATTTTTTTATTATTGTTAGGATCTATCGGTCACGATACTGTTAGAACCAGCTGCAATAAAATTTTGGGATGCGGCTGAAGATCTCCTCTTAAGGGTGGGAGATCGAGAGCAACCTCCGCAATTGTGAGTTGAACCACGACATTGAAGGAAAAATGAGTTCTTTATTTTATTTATCGTGTGATATTTAGTTGTTTTTGTGCAAGTCGCGATGGGTTATTTATTGTGGAATATTAAAATGGCAAAAGGACCGGGACGGTTGCACAACTGACGCAGCCGTTGCTTCCAAGCAGGTCCCCTTTGTCTGCCAACTTCCAAGACATCATAATATTGCTTATTCTTATTCAAAAATAATTCTTTTTTTTTTTTAAATGAAAAAAATCAATTGACAATTTTGTAAATATTTTTTCGGGTTGCTATGGAAAAAATTGCTAATTTTTGTTTGAGACAAAATTGGTTAATTGATTATATTTTAAAATTTTAATTTAATAAAAAGTTATTCACAATTAAATTAAACTTGCAGAGAAAAAAAAGATATAACGGTTCAATTACAAAATAAATCGAATTGACTGGTGTGTAGAAAAAAGGTTGAATTCCAAGCCAGGAAAAAATCAAGAAAGAATCAGAAGATACGAATATTAAAGCGGTTGGAAAGTCGAAATAGTGAAATTGTGATTAATGTGTTTTTGGCTAAGAAATAAATGTTGATAGCCACCCAATAAAATTCCTTTCTAGACTCAAATAAGAATTTAAAATTTCGATTATTTACTTTTTACACAATTTGAAATGTTAAAATTAATCTTAATTATTTATATAAATATATTTTTAATAATTTCGAATGACATTATGTTTTTTAATTTCAATGAAAATTAATATATGAAATCTTATTAGAAGCAAACAATGTCTGGTAATCGAATTTAATGGCAAGACTTTAGAAAAACTATGAAGCTTGACCCACAGCCCAAAAGTCTGTTCTTGAGAATAGCGAAGCATGGCAAGACTCAAAAAGTTTCAGTTCAAAAGTTTCAATTAATATCGAACAATTAGGGTGCATTTGTTAATTAGGTTACATTTGATGACATGGTGTGTTTGTTTTTGTCTTAAATTGAAAATAGAATTATATAAATTAAAAAGTACAATATTTAGTTTTAATTCAATACTATAAAACAAAATATTTGTTTAGTTCAATTCAATACTTTTTAAATAATGAAAAGTGAAGATTTTTCAATTTTTGTCAAAAATTGTATTTAACAAATGAAAATTATTAAGATATTAAAAAGCACATTAAAGATTATGATGTTTGTAAGGTGAAAAAAAAAAAACTTTTTTTTTAATATCATATTTATGTCATTTTAAGTAATTTAACATATTATATTTTAGGGGTGTATTCAATATACAATTTATTAGAGTTTGATAATTTTATTTTTTTTAATGATAGATTTTGATGGAATCCATATAATCTATATTGATTTTATTAGATATTTAAAAAAAAAAAAAATCTAATGAAAAATTAGGAGAATGGTAAGATTTGAAATTTTTTTTTTTAATAAAAATCACTTTAAAATTCATTCAAATCCATCATTTAAATGAAATATGTGAAATCAATAAATTTTTTAGTACACTTATATTTTATTGAATTTCATACAAATCTGAATTGAATATACCAAAATTTTAATAGATTTCATATAAATTCGGATTGAATATATCTAGATTTTAATGTAATCAATTCAAATAGATTGAATGCACTCAAACTTTTAAAATGTTTTAAATTTCGATGAATTCTAAATTGAATGCCCCTTTAGTTATTAAAAATTTTATTAAAAAATGGGTATGGATAGAACTTTTTGGATGGCAATAGAGTTAACCATATTGATGTTATGATACATATTATTTTTAGATATAATTTTTTATATTACTTTTTTCATATGAATAATGTCACATTTCTCAAATATTAAAATATAAAAAGAGTAATGCTACATTATCCAAATGATATATCAAATTTATGTATAACTATTACATCATCAATACAGTATCCTATAATTAATGTAGTTATTATAAATTATTTTATCACAGTATTTGAGTAAAAAATTTTGAAAAAAAAAAATTAGAAAGTATAGCATTACTCTTCAAAAAAGATTTCATTATATTGAGAATATTATCCATATTTTGATATTTCAATAAATATGAATATTAGATATTTTCTTGGAAACTAATTTTTTTATAAATTTAAATTTTCAATATTTTTATCAAAATTAATATTTTCTGATGGAGTATGATAGTTCTTTGGATTGAGAATTATAATTATTGGTATAGACTATGATTGTATCGTAGTTACAGCAGATATTTCTTTTATATAGCAAAGGTGAAGATTGTAAAGAAATTGGTAAAATAAAAAGGGATCCTAGTCCTACATCAGAAAAAAGTAAGGGTGAATGGATTCTTAAGCCTATATAAGGAGTTAAAGGTCTTTGTTTTTAATTGTTCCTATCAAAAACACTTTAAACATTGTATCTTACTCTAATTAAAATTTATTTCATGTTTCTTTTATTTTAGAGTGTAAAAATATATGAGTTAATATATGTTTTGAAGAGTGTAAGTATATCAGGGTCATAGGATTTAAGAAAATAGTATACGTGATTATAATAATTTTTTACATAGAGAATTTATTTCTCAGAATTTTGATTTTTATCTTGTTTTAGAGTTTTTCACATAAATTATTGTATTATAGTGATTGTTATTATTATTTTTAATTCATTTCTATGTTATTTCTTATATTCCTACACAAAACAAGTTTCTAAGGGAGGATTTGTGAACCAATTTTCCTAACACAAATTTCGTTTGGTTATATTAAATTTAGGAACATAGTTAATACATATATTTTAATTTTTGATATAAGGTTGTTGGTCAAGGTCAATATTTTATTGAAAGGAGAAAAGAAAAATACAAGGAAAAGCAAGACATAAAGAAAAAAAAAAAAAACAAAAATCAATCATTTAAAAAAAAAAAAAAAAGGAACTATGGGCCAAATACATATATTTTATTGCTGATACATAGTTACAAGAATAAATTATTAATTTTAGTACTAATTAATTTCTATTTTTTATTATTTTCATCCTTGGTTAGAATCCAATAAATAATGTATAATAGCATTACTTTACTCTGTTTTTTTTTTTTTTTTTTTTTTTTTGACATTTGCATTACTCTACATTTTAGATGGTGCATAACATAACCAACAAAACAGTTGCTTCCATTTAGTCATGACTCATGAGCCTCTATGACTAGATTTTAAGAGGCCAAATTGGAGTAGCCCACAAAAGTGGACCCATTTGAATCGAGACCCAGAATAAATTCGATTCGATTTTTTTTTTTTTTTTTTTTTTTTTTGTTTTAATCAAATGAGAGAATTTGGTTTGAATACCTATATTTTTAAAAAACTTCTCATTTTAAATGCAAATACATTCATGACTCTCATAGTCCTTATTTATAAACTAACTCTTCAAATTAATCTCTATCATCAGTCAAGTGTTAGTCAAACATTAAAGAGAAATGAGGAATAATTTCAATTTTTGACTCCCAATGTGCATGTCACATGGAAAAAAATGAAAAAAAAAAAAAATCAATTTCTTTTGAAATGATTCTTTTCATTTTTTTAAATTCCATTTTTCTTAAAAATTTTGATCTCCACCATCCATCATGAGTGATGGACAGTAGAGATTCATCAATTATTACTTTTGAATTTTTTTTCCTTTTTTTTAATTAAATTTATTCTTTCAATCTTATTTTTCTTTAATTTAAAGGTATTGTAGTCTTTTTACCACTTATCACTGTTAATAACTTTGGTAGTTTGTGACGAATAGTAGATGGCTAAATTATAATAAAATTAGAAAGTTTACTTTGTCTACATATATTTTTAAACTATATAGTTAATTTATAATTTGCTAAAAAATAAATGGTGACATATAAAATCAAACTCATTGTTACCTTTAAAAAGGAATAATTTTATTTTGGTCCTTATATTTTTAAAAAAAATTATTTTTTTAAATGCAAATGCGTTTTTTTATCTCTTAAACATTATTATTGATGGCCAATGTTAACAAATTATGTAAAAAAAAAAAAAAAATTACCCTTAAGTTATAAAATTAAATTATTATTTTATCAGTTTTAAAAATTAATAATTTTTTTCAATAAAATATCTACTATTCATCAAGTTGAGAATTGAGATGGACGGTGAAAATTCAATGATAAAAAAATTAGACTAAAAATAAAATTAAACTAAAAATTAAAAATCTACCTTCAATATCTATTGTCCATCAACATAAATGGACGATGAACATTTTTTTTAAAAAAAAATATAAAAAATATGGTAATTACATTAAAAAAAGAAGATGGAAATCCACATCATTGAACAATCTAGATTTGGAATCAAATCGGTCAATCGACGATCTAGTTCCAACCAGATCGACCGTCGATCTAGAAACCAAATCGACAACCAATTTGGTTCATTCATATTATTCTTTTATTTTTTAATAATTTAATAAATTATTAAATTGATTTTGATCTCTCATTGTCATTTTAGAGATGGACGGTGGAAATCTTTCTTTATTAATTTTATTTTAATTAAGTTGAATCTCTACCGTCTATTTCTAAAATAGACGATGAAGGCCTTTTTTTTAAAAAAAAAAAAAAGTAAATAACTTATTACTTGAGGAAAAGAAGAACTTGGATTTGAGGTTGGGAGGTTTGAGAGAAAAAGAAGTTAGGGCTTATGAAGTAGGTCGATTGATGAGGAGTCATTGATTTTTTTTTCTTGTTCTGCATAAATTTGTTGATGAGGATGTTTTGGATTCTTCATGAATTTGTTGATAAGAACCTTCAACCTAGGTTCTTGATGATGTTAATGAGAACCTTCAATTTGGGTTGTTGATGATGCTTTGTTGCCACTTCAGTCTAGGTTCTTCAATCTCAATAGAGTCCCATCTCCATCCTTATATATTTTTTCCCTTTATTTTTTTAATTATTTGGGTTTTTTAATATTGATCTACACTGTCTATCAACATGATGGACGATGGCCATCTCACTCGAAATTTTTTTTTTAATTAATTAATTATTTATTTAAATTTATTTTTTTAAAAATATATAAAAATAAGGTCAAAAGATAAAAATGCCCCTAAAGTTGTTAAAGTTAACTAACTTAAAACTAATGATAGGTAAACAAGTTGTAATAAAACTACAAGGTTTTACTTCGTCTGTATATATTTCTGAATTGAGTAGCTAATTTGTAATTTACTATTTTTCTTTTTGTTTAGTTTATTACTATAAGATAGATAAAAATCCATTAACATGAATGATGGATAGAACTGTCTTACAAGATTTTGACTCGGGAGATTTAGCAATCCACTCTAGATTTTTCTTATAGCATGGTAAAGGTGAAGAAGAAATCTGAAGAGTAGAGGAACACGTACGCTCGGGAAATCATTTTTTCAAAAGGATCAGGAGGATCAAGATCCTAAGTTGTATTTTTTTAAGAAAAAAATACTATCCATAGTGTATTAGTTGAATTTGTGTTATTACCCGAACAAATAAAAGCTCAAAAGCTCGCTGTCACATTGGACAGTAGTTAAATTTTTAATTGTTATTCATTTATTTTTATAATTGATGTAAGTGGTTGTAATCAACAAATTTTTATATATTCTGTAAAAAAAATCAACAAATATATATATTTGATACACACGTGATAACAATTTACATCATTGATCAATAGGGCCATATCACCATCAATTAGATCGAAAACGATGGCTGTGAAAATCGACAACCAACATGGACTACCACAAACCAATTAACTATTATTTTAGTTTTACTACCAAATTCAGCATTGAAAAAATACAATGAAAACAAACCATTCCTCCAAAAAATTCATGCTACCTAAAGTGGCTAAGCTGTTCAGTTCCCATTGAGGGATGAAGAAAAATACATAATAATAATAATAATAATACTAATGAATAAAAAAATTCAGCGAATGCACATTAACTCTGTGCAACGTTGGTCGTGCACATTATTATAATACTAGGGGAGTCATTATTTGGGCAGTGCAATGCTATCTAGCCAAGTCTAGATATAACCTACTCATAGTGATGTAATTGGTTGGGCCAAAATTACAATATTTCATCATCTTTATACAGATCCCAATCCAACTGTAAACAATATCTTATTTGTTGTTGGAGTTGTATTCCAGTGTGCACTTATATTGCTTCATTAAGCAAGTTATATTGCTTTCAAAAAAAAAAAAAGCAAGTTACAAAACTTAAACCAATGTCAACAAAAACACACACACATATATATATGTATGTATTATTTTAGTTCATTTGGTATTGTATGTATCTCCCTTTTTCCGCTTGTAATTTGGGAGCTCATTTTTGTTGCACAATTTTAGCACATGTAGGAGTCTTCTCTCCAATCCAATGGAAGTGGATAGGGGTGAGTGAATAAAGGGGAATTGAATCAAATCGAATTGGCATGAATTTAATCGAATCAGATCGAAAATATCGGTTTTTAATTTCTATTTTGTTCAATTCAGTTTTTAGTGTCAAAATCGATTTTTTTTTTTATTTTTATTTTTATTCGGTTTAGGCTAAAAAATCCGATCTAACTCGAAAACCAAACAAAATTTAAAAAATTGGAGTATAAAAAGCTCAAAAAAATAAAATCAATCCGACTCGAACATCAAACCGAATCTATCTAAGTCGGTTCGATTTATTTATAAAATTTGGTTCGTTTCGATTTTTTATTTCAAAATTTGATTTGTTTCGGTATGGTTTGGTTTTCTGAACTGGGGCTCACCCTTAGAAGTGGATAACTTTTTCTCAAGAAATAAAAACGATTATAAACCGCTCATACAATGCTTCATTTCATATATAAGAGACTTAACTATTGGTGCAGTCAAAATTGATAGGTCTCATCTGACCTTATAAGTCGCATATGAGAGAGTCATGACCCACGCTCCTGACTCCCGACGAAAATTTATGACCCGTTCGCAACCAAATTTGGAATGAAGAAATAAGAATCAACAACTTTCCATTCAAGGACAGCAGAGTGTAAGCATCACTTTCACATGTCATCTCCAGAGTCCAGCCTCCTTCCTGACCAAGCCACGAAAGCCACCATTTACAAATCGGAAGCCGCCACGTCATTTTCAGGACAACTTATTCCATACAACACTTCCCTCATCAGCATCTTCCGACGAAGCACCCAAATTCCCCCCTATCCCCACAATCTTTACTCAAGCACACGTGTCATCCTCCAATTCGACAACTCCAGTACTCGCTCCCACACCTCTGACCTCCCCCTCCCGCTTCCCTTTCCTCCAAGACACTTCAAACACGAAGTTTCAACCCTCCAATTCAAAATTCATATTATAATTAGAACTGGCAAGCCGTGTCAATTAAAAAAAAAAATTAGAAATAGTAAACAAAAACGAAAAGGGAAGCTTCGCAGTTAACGGTTTGTCGTCGACACAAAGACGATGATTACGAAGATTCCAAGCAACAAATAATCGAATCACTTCAAAGTCTTGTGTTCAATCCTTCGCTGTCTCTTCCTTCTACGCTTTTCGATTCTTACACCAATTATTAATTCGATCCTTTCTTTTTTTCAGTAACCTTTTGAAAATAATTGTAGCTTTTCGCTTGTTCGATTGTTTCGCTCTATACGTGTATGCTTTGCTGGACTCTTTGTAGACAAATAGCAAACAAAATGAGAGGCAAATTCGGTTCTCTTAGCGACTTGTCGTCCGGTTCCTCCAATTTGATGCGTCCGGTTCATCGTTTTATACCTAGACGGTAAATTCTATTTGAGTTTGATTTTCAGTTTGTTTGTGGTGTAATTTGACGGTGTGTTTTGATGCGATGTGTAGTCAGCAGAGAGAAATGGCGGACGACGTTTTAGAGGATTACTACATTCCGGATTATATTCTTGTAAGTGGATCGGAGGTTAGTGAGCCTTCTCGTGTGCCGGTCTGTCCTGTGGTGGTGTTTATCAACTCCAAAAGTGGCGGTCAGTTGGGCGGCAAATTTCTTGAGACTTACCGTTCGATTCTTAATGAAAACCAGGTGGATTTTTATATAAGTAGGATTGTTGTTGAAATTAATTGTTTTTATAAGTGGAATTGACGATAGGGTGGATTGGAATGGAATGTTTCAGGTTTTTGATTTGGGAGAAAAGGCGCCTGATAACGTGTTACAAGAGCTCTATGCTACTTTAGAAATGTTGAAACAAACTGGAGATCTTTTGGCGGCTGAAATCCAGAGGCGATTGAGAATAATTGTGAGTTGGCGATTTAAGTATATATGTATACTAATGCTGGTGCTTATATGTATATTTCAAGAGTTTCTATGGTCAGAGTGTCCTAAATTTTAGATTAGTAGTCATAATAGTATAAAAGTTAGGACAAACTATATTTTGAATGACTAAGGTTAGTGGTCCTAACAATATAAAAGTTACGACAAACTTTGTTTCTTTTAGTATGTGATTGAAGGCCTGGATGTCTTACCTTTGTCCCTGATTTGTGGTCATGAAATTAGGTTGCTGGTGGAGATGGCACTGCAGGCTGGCTTCTTGGGGTTGTTTCTGATCTTAAACTACCTTATCCGCCTCCAATTGCTACAGTGCCATTGGGAACAGGAAATAACCTCCCATTCTCGTTTGGCTGGGTAAGTCCAGTGTTTACTGGTCTCTTATTGTTGACTATGTAATGGTTTTTGTGTCTTTGATTTGTTTCTTCATGCTAAACCCATAGTTAGTGTGGAAAACATTTGTTCTGAGTTGGAATTAGATTTTATATTATTTGTTTGGTTAATTCTCAGGGAAAGAAAAATCCTTGCACTGATCGTCAGTCAGTGATGTTGTTCCTGGAACAAGTGAAAAATGCAAAGGAAATGAAAATTGACAGGTAATAAATTTATGAAGTGTTGTTTTCTCTTTACCCGTTTTATGTAAAGGATTTTTCTAGAATGGAATGCGGTATGTCGTGATACTGAGTGCTGTAGGTATTCACTGAACATGATATGTTAGTTCTTTGCTGTGAAAGTTTTTCCTTTTATTCAAGTACATATATTGCTTTCCCTATTAACAGTTGAAGTGGGAAATTGAATGAAATGCTTCTTTGCTGGAATTTAAGTTTTGTCTTTTTTTTTACTACTAATGATATATTTTCTTGATTAAATTTCAGCTGGCATATTATTATGAGAATGAGAGCTCCTAAAGAAGGACCTTGTGATCCCATTGCACCTCTTGAACTACCCCATTCTTTGCATGCATTTCATCGTGTATCTCAAAAAGACGAACTGAATGTGGTATGTTTTAATTTGATCTCATTGTGTTTTGCTATATTCCCCTTTTTTAATTATATGGTGATGTGTTTCTCCAAGCACATGTTAAGAGATATATAATGGAACCAATCAATGGTGGATATCTTTTCAATATCGTTAGATTTCTTTTGCTGTTCTGCCTTTGAAATTTTCTTAGCCTTCTTCTTCTCTTTAATAAATGACATTATTATAAAACTGCAACCAATATAATCAGTCCTTAGGACCTAAAAGACTAGTGAATCTGAACCAGTGAGTGAGTGCTGTAGAGCCGTCAATGTGACACACATCAGTTTGTTGAAACTCAGGTGCATGATGTGCATCTCAGCTGAGCTAGGACAGATGAATGGACATAAAAGACTAGTTATTATGTGAATCTGAGAAGTCAAATCATCTCTCTCTTTTACTGCTTGATGTTCTTTGTGATTTGCGTCATATAAATTGCGTATTGTTTGATTGTTTATTGGTCAATGGCTGTTTGATGTTCGTAGGAGGGTTGCCACACCTTTCGTGGGGGATTTTGGAACTATTTCAGCATTGGTAAGACATCTAAATTTTGTTTAGATTATGAAATTGAAGCATTTACTTCTCATACTGTTTCAAATACATGTAGAGGAGTCAAGGGGCTGTAGCTAAAATAAAATAGTTATTTTAAGAGACAGAACGCTAATAAAATATGTTACTCATTTCGAGCTTCAAATGTTGTGCTGACTGCTGACGTTAAAATTAGTTTTCGGAGTAATTTTCTATTCATGCAAACTATTTTGTTTTTCTTTCTTTTTTCTTATGTTCTGAATGATGTTGTTCAGGGTAATCCATAGAGGCCATTTTTTGATGTAATAACAGAACTCTTGAGATTCTAAAGCACAATAATGCATTACCTAGAATTTTATACCTATCATCTTTTCTGTGAATGTACTTCATGGGACCAGCCATTGGTTAATTACCTTGTGTTAGGGTCTTAAATTTAACCTTATTTAGGCAAATACTGCTATTTGTATGTGCATCTTAGCACTGGCTGACCAACTAGGTTCATTTTAAGATGATTTCTGTACTCTCTGATGATTGTTTTGTTATGGCTTACTCAGAAAATTAGAGTTCTCTGTAGTTATATAACTTTGGTTGTAAAAACCTACAGATTTTTCTAGTTCCTTGAAGTTGAATCAGAATATAATAGTACATCTAGAATATTTAAGAGAATTTGTTGTTTGGTGACCTTTGTTATTTCATCAGTACAGTTGCTGAGGTTTTTCTCTCAATGTTTTCTCAACAGGAATGGATGCTCAAGTATCCTATGCATTTCACTCTGAGAGGAAATTACACCCAGAGAAATTCCAAAATCAGTTAGTTAATCAGGTATCAATTTAACATTTTATGATTACTTTCAATTCTCTTTTCAGTTAAGTTCTAGTAATAATTCTCTAATGTGGTCCTTCATTCTTTTGGGAGGAGCAGAGTACTTATTTGAAGCTTGCAGGTACTCAAGGATGGTTTTTAGCTTCTCTTTTACATCCTTCTTCCAGGTGAGTATTTTGACAGACTGATGATATTTTGTCCTACAAAATATAATGATTGCTTTTTGAGTTTATCAATTCATGTCATACAAAGAACATGCCTGAAGGCTTGATGTTATGATCTGAGCATCTCAGCTAGCTTAAATAATTTTAATTATGCTGCCATAGTTGTATGATACTCAACTGATGGTATTGCAAATCAATTTTACTGTGAGCAGCTGCATGATCAGAGCATATTAATGACAAAATTTATCTGTCTAATTAGCTAGTGTTTCCTGTGGCCATGTTTCAGAGCTACAATGAAATAGTGCTATCACCCTTGTAGAAAACTTGATTCTGCCAAACATTCTTGAATTTATATAAGTTTATGCTCTGAAGAGAATTTTCCTTTGTGGAATATAATGAATTATTAATCTGATAGTTTCAGATTATGTAATGTCTGGTTCAATTTTAATGTTAACTTTTATCTGCCATACTGCCAAAGATACTGTATGTCAGATGGTTTCCCATTCTTTTCCTTTTCAAAGATATGATTTTACTAACATATTCATTCTCCATTTGCCTAAACTTGTGATTCCATTTATTTTTCAATGGTGGCCTTTTGTTTGTCAGTGTTGATGAGAATTTCTTTATTTCAACAGGAACATAGCACAGCTGGCAAAAGTTAAAATCATGAAAAAGCAAGGCATATGGGAGGACCTCGACATACCTCGCAGGTATAGAAAAATGATTATGTTGTCCCAGATTATGATTTATCTTGAATATGGACAATTGGGTCTAATTGTGTATTACTACCTTTAGCCAAATTTTGTTTGGCTCAAAATTTGGAATATCAACTACCAGTGACAGAAAAAACATGGAAGTTATAATACTGGGGATTCCTATTGTTTTAATGTTTAAACTTCGTTGACCTTGATTTAAGTACAATGATGCATGAGTTTAATGTGAGAAATTTTGAGTGCATAAACATGAGGCAAGCTTTTAAAAATCTTTTTCATTTACTTAAAAGAAAGCGAAGTAACAGTTGCTCCTCTTTGTGTTGGTGTTCTTATGAAAATTTGCAATCTTTGTATAACATCTATCCTGAATGTCTGATCCATTTAAAGTCTTAATATCTTTTATCTGAACTTTTATGAGAAAATATGAGGCCGGCTACTAATGAAATTAAAAGAAGAATCTCTCATATTATATCTGTTTCATATAATTTTTTCTCTTATTGTTATTGAAAGACGGATATCCAACTCTCTGTTGCCACTGCTAAAATTCAAAGATCAAAGATCGTGCTGCAGTTGGTTCATTGCATTGCTATTTTTTTATTTTTTCCTATTTGCCAACTCTGCAGGAGAATTATTTGTATAAATTCTCATGATGATATTATGTTTACATTTGATTCTTCAGCGCTGTCCTATTTTCACTCACATGTTGTTTCTTGGACATACAGCATCAGGTCCATTGTTTGCCTAAACTTGCCTAGTTTTTCTGGGGGACTCGATCCTTGGGGAAAGCCTTATAGGAAGAAAGTACATGATGTTAGTTGATCTGCTTTCTCTATATCTACTTTTACAATTTGAAGTGAGAGACATTTTTCAATCATGTATATCTGCAACAAAAATTACTGACTGATTCTTGATCATTTTGATTTTCAGAGAGGATTGACCCCTCCATATGTTGATGATGGCCTAATTGAGATCGTCGGTTTTAGGGATGCTTGGCATGGACTTGTGTTGCTTGCTCCAAATGGACATGCGACTCGTCTTGCTCAGGTAGGAAAAACTAATAACTCACTGATCAAACTGATCATATATTTGGAATGTAAATGCTGATAGGACAAGTTACTAATGCACCTAAGTTTTAGGAAGCATGAATGGAAAAGATGTTTCTTTGATTGTTAAGTCATTCAAGTTACATAAAATGTTTGTCTTTTCATATTTTCCCTTGCAATTATAATCCAAATACTGTAAATAAGGTTGTTTGTTTAAGTATTTAAAAATATTCATTTTGTTTCATCTGCTATGAAGTACTGAAGTAATGATAATTGATAAGTATATGTCTCTTTTATTCAAGTGCTGCTTAAGTTGGAAGCTATGGCAGCTTCTCTCTCTTTATGTGCTATCAACTTCTTATTTTTCATTTCTGATGCAGGCAAACAGGATCCGTTTTGAGTTTGAAAAGGGTGCTGCTGATCATACATTCATGAGAATTGATGGGGAGCCATGGAAACAGCCACTGCCCAAAGATGATGACACAGTGGTTGTGGAAATTTCCCATTTTGGCCAAGTCAGCATGCTTGCCACCCCAACCGCCCGATCCAGAAGTGTAACTGACCCCGCACCTGCCAGCTCTCCCAGAGTAGATGATGATGATGACGATGACGACGACGATGATGATGATGATGAAGATTGGGAAGAACGAAGAAAATTTGGTGCAGCTGACACTTTTAAATTTCCAGATGGGGTTGATATAGCTCACTTAAGTTGAGCTACTAACAACTTACTGGTACTCCTTTTGCATATACTTTTCCCTCTTTTTACTGCCTTCGTTTTCTTGTTTGGTATCTTGGTTGATTGATATTTCTGTTGTGTTTATATCGTGCAGTCTTGCAAATAATTATCTTTCATATGGTTGAGATTCTGTTTGAGGTTGTTTATACAAAAAGATTTGTCAATTTTGTTGCTTAGTATATTCTGCAATTTGATTTGTACGTACCTACAAGTAACATTGTATGACTTGTCCAAATATAATGTTTATAAGACAAGAATATGAGCACCATTTAAGACTAGCCTTTTGCATTGGTTGTAAATGCACAATCCTAGGATCGGACCGTGACATAATTAGATGTGGTTGGGGATCGAATTAATTGCAATGTTTGTTAGTTCTAGCATTATTGGGATTGGACTCGTACCAAAATCCCACATACGTTTATCGGGTGGTGGTGTGGTCGATTGGGTTTCATTAAATCTTGACGGCATTACATGCGAATCAAATGGTTGAAAGACATATATACACGATTTGCATTCTGACTGTGACTGCAAGTGGTCGCACAGTTAAAATTGACACTACACGTTCAAGAATGAGACTTGTGTAATTCAATGCAACAGCTATAGAGTACACGGTGATGATGATTCTTGTTGAAATAAACTTCAACTTGTGTTCATTAGCTGGAGCAATCCAAAAGCATGCCTTGCTAATTATTTAATGTATAAATTAGTCTATGCTCGTTTGAATCATTGCCAGCATTATATGACATGTTTATACAAGCATATTTATAAATTGTATGATCGATTGGTACTAACATCATTTTATTTTTGAGAGATTAAATTAAAAAAAAAAATACTCACATATTGTCTTTTAGGATAAGAGTGAGATTTTAATCCTTAACTTTTTAAGATCACGAGAAGTATTCAATTACTCCTATTAAGGGTAATAATATCATGAAAGATTAATTTGTCACAGAATTTTTAAAAAAATTCAAATTCAAATTTTACAAATTAAAGTAACATATCTTTAATTTGATTTAAGTAGATCAAAGTTGTTTGTCATTTTTATTCAAATGAACTGTCAATGTAATATGTGATAAAAGCACATTCCATATTTATATAATTGATCACCTTCACTCGTAAAGTTATAAGTGAATAACGAATAACGAGTACATGTTCAAAATAGTAATAGAAAGATAAATGAACAATTTTACATGTATTACAATGATCTGTCGAGTTCACTACTTTCTGGCTTGGGGAGTGAAGGATAAAATCTTCATTCTCCTCTACAATCAATTTTAATAGTGTTGATAAATTTAAAGGGTAAAATTGCATAAATTCCTCAAATTTAGGTATAATTACAGCCGATAAAATTTTTGGATCAAAATTAAGTAAATCTCCACTACTTTATTGAAAAAAGGTTAAAAAATAGCGACAAAAAGGGTAGAAAAAATGTTTTTATCCTATTAAATAAAATGAATGATAGTTTAAAAGCAATAAAATAAATTATTATTTATATAAGTAAACATATATAATGTTTTTAAAATGAGGATTTCCTTATTTTAAAAGTAAAAACTAATTAATTAAATTTATCCATTATATTTTCTCTCCTAAAACAATTTTACTCTCCTATTTAATTCAAATATAATGAATGAATTTGATTGATTTTTCATAATTTTTCAAAGTTAAGAGATACATATAGTAGGATTATTATATATATTTATATGATATGGTAAAAAGGATGGTCATTCAAAATTTTTTAGTGAAAGCAAAAATAGAAACAAGATGCACCAAATCCAGCTTATCCCGTTGACATTGGATCACTAATGGAAGGAGCATTCAAATCAAATGGTCTAATTTTTTTTTTCTTCTGTTTTGAAATATTTGATTTGATGGCATGCTCCAAAATTTTCTTTTAATTACTTTGATATAATTAATCTTTTTAATGTTCATTTAAGAGAATATAAAAAATAAACAAATAACTAAAGATATTTTGGATTTTTATTTTGACTAAAATGTAAAATTGGTCAAACATCGATCTGAACGGAAGTCAACTAAAGACATGAGAGGCTCTAGGTAAACAAAAGACTTTACCAAGTGCAATAAGAGTATGAGACCTAAACTCGGCAGATGTATGTACAGTGTACCCGAAAATTAATTGCAAAATTGCTGGGATAATAAATTGCTACCGTTATATTTATTTTTTTTTCCTCTTCAAGTTTAATTTAATTTTGAATAACTTTTTATTTGCTTAAATTTAAAAAACAATTTTGTCCCAAACAAAAATTAGCTATTTTTTCCATAGCAACCAAAAAAATCTTTACAAAGTCACAAATTGATTTTTTTTTTTTCCTTTTTGTAAAGAGAAAAAGAAATATTTTTGAATAAACAAATATGATTAAAAAAATATAGTAACATTAACCATATGAATAATGCTATATTATACAAAAAATTGTTCAAATTTATTACTCAAACGATGTAATAAGTTTATATATAATCACTACATCATCAATTCATCATTACAAAATTAACGTGGTAACTACAAATAATCTTGACATATCATTGGACAAATATTTGGGAAATATAATATTATTCTAACCATATTTATATATTTACATATTAATAATATCTTATACATAATTAAAATATGATTAAAAAGCAGCAAGATTAATCATATTAATAATTAATATATTTGAGAAAACAACTAAAAATATATATGTTTAAATTGTAAATTAAACTACAGTAATTTAATTTCAAGATAATTTGGAATGAAATATATTTAGGTTTTTATTTCAAATATATTTCTTGTAAAGATCAAGGAAAAAAACTGAGTAATATAAAATTATTGTAGATTTGGAAAATATTTGGAGAAGGTAGATTTGAAATAAAATCTTTTAATATTTCTAAGTGATTTGTCTCAAACAAAAATTAACCAAGTAAAAAATAAATAAATGAACCAATTTTGTCTCAAACAAAAATTAGCTATTTTTTCCATGGCAACCAAAAAAATCTTTACAAAATTCATCAATTGATTTTTTTTTTCCTTAAAAAGAAAAAATAAATATTTTTTTTGAATAAGCAATATTTTGATGACTTGGAAGACAAAAGAGACTTGCTTGGAAGCAACGGCTGCTGATTTTGCTAGATTCAGTGTTACAGCTGTCCCCATTTTTTGACTTTTTAATATCGCACGATATATAACCCATCACTACTAAGCAAACCCAGCTGCTTTCACCAATCCACACAAAACAAAACCAATGGAAAGCAAATGGTTTTGTATCCAAACCCTATGGACTCTGTCCATGGTTTTGTTTTTTCACTGCCCTTACCATGGTTCCTTCCAACTCACAATTCACACCCTATAAAAATTGAACCACCCCATTTCTCTGACTCAACACCAGAAAAAACACCAAATCATCTACTAACCAAAGAACAAAACACCAAAAAGCTGTGATCTTTGACAAGTTATAGAGAAACCATGAATGCAGCAACATCAAAGGCTTGGATTGTGGCAGCCAGCATTGGGGCTGTGGAGGCACTGAAAGATCAGGGAATTTGTAGATGGAATTACACCATGAGATCTCTGCACCAGCATGCAAAGAACAATGTGAGATCATTTAGTCAGGCCAAAAAGAATCTCTCATCATCTTCTTCTTCTGGCAATAAAGAGATGGGGTACAATAAAATGAGGAAATCTGAGGATTCAATTAAAAAAGTCATGGACTTGAGCTGCTGGGGACCTAGTACTGTTAGATTTTGAAGTCATGAATCATGATCTTTATGCTTAGATGTAATTTTGAAGTTCTTTTCTTTCTAATGAAAGATATATGATCAATTTTGTTTATAATATTATATATTATTGTGATTTTATTGTTGTTTAATTATGCTGTTTGAATATATAAATGTGAATTCTTAGATTGGAGAACATTTCTCATATCTTTGTCACAAAGCTGTGAATTGACTAGTTTGTAGAAAAAAAATGAATTCCAAGCCAGAAAAGTTATTAACAATATTGTATATTTTGTAATTACTTAGTTTCTCTTTGTATTAAGATTATTGTATATTCTGTAATTGCTTAGTTTCAATTTTGAATATTCTCTTTCTATATATGCTTGTAATTTTTTACATTAATATACAGAACATCATTCAGCAATTTTTCTCAATTATTTTCATGTCTTTTCCTTCAATTTAATAAAAATCAAGAAAAAATTAGAAGATATGAATATTTTATAAAAATCAGGAAAGAATGTAAGAAGATACGAATATTATGTGGGGTTGGAAGTTGAACAATTGAAATCGTGATTAATGTGATTTTTGGCTAGGAAATAAATGTTGATAGCCACCCAAAAAAATCTCCTTTCCAGACTCAAATAAGAATTTAAAATTTTGATTATTTACTTTTACACCATTTGAAATGTTAAAATTAATCTTAATTATATATATTTAATTTTGAATGACATTATCTTTTTTAATTTCAATGAAAATTCATTCATGAAATCTTATTACAAGCAAACAATGTCTGGTAATAGACTTTAATGTCAAGACTTTTTACCTGAAACTTGACCAATGACTCAAGCGTCTGTTCTTGAGAATAGCGAAGCAGGGCAACATCTAATCGAAAGTTTCAGTTAATATTAAACAATTAGGATGCATTTGTTAAGCCATCTCAAACGTTCTCATAGTTTTTAAGTTTAAAAAATATATATTCGATATCATTAATATCAAGAAATTTACTTTTTATAAATATAAATATTAATTGGTAAATAATCAAATTAAAAACGATTCTCCGATGCTTTCATATATTTTCATTTAAAATTGAAGATGTTCTTAGTTTATATTTAATTAGACGGTGTGTTTTTTTTTTATAAATTAAAAATTGAATTATATAAATTCAAAAATAAAATATTTATTTTTACTTCAATACTATGTAAAAATTGAATTACATAGGCTAGAAAACAAAATCTTTGTTTTAATTTCAAAAAAATTTTTGAGAGAAATTTCAATACTTTTTAAATAATGAAAAGTGAATATTTTTCAAATTTTGCCAAAAATTGTATATAACAAACGAAAATTATTAAGATATTTAAAAGTGTTTGGAGGAAATTAGCTCCTTAAAAGTATCTCTAATACTCTCATGGATTGTATTTTTATTTTAAAAAAGAAAAAAATCATGTCATTAATATCAAAATATTTGCTTCCTTCATGACATTTATTATTTGATAGACAATCAAATTAAAAAATTGTTTTCTAATACTTTCATGTATTCTCATTTAATGTTTTCATGTAGTTTCATTTAATGCTTCTATATTTTCCATTTAATACTTTCATTCTATTTTTACTTTTAATCAGATTTGAAAATTAAAATTAATTAATTATTAATTTGCTAACATGGTTGTGTAACACACTCTCTACGAATAGATGGTCATGCTAACGATGTCTGTATATATATTTTATGTCACCTCAACTTGACATTGATGAGTGATAATTGTATTAGAAATGATTATTTTAACTTAATGTTTATTCATCATATGTGGTATGTAATTTAATTTTTTATAATTCATGAGCATTGGAGATGCTCTAAGACGCAATTAGAATAGTGAATTCAATTGCTGTTGCCCCTCGCCCCCCACCAAAAAAAAAAACCCATGAAAGTGAATCCAATAGAAACAAAGCTCAAAACTCAATCATCCTAGGAGCAAAGGAGCGTAAAACAATTGAATTGTCCTAGCCAAGAGACGGGAAGAAAAGCTGAGGGAGGAGATCATTTTTCAAATAAAAATAAATCCTTTTGATAAACAAATCTCCCCTACATCACCAAAAGTTAGGCCTAACATCAGGTTTAATGCTGACATAGTGTAGTAACTGTAGGCCTAATCAAGAAAGAATGGCCAACAACAAACCACATGTCTTTATGACCAGACAAGCCAATCGAAAAAAGGCACGTGTCCCTTACGTTCGACCATTAAGCGAGAGACAAGGGAAGTTGAAAAGCGATGGGACACAAGAAAAATAGGCAACAAGGTGCAGAGATGTAAGTAAATAGGATGCTAAAAAAAAGTTGACCGTGTTAAGGGACGAAAAAGCAAGCTCCCTAGGGGACGAGAAGTATATCTATAAGAAAATAATCGTTCATAAGGAGGTAAGTAATATTGGAACCATAAGATACCCTAATGTGTAAGGAGACTCCTTCGAAAGGAATCCTTACAGATGTTGGGTTGTGTCTTAAGTTTCCCTTGTTAGATACCACTACTTTTCTTCCTCTAAATACTCTCTTAAAATGCACTTGGCTTTAGGCCGAAGAAGTTTCCTCTATGAAAATCTCACTAGCTTAAGCGTTAAAGGGTTTTTGCTTATGAAGCATTGCGACCCTTGACCTTGATTTCCTATTTAACTGGTAAACAAAAAGAGGAACGGATCGATCGAGGGGGAGAACAGCCAACCTAAGAGGAGGAGTGACTTGCCCAAGTTGATAAATCCCCTTAGTTGGATAGATCTTAGACGACAAGGGGGAAACAAGTCTAGGATGCCTAACTCCCATCATCTTATGTAAACAATAACTTGTAATATCTGCTATTGGGCCTCTTTGCGTACAGGATTCAAGCTATTTCATAGAATTGTGATCTCTTTAGGTTGTATTTGCTTCATGATTCTTAATTTTATTGTTAGTGCAATTTGTGTGGCTAGTTTTAGCATCAACAAAAAGTATATTAAAGATTATGAGGTGTGTAAGGTGAAAATAATACCATTTTTAATACCATATTTATGTCATTTTTAAGTAATTTAATATGAGATATTTTAGAGAGTGTATTAAATCGAGAGTTTATTGATGTTTAATGAATTTTTTTTTCCTCAATAATAGATTTTAATGGATTTTACAGAATCTATATTGATTTTGTTAGATTTTTTTTAAGAAATTCAATAAAATTTTTAAGAGAATAATAATATGTGAAGTTAATAACTTTTTCAATACACTTAGATTTTAGATTTTGTTGGGTTCTATACGAATTTGAATTAAATACATTTAAATTTTAATGAATTTCATATAAATTTGGATTAAATATACAATAGAATTAATTCATATATGGATTGAACACATCTAAATTTTTTAAATTTCAATTAATTCTAAATTAAATACATCCCCTCTTACTTATTAAAATTTTTATTAAAAGAATAATCCTATACTACCCAAAAAATTACTCAAATTCACTAGTCAAATGATGTTGTAAGCTTATATATAATTACGACGTCATCAATACATCTTCTTAACATTAATATGGTAACTACAAATCAGTTCATCACATTATTTGGGCAAAATTTTTGGATAAATTTTGGAAAATGTAGTATTATTCTTATTAAAAAATGGGTATGGATGAAACTGTTTGGATGGCAATAGAGTTAACCATGTTGATATTGTGACACATATTATTTTTAGATATAATATTTTTATTTTACTTTTCTTCATATGAATAATGCTACACTTTCTAAATCATCAAATTGTGAATAGAGTAATATTATATTACCTAAAGTTTTATCCAAATTATGTATCAAACTATACTTACCACATCATCAATACAATATTCTATAATTAATGTGGTTATTGTAAATCAATTTACCGCATCATTTAGGTAAAAATTTTGAACCAAATTTTGAGAAATGTGCCATTGCTCTTCAAGAAAAGATTTCATTATATTAAGAATATTATCCATATTTCAATATTTCTATAAATTTAAATATAAGATATCTTCTTGAGAACTAATATTTTGTTTATAAATTTAAATTTTCAACATTTTTATGAGAATTAGCATTTTATTTCATCTATTTATATCTTTAATGTCTTACTTTTATAAATTTAGAGATCCAAACTTTATAGATTTTATGAACTTCTATAGTTAATAATTAATTGAGAAAATAATTTTAGATTATTTTAAAATACTACTTGCAATGAGGACGCCTCGAATCAATTGTGTATAGTAAGAATCTTTTTTCACATATTTGAAAGATACACAAATAAAATCTATAAAAATATTAGAAAAGAAATAAGTAGGTTAAAATGACCTTATTATTATTCTAATTTTTAGTCTGATTTTCCCCAGGCGACAAAACTATAAACTTTATTATAATTCTCATCGTTATTATTGCTCCAAATTTTCCTTGAAAGTTCCATCTGAATTTTAATAAGACAAAACACACTAGTTAAAAACATGAATTATGTCTCCAAATTCGAGGAAGTCTTACCTAATCTCCTGGTTAAACTGCCTGTCCTTTTTACCACGCATTAACACCACATACCCTATATAACAATCTCAAAAATCCAACAACGAAGAAGAAATTAATGTTTCTTTAGCTTATATTCTGTTTTCCCACTTTCTTATGCTTGTTCTTAATTAAGTACGACATCATTTATGAAAAACATAAAATTGTACTTCGTTTTCATATTGTATTTTTGAATTACGAATTGATCATTTATTTTTTATCTATAAATATTGCTCCCTCGTGCATTCGGACCTCTTCTTAAATCGCGTCATCAAAGTCTTATCTCAACTGGTATCAGCTGTCATTCTTGACTAGTATCAATAATTAAAGAAAAAAAATTAGTGGAACAGCAAAAGCTTGGATGGTGGCGGTAGTAACAAGCATTGGATCAGTGGAGGTCTTGAAAGATCGAGGATTTTGCGGTTGGAATTATGGCATAAGGTCACAGCAACAGCATGCCAGGAACAATATTTCCAAGTCATTTGCTAATGCCAGAATGGTTTCTGCTTCTTCCAGGGAGATATTTGGTGAGATGGGAAATAATGAAGTGAAGAAGAAATCCAAGGAATTCATGATGGAAAAAGTTGTCAACTTGGGATGTCTGGGTCCCAATACGGTTAGATTTTAACATCAACATCTTTTTCTAACCCTAATTTTTGGTTGTGTGGTGATTGCTCATCAAATTTTCCAACAATGGAATTGAATGCTGAAAATCAATAATTGACGATGAAAGGTATAAATGTGGCCTGAGTTGAAATTTTAAAGGTTGTGAAATTTGATTCGAATAGTCTTTAGAATTATTATTCTAAAGTAACTTTCGTGAGTAGATTCGTAATGGTCATATGTAATGAAATATTATATAATTATATAACTTTTTAAAGTGTAGCAACTCAAGGATACTGCCCCTTGATAAGTGGTCGAACACTTTGACTGATGTTGGATTTAGAAAATAATAATAATATAAAAAAAAAATACGGTGAAGAAAACTAGAAAAGCGCAATTATCATCGTTTATTGTAAAACGATCACCATGTTAATAACTTTCGTAATTTTTTTTTTTTAAATAAATAACTTTAGTTTTGGTAGCAATAATAATTGCGCGCTACCTGCTTCAAAAATAATATTATTAATAATAATTTATGCGGCCTCATTCTCTATGATATGAGTCTGACCTTTACTCGTTAAATCCAAATTATATAATAATAATAACAGTTCTTTCATCATTTATGTGAATTGACCTTCTACTCTTGTATAAATCTTTTCCTACTTCTGTATAAGAAGATCTCTCTCAATTGGAAGTAATCCCTCATACCGTGCCACCAATATTCTATTTTAATTGGTTTCAGCAGTTTTTTGAGTCCGTTTCAATCACAATTTTTGTACTAAAAAAAAATTAAAAAAATCCTTGAATGAATGACTTCAAATTTGTTCTATTTTGTAACTCATGCTTCCCATTTTTTACCCTCTCTCGTCAGACTTACTTCTCTCATATTTTTTACTCTCCTTCTCATCGAGTCTCAGGAAATTACCTAGATTATTTCAACAAAAGTTTGGATTTATCACTCAATTAGCCATTCTATTCTTGGCTACTTGAAGAAGTTCAATCTAAAAAAAAGCGGCTCATTTTCTTCTTCGTCGATGTAGAGATGTTGGTGAAATCCACTCAGGATTAATCAGAAATCATCTCTCTCTAAATTCAAAGAGGGATATTTTGGTCCAAACAACTTAATGTCTGAGATTATTTTTGTCCCAGACACAGTTTAGGCGTCAAAAAATCAGAAGCTAATAATTTGGCAATCAGACGGGAAAGGTGAACTAGTGCTAACTATTTTATGAACCCAAAAGGCCATACACCAAACAGTCAATTTAAAAGTTGAACTCATTTTTTTTTTTTCAGAAGAAAAAGGTATAGTCATCGTCCCCTGCAAAAATGACCTACACGTCCACTTTTTTAAAATATTTATATGATAAAATTATCTTTAAATAAGATTATGAAGAAATACGAATAGATATTGGTAAAATAATTTATTTATTTTTAAAACTTGAAATAATTTTCTGTTTTTAATTTTATATTAATAAAATAAATAAAAATCTATAAATATTTCTAAAATAATCTAAAAAAGAAAAATTTTTGAATTTTACATATATTATATGTTTCTTTAGATTTTTTTTTTAAATGCAAAACAATATTTTTAAATTTTATTTTTTATTCATGTAAACAACAATGATTGATTAAAACATAAAATAAATTTGATAGCTTCTATCTTCAAATATAACTTCTTTTTTTTTTTGATAAAGCGTAAAATTAGAATTATGATTAAGAATTTATATTTAAGAGAAATAATCTTATTATATTTATAAGTACTTATATTAATACATAAACTCTTTAAAATTAATTAGGAGATATATTAATTATTTCGGTGTGAAAATTATATTTGTAAGCGTGTAATATTTGCTCAAGAAGAAAATTGAATGCAAGATAAAATTACAAAATTCAAATAGTTTATTTCTCAAAAAAAAAAAAAATCAAATATTTCAATTTGATTTGACTTAAAGAGCATTTGAAGGTCGGTCGTCCATGAAGAATTCCTCGAAGCGACTAAGTCTTCAAAAAACGAAAACAAAAAAACAAAAAATGAAAAAACAAATCTACGCGATTTACGATAATCCAGAAGCCGACAGCCATCATGAAAAACCGTGTGCTTTTTCCAAAAGCGCTCTGACGTCACGTGCTTCTTACAGGAAAAATATATATAAAAAAAAATAGTAATAATAATAAAGCCATCGTCAGTAACAAGCCATAAGTCACCCCTTGAATCAATTAACAAAAAAATTAAAACCAATAACAAATCCGCAAATCTGGGAGCCAAATCCACCAAATTCTCTCCCAGTTTTCCCAAAACCACTGGCTTTCTCTATCGACAAAACAACGAGAACCCCCTGTTTGTTTATATTATATTGTTATTATTGTTTCTCTATATAAATGCGTGGACCAAACCCCACCAAGTCATACTCAACAACACAGCAGAACCTCTAGAAAGAAATTCGAAACACATATCTCGTTTTGAGGTTTCAGGTTCAGAAAGGGTTAGGTTATAATAATAAAGAGAGCAAAAATGGGCAGTGATGATAATGGAGGTTGCAAGTTTGATGATGATCAGGTGGCATTGAAGTGCATGGAGCAGAAGAGAAAAAATGGTGAAATAATGGTAAAAAATTCTCGTGATCAGAGTCATAATAATTCATGGTGGATTTCTGGTGGGGTTTGTAATGATCATCAAGTTAAAAGAGTGAATAGTAGTGTCGATGATGAGAAAAGGAGAAAAAGAAGACAGGAGAAGTCTGAGATTCTCTTGCACCTAATTTGCTGGGGGCCCAATTGATTATTTCATTTTTGTTAAGGTGTTTATAGATAGAAATTATTGGTGATTTGTTTTAGTTTGGAAATTTTGGTGTTGATTGAAAGGAATATTTATATATGTCTACCTTTCTCCTGAAGAAATATTAGGATTTGGAGTTATGCGTATCATGTCATGTTTTAATCATTTGTGTTAATTTTCTACATTTATGACTTTTTAATGTGGTTTTGGGAATATATATTTTTGCGGATAACCACACAATCAGAAAATTAGTCTATTGAGTTGTGCATCTATTCTTATAGATAACTTTCCATTGGATTTTATTTCAACATCTGATATATCTCATTTGGGATTCTCTGGCGGCGCATTTGGGATTCTCTGACGGGAATTATGACTAAAAGTATCAATATTGACACCTATAATATTGTTAATGCACCAATTTTATTAGTACATGTATTTAAAGTTTAAAATTTTTAAACCATCACTATAAATACTAAATTCGATGCCTATCATGCTCTTATCCACACATAAATATGATTTCTATATACATTTTGTAAGTTCATTCGGATATAAAATGTTAGAAGATGCATATTATAAAATTAAGTTTTTTGTTCTCCTATATCTCATGCACTCTGGATTCTCTAGTTTTTAAATTTGAGTACGTTTTGAGATCGTTTTTAAAATAATGTTTTTGAAAACTATTTTTGAAAATGAAAAACATGTTTTAAAAATAATATATTTAAAAATGTAATGCGTTTGATAGAATTTCTTAAAAGTTCAAAAATAAAAAATGACGTAAGTATGCTTGGTATTGATTTTGAAAATGAGTAAAATAGTTATTTCGAGGGAAAAATAATGATTTGTTTCAAAACAATCAAAAACATGAAAAATTGATTTTCATTTTTAAGTTATCATTTTTAAAAATGTGTTTTCCATTTTCAAAAACACATTTTGAGAAACACTTTGTCAATAAATTTTATCTCATTTTTCTTTAATAATTTTTATCTCTATTCTTTTTAACTTTTATATTTCTTATATTCTTACAACAGTACGCATAAACTTTCCTTTTTACAAGGACTGGATTGACGAAGAAATTAGACATGGGATCGACGTGGAGTATAATATTGTTCATATAGTAATGTTAGGTTACCCAAAGAATTTATCCAAATTCATGCTCAAATGATTTGGTATGTGAATTGTTAAAATCCTTTCTTGATTTATATAAAATTTTGATAACTCACCTGCTACATCATTTGTATATATATTTGAGTAAAATTTTTGAAAAACCTAATATTACTCTTGTTGATTTATTAAAATGAACAAAACAAAAATATTGTCTATAGAGCAACCACCACCAACCGTGCTTGAAATCTCAAACTATAGTTTTGTTGGGCTTATCAATTTCACAACTCAATTTATAAGATAATCATGTACTTCCAAGGTTTCAGAATTTGTTACTCGTTACTCGACTAGCAAGGCAGTGAGTAATGAGTTCTCGATTACTCAAAGAATACTTGATAAATACTCGGTTTGACTGTCAGTCAACAGTTTAATTATTCACCGATGGTCAAACTTAGTCAAATATATTAAAAAAAAAAAACTTAAAAAATGTTCTGTCACTGTCTAAGAAATAACATAATGAAATATAAGCTTCTAGTGTCTATAAATTTGTTTCATAAATAAAATTATTTTAAAAATAATAAAATAATGTTAAAAAATTTAAATTAAAAAAAAAAAAAAAAAACTCACTAGAGCAGAGATGGCGATGACACAACGGCAATGACATGGCAGATCGATGAGCTGGAGATAAGCATGAGAAGAAAATTGAGGAGAAGGGTTTTGAAAAAGTGAAAAGAACTGAAGAAGTGAAATTGATGAAGAGAGTTGTTGTCCCAACTCTCAAAACAATGTTTGTTAGGTTAATTTAAAAAACAGTGTCGTTTTGGGTACATCAAAACACAAATTTGAAAAAAAATAAAGGCGCAAGCAAGGTGGACAGAGTTGGCTCGAGTACTCCGCCAACTTGACTAAGTACTCAACTGACTTGATCAAGTCGATCGAGTTGGTTGAGTACTCACTTGTTCCAAGAAAGACCCCTGATCTGAGGGTAAATTGGTAGGGCTCGTCAAGAACTCGGTTGGAACACTATATAGTTCATAAAAAAATTTGATGCTTGAAATAAAATGAAAGGGTTTCAAATGGTGAAATTAATAAATGTATATAATATTTAACTTATTTTTAATTAAAGTAATTCATTTTTATTAATCATTTTATTTGAGTGTTTTTTTTTTTCTTTAATTAGAATTTTTAATATACCGTAGATATGTAAATCATTTTTATTTCTAATAGTGATCCCTTAAAACCAATTTATTGATACCGTTCAACAATCTATTATGTTTATTAATGATCACAATAATCATATTGTACCAATTACAAAGTAACAAGAAATACAAGCAACATGTGTGTATATATACATTGTAAGTGGAAATACCATAATATTTTGATTAATCAATGATTGAATCAATCGTCATCATATTCATGTCTCACTTATGTTTCATTTGATACAGCTTCTTTAAATAGACTTTTTAAAAATAGATATTTTAGATGTAGATTTATTATTAATAGAGCTTTTAAAAAAAAATGTTGGTTTTTGGTTGTCAATTAAAAAAGATTTCTTAAATTATAAATTTACTAAAAAAGATTAAATTGTTTTAAAGGTATAATGATATTAATAAGGTCATATTTGAAATTTCAATTTTTTTAAAATCTCAAAAAGATCTACTTGTAAAAACTCAAAATTTGAGCTTTTCCAAGTAGATCATTTTCAACTTTTTAAATTGTCCAAAAACTCTATTGAGATGATAACTAAACGACGCAAAAAAAATTAAGTAGAGTTTTAGACATTAAAAAATAATTTTAATCAGTAAATAAATTGTATCAAAAATACATTTAATAATGTAACTGATTTAGTTTACATAAGAAAATAAATGGATTTATTTCTCATGCTGCAATATTTAAGCGAGTTAAAGTTATGTCTAATTGTTGAATCCAATGAATAATATATAATTAGGTTCTAATTATTTTAGCCCATAAAATCGAAAATAATATCAAACAACCTCTAGTATTGAAAAAAATAATAACTAAAATAGTCCAACTGTTAATAGGTTAGTTATTTCCGTTAAAAAAAAAAAAAAAAAAAACGTTAGGGTGTAAAAGGTATTTAGGTAATTGCATTTGAAAAAGTAAATTAGGGACAATTGGATGCTTGGATCCAATTTTTTATCATATTTTTAGATATTAAAAAATTAGAAAAATAATTGAACAAATAACAAAAAGACACGTTGAACGCTTTCCATCAACATTACTCTCTCCTCGCTGTCTCTCTCTGTCATCACTACCCAGCCACCACTTAACCCCAAGCTCGTCTTCTTCTCTACTAAACTCGGCCACTACTGACGACAGAACGAGCGATTTCTAGTTCTTTTTCCTTGACTAACCTGCGATTCCTTGACAAAATGAACGGCTAACCTCGACTACCACTGCCTCTGGATCCTATTTCCTCTTCCTTTGCTATTGCATCTAGTTCTTTTGGTTCCTCTTCCTCCGTCGTCGCATCTGGTTTCTCTTCCTCTATCACCTTTGGTTCCTCTTCCTCTACCACAAGAAGATTCTTCTTTGTTGACTCTGGTGGTGGGATGGTTTTTTTTTTTTTTTTTGGGTTGGTTATTGGTGGTAGGATGAGCTTTTTGTTTCTTTATATGTTGAAAAAATGTAAATATTTTGTTTTATTCACAGTGAACCCAAATGTTGATGGTTTTTATGACTAATTGTTTTTGTTGAAGACTATGTGTGTTTGATGAATTATGCGTGAGAGGAAAAAAAAATATGGTTATGCATTGTTAGTTGAAGATTATGTGTTTTAATTATTTTTTTAATTTGTCAATTTTTTTTTAAATTTTTTTATTATGATTCTGGATGATGATTTTGGTTGAAGATTATATGTTTGATTATGAATTTTTTTTTCAACTTTTTAATTTTTTTCAAATTAATGTGAAGATCTTATGCAAATTTTTTGGTTAATTTATTTAATTTTTATTTAATAGTAATTATTACTTCAATTATTTAAAATTTTAGTTAATTAATTTACTTTAATATAAATTTATTTTTTTTGAAAAATATATAAATTTAATTGTAAATTCCAAAAATTTTATTTTTATTTAAATTTAAATTTATTTTATTTTGATTATGAAAAGGTAGTTTGGTAATTGATTTTTTTTTTTCTTTTTAGTTTTTAATTTTTTCAATATAGTAAGAATATTTTGATCTTTTATTGATTTTGTCATAAAATCATCAAAGAGTTAGATGAAAACCATTTTTGACTGACAATTGTGGTTTTTCGGTTAATATTTTAAAAATTGGGATAAATTGACATTATTTATTATTTAAGGGGCTTTTAGATTTTTCCCTATATAATTTAATAGACAACAAACCTGAACTATCAATTTGGCCTAGGCCTCAGGTGTGGTCCTAAACCATCAGTACTACCCAAATTCATTTTAATTGGTAGGTCTCCACGTCATTGAAAATTGAATTTATGCTTCATTTTCATTTGTTTACTATTATTGTTTTCAGTGATGGGGCACATAAATAAAGTGATTAAAAAGGTATTTAATTAAATGATTGTAACATGTCAACTAACACGGAGCCGACAATTAAAAATGCTGTACCAGCTACCTGACTGATTCTACTAACTGGAATCAATACACGCCGTCACTGTCTTTTCCACCAGCAAGGTTCTCCATTACCCTTATTATCTCTTGCCCACTCTTTTTTCCTACAATTTTGGCTATTAATACTTGTCCTTCAGAATTCAATTTCTTAATTTATTTTGAAGATTAATTTTTGACCAATTTGATAGTCATTCAAATTGTACCGAGATGAAATATTACGTAGATTTAATTATCATATTGATTAAATATATGTATTATTAATAATCATTCTTATTTAACAAGTGAAATTGATGAACTCATATTTTATATATGATTAGTTTGAATATATATTTTAAAAATATATTGTTATGAGTATTTTTTGAATTATTCAAATGAGTTAATAAAAACTCAATAAGTTGACCCAATAGACAGATTCAATCTGTCAGCTCGTAGAATCAAGCTTCCTGATCGTCTTGCTTTTAGCTTGCGTATGAAATGTTCTAGCGAAGTCAAACCGGCTAAACCGAAATCGTTTACTAATGTAAAGTTGAGATTGTCTGTCATCCTTAGCAGCTTCAGTTCGCCCGGAGCAAGGCTGAACCCAGCTTATAACGTATTGTACACGTTAAGAAAATTACTTCAGACTAATTACAGCATGATTTAGGAAATCTCAACCACTAAATATGAGTTATATTAGAGCTCAGTTCTGCTGAAGTTAACTTTGTTGTATATCAGTTCTGAAAAATGTCAACTAATTTTGACTTGTCAGATTAATTATATTTAATTATATCCCCCTTTCTATAAATAAGGAATCATTTTCATTGTAAATAAAGAGAGAAATACTGGATGAGAAAGTTCTGTTATTCTGCCAAAATAAGGAGAGAAAAACAGAGAACGTAGGCACTCATTAGCCGAACCACTTAAAAAATTCTGATATTCTTTGTTCTTTCTTTACTCTTTCCTTTGTTTTTTACTTGTTTTTGCACTGTTTTGTTTGTATTTACAGTATTGGGCTCATGGACCTTAGTTGACCAATATTTAACGTCAACAAATATGACAGTGCTTATTTAAGACTATTTATTCTTAATTTAGCTACAAATCACATGTTTATTTTATTTTTTTAATCAAAGTTACTGACGTTTTATTAAACTATTTTATGAGAAAATATTTATTAAATTTATGTAAATATTTATTAGAATTCACACAAGTTAATTTATAATTATTTTAATTTACAAATATAAAAAGTAAGTTACTTCTTAGCATAATGGTGTGTTTACTTTATAGAGTGATGAATAAAAATGAAGAATGTGATTGATTGATAGTGTTTATTTGTTTAAAATTTATTCCGTAATGAGAATGAAGGTGTAAGCCTCACATCAATTTAGAGTTGTGGAATGAAAATTTCATTTATTCCAATTCCCTTTATCAAGATAAAAAATCTCTTATACAATTCTTTAAAAAATTTAAAAAAAAACTATTTAATATTAAAAAAAAACTATATATTATAATAAAAAATTGCACACAATTGGTTTTTCATCGTCAATTTCTTAATTATTATAGTGGACTATTAAATATTATGTTTTTTTTATATAAATTATAATATACAGTTTTTTAAAATTATAATAAAAAATAATAAAAAACTGCACACCAAATTAATAGACTATTAAAATAATATGTAATTTATTTTTTATTATAATATGTATTTTTTTATTTGATAATAAAAAAAAAACTACATATTATAATAAAAAAATACACATTGTTATAATTAATTCATAATTTTAATTAAGAACAATTTTGTAACTTATAAATAATCCATTTTCGATTGCAAAACAAAGTAAACAATTTAATGAGAATATTACTGATTTCGAATCCAATTCATGCAGTTAAAGTAAACAACTTATTTTGATTCTGATACTTCATTTCGATTCCGAGTTATTCCAATTCCAAATCATTCTGATTCCTTCAAATAAAGTAAATACATCATAAGTATTTATGTACGTTTCCATTCGAGAGAATTCAATTTTTAAATTATATGATTTTTAGTTTTGTTTCCAATATTTAAATTTTACTAGTAAAATAAGAAAATCTAAGACTAATAGTCGAAGATGTGCTGTTATTTGTCAAGATTAATTATTAATTATGAGACTTAAATATTTATTCACATAACATTGAAAATTTTATTACATGTTATACACTTATTTAGCATTAAATTTCTGGAATGATCACTTTATCAAATTATTAAATAATGGTTAAACACAAAATTCTATGAAGTTGTAAGTAATAATTTCTTTGTGTTTTATTTATTTATTATTTTATGAGCTTAAAAGTATATTGTTATAACTATTGTATCCTTAGATAGTTATACTCAGACACACTCTGGACCATGATATTATTAATACTCTATTCTTATATTATAAGGGGCGTGCATTGAAGTGGAAATACTATCCTTCTCCCGAAGAGACTTTCACATAATTTATCCATACTCATTGATGGGCCGAATTGAAATTATCCAAGGTGCATGAATACCTACACGCGAGCCTGGTGTTGCTTTGGTGAGAAAGCACCAAGCATCCTAAACCACCCCCTTAAGCAACTTTGTGTTGCTTTCAGATTTTGAAGGAAAAAAAAAGTCAATGTAAATAATACAAATATATATTTTTAAATTTTTTTTTCTTCAAATGTCAATTTACAAATATATTGATTGATTCTTAAAGTATTAAAAAATCATATCAATTCCTCAATTGACAAAAACACTAACAGTTAAATTAGGAGAGGTATTACTTTAATGGTTAAGTTATATTAACTTAAAATTTTAATTTTAAAAGAGTGATTTTAATATTTATATTTTATATCTCTATTTTCACTCAATTCAAGGTTATTGTTTATTTTGAATTCATTTATTATTATTATTATTATTATTATTATTATTTTACAATCGGATTGAATATTCTAAGTCAACATTTTTAGTGAATATAATCTAACCTTACTTTAAAACATAAAGTTGAGTGACAATTATACACAATAGATAATCAAGACTTAAAAAAAATTAGATTTAAATTTAAAAATCAATTAATTAGTGTTGCTGTATTATTTAGCATGTGATGGTGGAAGTCGTCCGTTGTCACTGGAACTACAAAATGAACAACCACATCATGATGTTCCCAACGGCTTGTATCGGAATCATCCTCTGATATTTAAGTCTGTTTATCAAACATTTTGCAATCAAAGATAATTACTAAGTGATCATTTTTGTATATCCAGACAAACTTACCTTCCAATGGTTTCGTAATATATTTATGGACACTCGTAGGAGGCTCATTGTTGCGCATATGTTGGGCGTATGTGCCATTTATTAAACCACACTTCAAGCAAACGACACGTCTTTAGCTTTGCGGGACATCGTTTTCATTACTCAAACAATCCTAAAAGAAAGTATCTGCAGGATCGTTCAAATATATCCGGGGACATTACAATATTAACAAGTATTAGTAAGCAGTTGGTTTACTTATCCGAACTTACAATTATATTCAACACATTTACAGTCGATAGATATCTTGTATACTTATAATTTTTGTACAACAACATGACTAATAATATTTCTATATAGAAGTATTTTTGATACTACATATACCTATATATTATTAAGAATAAGATACGCTTAACTAAAAAGCTAGTCATTAACATCAACTTGTGTTTTTTATTATTATTATCATTATGTACTTACTCCCTTATAATTTATTTATCAGATAAAATAAAGAGTTGGATTTACAAATTTGTCCATCTTCTAATTTCAAATTCCTATCTAATTTATGACGATTCTTCATCATCATCATCATTACATACAATCATCATTAAGCATATCATTATGATATATATGGTTTTTGGAATTAGCCCAAAAATTTATCAGAATTATACAGGATAAGATATTAATAATATGATCCAAAAAATAGTTTTTATATAAGAGAGCGCCTTAAATAATGATGGCTCACATAATGATAGTAAGGTAAGCCACGTAACTTGGTTGCAATACATGGGCGTTGAACGCAAGAGGGTGTGCTGCCTACACCACGGCAAAGCACAAGTGACAACTTAGTATTATGATTTATTTAATTATCTATTTATTCTTTCAAAATTTATTTATTTATTTGTATCAATTATTTATAATCTTTTAGATAAAACAATCAATTATTAATCCTAAATTCGACATCGGAGTCCAGTGACGGAAAAAGGCTACTGTGTACAATCCTCTTCATGAAAAGTACAACCACTCAAATGCACGGACACGAAACCCTAATTCAAATCGAATTAAATAAAAATTTCAAATCCGACGTGTTTAAACTCGTGAGACACCCACTCACACCACCCTCCCCATCACTTTTGAGTAATCCAATTGCGCTAACCCAAGCGGACTCCAAACCCAGAACACGACTTAAAACACATAACACAAAACCGAAAAAAAAAAAAAAAAAAAAGCCTATTCTCTTAAATTACACTTACCGGCAAGCTACCGTTACCGGTCACCTATGGCCATCGTCGACCGGCAAAAATCGAGCTCCGACATGAAGCTCTTCAGTCTCTGTCCTTTTTGGCAGACAGCAACCAACTCCTCCTCTTCCTCGTCCACACAAAACCTCAACAACAGCAACCGACACGTGGACGCTCCCAATCCGAGGCCACCCAAGACAGTCTCCTCCGTCGCCAGATCCCTCCTCCCTCCTCGCCGCCGCCTCCGTCTCGATCCTTCCAATACTCTCTACTTCCCTTGTACGTCGCCGTTTTTTTTTTCAACCAAGTCAGAGTTGACTTTAGTTTCTTAAAAATAAGTGTTTGTTTTTCCTTTTTTGGTTTTGTTTTTGGAAACCAAAATCATGTTTTTACACTTTTAACAGATGAACCCGGCAAGCAAGTGAGAAGCGCTGTAAGGTTGAAAAACACTAGCAGGTCTCATGTGGCATTCAAGGTGGGGTTGACTTTATTTTATTTTATTTTATTATATACAAATTTATTTTTTTTATTTAATCTAGCAGTAATTTTTATTGAATTGTCTGTCTGACTTTTTTGTATTTTTAATATGGTTGATTTTTCAGTTTCAAACAACTGCACCAAAAAGTTGTTACATGCGACCTCCTGGTGGCATCCTTGCACCTGGAGAAAGCATCATTGCTACTGGTAAATTAACATTTTTGTTGTATTCATATTTTATGTTGTTTTGACGTTACGGTACTGTAAACGTTTGTAAGTTTTGTTGTTTGTTGAATGAGGGTGTATTTTTGTGTTCAAGTAGTCGTCAATTTTTGGCTTTTATTTATTTATTTTTATAAATGTTTGTTGTATTTTTGTACATTTATTTATTTTTGAGGTTTGGGGTTCATTTGTTTTTGTTTATGGTGGAATGTAGTGTTTAAGTTTGTGGAGCAGCCGGAGAACAACGAAAAGCTACCGTTGGATCAGAAGAGTAAGGATAAGTTCAAAATCATGAGTCTTAAAGTGAAGTCTGGAATAGACTATGTGCCTGAGCTGGTAAAGTTGTCGGCTTGTTCTTGTGATAAGGCGATTTTAATGCTTTTTCCTTACAGTTGGTTTGTTTGGTGAGCGAAAAAAAGTCTAGCCATTGTTTTTCTGTATTTTGGATAATCTAGTGACATGTTGTCGTAAAAAATAGTGGATGATTAAGGTTGTTATATTTTGTCTCTCTCGTACATAGCACAAGCTTAAACTTTTCTTATTAAAAGTCTAACGAAACCAAATAGTTAGCAGAGAATCGTTGCTCTTGTTTGGTTGCGATAAGTTCATATTTTGGTTGAATACAACTGCTGTTATAGTCACATTGAAACACGAAGGTGTTGTGAGGGCTCTGTTTTCTTAATGTTATTGTTCAGTTATTATCATACTTCGTCGAAATAATTTTGGAACCTTGTTGTGTGTTAAATATCCAATCTTGATTAGCAAATGTTAATGACTTTTTAGAGGTTTGGTTATGGTAGTTTCAAGTGATCCACCGAGAGAATTAATTAAGATAATTTGCATTTTTTTTTTTTTTGTTTGCGTGGGAGTACTTTCGTTTAGAATTTTAATCTGAATCTGCATTGGGCCAATGTTAAAGCTTCACTGTACTCGGTTCTTTTCTACAAATCCTGCATTTACATGATACTTATTTGTGATTGAGGTTTCTACTTGTCCCTCGGTTACATAATGTTTCAAATTTGATTGTATGCTAGTTTTGTTCACTTTGTTGGGTATAATTGTGGTACTTATAATAATGGAGTTTATTACTTGACCTATTCTCTTATAGTTTGAAGAACAATGGGAGCAGGTCACGGTAGAGCGAATTTTGCGGGTTGTATTTCTAGACGTAGAACGTCCTAGTCCCGTAAGTATGATAAATAGTTACGGTACTTTGCTTAGTTTTGTGCACATTCTATGTACAAAATAAAGGAACTAGTACTTAATGTCGTGGTTCTTTGGTGGGAAGGCATTGGAGAAGTTAAAGCGTCAGTTAGCCGAAGCTGAGGCTGCAGTTGAAGCTCGCAAGAAACCTCCACCGGACACAGGTCCGCGGGTTGTTGGGGAAGGTCTTGTAATAGATGAATGGGTACGACCACTAAAATTGTCTCAATAATTGCTCAGTTACCCAAACGTGACTTCTCACTTGACATGATATCTCATTTTTTTTTACCATATATTTTCAGAAAGAACGCAGAGAAAAGTACTTGGCTCGACAACAGGTTGAAGCAGTAGACTCAGTGTAAAGTGTAATTTCCTCTTGCCAAAACTGGTTTATGTTCCCGGATTGGAACAGTCACCCAAACCCCCTCAATCTTGGGTTTGTCACGAGAGAAGTGCAGTTTTTGATTTGGGAAACCATACTTCATGTAGAGCGAACAATGCATTGTGGCCATTGTTTTTTGGATAAAAGGCAGATGCGCATTATGGAGGCATGGTACTTGGTTTTGTTATGGAAACCTGCTTGTACATAATGGATTTTGGTTTGTTATAATAATAAATGTAGACCTAAAACGTTATCTATTCATCGCGTACATTTCCGGGGTTTAGGGTGCTTAGATTGGTGTTGGCTTTTGGCGTTGCTTTTTTGGATGCAATAGGTATAAAGTTCTTGCATTTCCGAGATTTGTTGTATATTTTGTGTCTGTTTTTGGACATCATGATTTGCCATTATGTTGTGAAGCTGTTACTATAATTGTGTAGTCTTATCAATCCACATAATTGGTTGCCTAAACTTTGAAGATTTACATATGCTTGATTGTAAGGGACTAAATTACTCTTATTACTGCAATGCTATTGAACGGTTGATGGTTATCGTCTATTAGATATGATAAAATAATATCAGAAACAGGAGTCAATTACTTTGTTATTTTCGAGTAGAAATGCTGTTAATGATATAGAATTGGCTCTGATTAACGACTTCCATTTGAATGGACATGACAAATACCCGTAATAATTGCCCACTGAAAAACAAATTAATTACTTTTTTCAATAAAAATATAGCTGTCTTGACTTTGTAATCAGTTTCACATTCAGTTTTTGTCATCAAATGGTAGCTGCTTTAGGTGAAGTTCCATCTGTAAACTGATGTTTTTCTTAGAAAACTTGGCAATTTGGGGCCTTTATGATGACTTATCTAACTTAAGTATCTTTTTGTTAAGAAAACACCAGCAATTAAGTTGACCCTCATTAACTCAGAAAATCAAGTGGCACTGACAAGGACAATTAACATTTTAGCATTTCTATGTGCTTTCTTTTCGAAATTGACTTTTAAGAGAACAACTATCATGCATGAGAATGACAGGATTTTCCCACTATTCTAAGATTGGTGTTGATTTAAAGTTATGTTTTTGGATGACAATAGTCTTCATGCTTATCTCAATATTTAACACACACAAATATCAAAAAGGTCAATTCATAATTTTTTAAAACAATATAAAAAGTCAATAAAAAAATTATATTTATTCTTTCAAAAATAAAAACATAATTTTTAATGTATTAAAAGTATAATATTTTTCTCTTTACTTTTTTCACTTTTTAATACGATCTAGTTTATGTTCTTTTGCGATTAAGCTTGCAATCTTAGTACATATTTATGCTAGAGTTTAAATATTAATTCAAATTATGTGTCCTAAGGTTACTCAACATAGCATATTGAATTATTGAATTATTGATAGGACAATTACAATACCATTTAAAGTAGACACATAACAAACCTGGAGAAGATAATTCATTCTTGCTTGGAAGTGAGGGCAGTGTGTTAAAGAGTGTAAATTTAGACCATGAGTCAACAATTTTTATTTTTATTTTTATTTTATCATCATAATAAATGCTTTCCTATCCCATGTTTATTAGGAAGAACTATTTCAATATTCAAATGACTCAACTTTGTATTGTACCTACTAAACAGGGAAACTGGTGTGACCTCTTATGTCTCTTCTGGTGGGTAGAACAGCAATAATAGCCCCAACCTCCCCAAAGATTGTATTAGATCTGTTTCTTTATATTTCATTTCTAACTGAATTGAGGCTACAATGTCCTTGCATCATAATTTCTTTCAACTGCCTACTTTAATTGTCAATATCATTGTTAGTCCAAAAGTCCAATTAAATGGTGACTCCAATAATTGAGCAAAGACATTTTAATTAAATTATTAAGCTGATCCCTTTTGGTATATGAACCAATGTAAAATAGACAAACAGGAAACATATGAAAAATTTGACATAATTTTACAATAGCAAACCAAGGATTGAGTATCAATAGGAAGACTTTCTTTTTTAGGTCTGACATGAGTCACTCTACAAGCCAAGGCCAGAAAAGTCTGTCCACACACACTTGTTATTTTTTTAGGACTATAATTGTCCACAAGAACAGTTATTTTCTTTTATGAGTATAATTGTCCGAATCCCTTGACTAAGGATAAAGTAAGAGGTATGTAATCAACTTAGCTAAGAGTCTTTACGAAATATAAAAATACTTTAATAGACTTATTATTATTATTATTTTGAAGATTAACAGACTTATTATTTGGTTAAACATGATAAGCATTTGTTTTTACTTACTATGATTTAACTAAATATGAGATTTTTATGAGGACTTGGTCAATTAGCAATTTTCTTTTCCTCCCTTTTTCATATTCATGTATATAGTCTAACATGGGTTGATCTAGATAGTTAATGCATTAAACTGGTATATCAACTATTGGTTGAATGATGTACACTTCTATTCCCTTATTAATCTACGAGCAAATAAATCTTGATTATAAGAATAAATATTTAGAGATCTTTTATATATATATATATTTGAAAACTAAATAATGTTGAAATGAAAGCACTAAAGATTGAATAATGACTAAAGTCTGAAATCTAAATTATATATTTATTTTTTTCTTACATCTGAATGTATATTAATCTTGTTTATTTTTTAAAGTTAAAATTATCTAAAAACTAGTAATTTGATATTTCATACTACTTTATTATTAATTGTTATGTAATTGCATTTAATATGATATAAACAATTATAAATAAATTATTTAAACACTTACATATATTAATATTTTTATTCATAATTAAAATATGATTAATTATTATAGTAGAATAAATTAAATTTATATATTTTTAAAAAATAAACAAAATGATCTTAAGTTAAATTACTATTGTAACGAAAGTTTAAATCGTAATGTAATATATATTTTCTACTAAATTTAAACAAAAATAATCAAATACTTAAATAAATTGAAAATATGTATAGTATAAAATTAAGACGAAATTGAAAATATATTATTTTGGAGAGGATAAACTTGAAATAATATATTTAAAAAATCATAAAGTGATTTGGTATTCAGAAAAAAAAGTTAGAAATTGTTATTTTTTAACGTGGTTTTTCAGTAGTTTTAAGTGATTTGAACACTTAAAAAAACAAATAAAAATAAATTAAGGGATCAAATTCATACCCATTAAGTGATAAATGTTAAAAACCAACAATCCCTTAATCTATGTTTGATCTTGACTTGTCTCATACCCCTAAACCAAACCATGCCAATTTTTCTCTTCTATAAAATAAATGCATTCAATTGACTTTTTACTCTTCATTGGAAACCAAATCTAGAGAAACAAGTGATAAATTTGCATTCAACGTCACACCGGCTTTAGCTTCCAATATTTTCTGTGTTTATTTCCGTTATTCCAAGGCAAATCGAATATATATCTAGTGTTCATTGTAGATGGTTCGTCATTGGCCAGTTGGGAGCAAGGACCTCTTTTGGGTTGATTATTCTGACACAGTGATAACAACCCATGACTGTGCATGAATATTTCAGATAGATAAGAGTCAGGAAAGAATGTAGACAAATTGAGATAGAGAATGTTACTGGCCATGTACACTGAATTTGCATATGTTCTCTACTCAAGTGAAAATGATATGTGATCTTGAAGAGAAAACTACGGCCAATCAAATCATGGACACAGCTCTTTCTCCATATGGGGCTGCTTGTTTTTTGCTAGTGGTCTCAGTCCACTGTCATTGTTTGTATGTATCTCTATTTATATGCGCATCATTTTATTTTCTACGCAGCACATACATATATGCTCATATTAGTACTCAAAAGTTTTCAAACTTAGAATTTGCCTCAGGTTTGTTTAGTTTCTTGTTCTTGAAGTTTCGAAATGGGGATTTGAAATAAGGCTTGTATTATGGTTACACTAGGAGCTGCTTTTGGGATTAAAGATCACATGATCAAATCCAACTCATGTGCTCTTAAGCCGGAATGGACTACAACGGTTTCTTCCATGCTGCAATCAAAGCTATTTTTAGGTGATTTTGGAGGATCCAAGAAGTTACTCAGTACTGCTAACGAGGAGCCTAAGAGAGCACAGGATTCATGGAGAATGGTGGTTCATTTGAGTTGCTGGTGACCCAATTGAAAGCTGATATAGACTCAAAAGGCTATTTGTCCAAATCCGTTATTCTCTCTGGTCAATCAAAATTCCAATTCAAATTCAATGCCCGGATTTCCATGGAAACTAGGCCAGGGACGGTTCAACATTCGAATGTGAACAAAAACAGGCACCTTGAATTCTGTTCACAAACTCAAGCTAAGGCTGGCTTTAGCTATTGTAACTATAATTGTAGTTTATACATGTCAACAAATATGTTTGTTGACATTACCTTACTTATAATGCTTCTCCTCATGTGCAGGATCTCACATATTTAAAGATCATACACGAAAAACTGTTCAGGATCTTGCACCTGATAAAATTTAATCTTACCTATCCTTGGTTTATATCATAGAAACAGAAACATTGCAAACTTCAATACTCCAAATCCGCAAAACAAACTCATACCAATAATGTAAATGTCTCTTCTCATATTTTACATATAAAGATAGTGTAACAAGAAAAATAGAATGCAAGAATATGAAATTTTGTAAAAAATAAAAGAAATCAATGCCTAAAACAGAACACATTTTGTACATGGTGTCCTGAAACAATACCCAGAATAGAGACATCAGCTCAGTCGTCTCATATAGTATCCGGTATCTGGAAATTCTGCAAACCGAAAATTTGATGAGAATTGTTCTGGACAAACACAGCAACGCCACATTTGCTGCTATTGAAGCTATCCCATAGAGGAAAACTGACAGTTCCCGATATAGTCTTCTTGGCCGAGGTGTCTTTAAGAGTGCAGAGCTTTTCAAGCTTCCTTACAACAAAGTCATTGGACAGGACACGCCCTTTGTTCTCTCCCTTTGGACAGTCATTGACCAACCCGTTTTCATATAATGCTACCATGACATTTACACCTTGACTGTCCACCTTGCTCCTCAAAGCTCCTGTGAAGGTGACTTGCATGCACTCTGATGTTGGCCTTTGAAAAGTTGCCTGCATTTGTATTTAGATTCAGGCAATTATAATTAATAAATTCTTTTTAGCTTGTAATTGACACACATCTTGAATGTTTGATTAGCCATTGTTTGTGTTTTTGTAATATGTCTCTTTTCAGTTTCCTAAGTCCAAAACTGAATAATATCTACGCTGAATTCGCTAGCTAATAAAAATATTCTTTAAAATATATAGTTAATAAATAACAGAACCAATAGAGAGACATTATGCAATTTTGAAGGAATTATACTGGTTGAGGGGTGACTTACAAGTCTCAACAATATTAGGTGAGGATGCCACTTTCAGAATCCATTTTAAGTTAGGTTGTCAAATGCCAACTTACTACTTCTGTTGCTTCTCCACTTATTAGGTGTGGGGAAAGGTAAGGGTAGACTTTTTGTCAACAAGTTGAAATATCATTTTCTCATTATTAGTCATCCATTGCTCATCAAACCAGCTTAATTATTCTATTTTAAGAATCAATCCTTCTGCGTTTCAATTCACTTTATGAAATTTCAAAATAACACATCAGAAAATATCATCAAACTATTAATAATATTATTGCCTTTACACTATAATATAATAACATTCCTTTACATTCTCACATACAATCTTATTATGCAAATGTTCACCAAATGACAAATAATTTTAAAGAAAAATCTTGGACATGAACTTTGACAAGTATTAGTTATCTTAGTCCATTCAATTTTAGATCCATATAAAAATCAACCCAATACAATTTTGTTTCCTTATAGTCTCTTTGATTTTTATGCTTTCCCTATCAAATCTCATATCAATGTCATCAAAAACTCGAAAGGATCATTTTATAACAATATATGCTACATTTTCTAAATTTCCGTAACTATTTTCTAATAACATAACTTATTAAAAAATACTACAAAAACATTTTCTCATATATTTTACCCTAATCAACTAAAATATCATTATATGGCCGCCTAAATGATTTGATGATAAACACTAATCAACTAAAATAGTATTTATATCACCGTCTAAATGATTTGACGATTAAAAAATATTTAATCAATTTGATAATATTCTAATTTAATTGTAAAAATGATCGAGCATCTTTTAAATATTTTAAGTTGTTAAAAATTCAAATCTCACGTAACGCGTGGATAATTTTTTATGCATTTAATCCTCGTTTCCTCACCATATATATCCACCACATGTGTTATCTCAACAAAGAAAAGAAAACACGTCTAGAACATTATTACATCAAAACAATTTCATTTCAATTACATAATAAAATAAATATTTTTGAATGTCTGTCCAATAAATATGCCATAAAAGCGAACTAACCTGGAAGGAAGGAGCAGGGAATCTGGCAGCAGAGGTAATATGAGACAACAAAGAATCCTGATCGTTTCCTTGACAGTGAGCTCTGCCTTGGACGACAATCTGAGGAGTGAACATAGTGTCGAGATTGAAAGCCTCGACGTAAGCTTTTTGTCTGACGGTCCACTGACTCGAACCATAAGGGTCCTTCCACCCCATGTAGTCCCAATAGTCGACGTGATAGGCCAACACCACCACCGGCATCTCCAGCTGGAAATCTCCCCTGCCCAGCCTTGACACTAGTAGCTCAGCCTCCGGCGACGTGGCACACCCTTGCGACGAGAACAGCTCCACCAGCACCGCCCCTCCCCTCCTCTGCTCCTCCGCCGTCACGTCCGCCGTCACGTTCTTCTCGTGCGCCCCCACCTCCGCCTCCTTCTCTCCCGAAGAGCTCGAGCCTCTCCCAAAACAGCTGAAGAGACGACGCCCCATCTCCTCCTCCTTCAAGTCTCACGTCGTCTCTTGGTCGAATATAATCAAAATGTTGATAGATATATTAACTAAAATAATTAAAAAAAGAAAAGAAAATTAATGGAATGATTAATTTGGAGAGAAATCGAAACCAAACCAAAAAAATACAAAAAAAGAGTGCGCGGTGAGGAGAAAAAGGTGGCAAGAGGGAGGCTTTGAATCGTTCTTTTGTTGCAAGTGTTTTTTTTAATTTTTTTATTGTTTTAATGCAATCTCCGTGGGTTGGGACAGGTGGTGAGATGTGATTGGTGGGGATGGCGTTAACTGCACGTTGATGTCGGTGACACGTTGTTGTGAGTTAAAGTTGGAAGAGTTGAGTTGTCGGGTCGGACTTGGAGTGTGAAAAATCTGAAAATGGAAGAGGACGGTGCGAATAGGAGGAGGCCAGCGGGGATTGGTTCAGGTGCATTGGAAGAGTTGACAAGGAATCGTAACTGTTAAGGAATTGGTAGATCAGGACAGCCTTGGAGACACGTTACAGGGATTTTTTTTTTCCCCTTTTTTTCAATTTATTCGTTGGTGGTGGTGGTGGGAGGTGACAGGAGGATAGTTCGTGTTTGGAGTCTGATACGTTTTGTGTTTGTATTTTTAACACGAGAAGATAATTTTGAACGTTTTCCTAGGATTTAAAGTTTTGTTTATATCATGAATGTCTACTTTCAGTTCAAGACCAGTACACTTTCTCATTTATAATTATGATAGGGATTAGGATTTGGTCGTTGGTATGTATCATTGCGAAGTTTATACGTTTTATTGAATTAAAATTTTGAATCGTATTTAATATTTAATTATTTTTATTATTTTTCAACGAATTCCTAATTATTCATGATCAATGCACTTTCTTAGGATTTATAGTTTTATTTAGATCATGAATATCTACTTTCAATTCAAAACGAGTGTACTTTCTCATTTATAATTATGATAGGGATCGGGGTTTGGTTGTATGTATGTATCATTACGAAGTTAATTTATACGTTTGATTGAATTAGAATTTTGAATTGCATTTAATATTTAATTAATTTCATTACTTTTCATGAAATCCTAATTATTTATGACCAGTGCACTTACCTAGGATTTATAGTTTTGTTTAGATCATGAATATCTACTTCCAGTTCAAGACTAGTGCACTTTCTTATTTATAATTGTGATAGAGATCGGAGTTTGGTTGTATGTACGTATCATTAAGTAGTTTATACGTTTCATTGAATTAGAATTTTGAATCGCATTTAATATTTAATTAATTTCGTTACTTTTCGACGAATTCCTAATTATTCATGACTAGTACACTTTCCTAGGATTTATAGCTATGTTTAGATCATGAATATGTACTTCCAATTCAAGATCAATGCACTTTCTCATTTATAATTGTGATAGGGGTCGGGATTTGGCTGTATGTATGTATCATTACGAAGTTTATACGTCTCATTGAATTAGAATTTTGAATCGCATTTAATACTTAATTAATTTCGTTACTTTTTGACGAGTTCCTAATTATTCTATTTAGTCAATTTACGATTATCATATGATTGTGGAAGAAAATTGTTTTGTTTAGATCTTGATTATCAAATTTGTCATTAGCTGATTTATATATATCTAGGTTTAGGTTTATTTTGAATTACTGAATTTTAATTTTAGTTATTGGTATTGTGAACTCAAGTCAAATTCATTTTTATCCAAAAATAAAAGAAAAAATTTCGTTTTTATCATTTTTATGAAAATTTATTTTTAACCCCCTCAAATAAATTATTTTCATTCTACATCAAAGTTTACTGAATTATCTTTAAGTCAACATTTAAAAAATAAGGAATTTAAAGCCGTTATCAAATTTCAATTGACAAAAAAACTCGGTATAGAATTTTAATGAATAATAAAATTTGGTACCAGATTTTATGAGGCCATAAAATCCGATATCTGATTTTATGAGGTCATAAAATCTGGACATAATTCGGTTTTATGCACCGAATTTTATGGTCTTATCGGATTTTATGGCATGTTAAAATCCAGTTATTGTCTTCAACGCTGCATTTTACCAAAAATCTTAATTTTCAAGTTAAATCTAATCAAATTTAACCAAATATAACCTTAAACATCAATATCTAACATCCAAAATGCCAAAAAAATAATAATAATGAAAAAAAAATAAATAAAAAACTCAAAAAAATCTCAACAAAACTCAAACAATAAATAAAGGAATTGTAAGATCATATACCATAAGCAATGGAGGAGGAAAATAAGGTAAACAAGGGTAATTTGGGTAAAGTGGGTTTATAGTGTAATTAATTTGTTTGAGGGGTTGAAAACAAATATTTTAAAAAATGTGGTTAAAAATGAATTTTGATGTTCATATGCTGACGTTTTTTGTATTTTTTCAAGAAGGGGTTTATAATGTACTAAAATGACATTCGGGGACTTCAATAATATACTCATTAAAACAATTTCTTTGATTACAAACTAAAGTAAGAGAATTTCTTAATAGATCTAATCTAAGTTCTCAAGAATTAATATTTGTTAAAAAAGAATGATGTTAAACTAGTGATAAGTTGGAAGAAAAATTGATATTTAAACACAAAAATAATTTTTACAATTAGAATAATAGCTCCTTCATCAAAAAAGAAAAAGAAAAATGGAAACCAACCATTTCCAAAATCATATTAGATATCCACTTAATTAATAAATCTTTAATGCCTCTATAAAATTCTTTGATAGTTTCACATATAATTTTAATTGTATTTTTACCTTGATTAAATTTTATTTCTTTTTCTTTGAAAGCAGTATTTAAAGTTTATTTCTTAACAAGAAAACCTCAAAAAATTACTACGAACTAGTTATTTTTTATCTTTTTACCTTAAAGAAAGACCTATCAAAATGAATCATTATTTCTACTACCAGTGACTAAGAGGAGAATATCTATCACTACTCAACTCCTATTAAGAGGATCACACTACTCTTATAATCAAGAGATAATGATTTTTATTAAGAGAATAACACTTCACATAACTTGTGAACCGAATGAATAAGGAGATAATTAGTAACTCTTACTAAGAGAAGAACAATTCTCATAAGAGGAGAATACTGTTCTCACAATCAGAGAGATAATAACTCTTATTAAATGAAGAATACTCCTCACAGTTTGTGAATCGGATGATCAGGAGATACTCATTCTTGTTAAGAGAAGAAAACTCCTTATAGTTTGTGTTTTAATAAAAAATAGGTGAAACGAAAGTTTTCAATTCCTATTCTAAGAGAGTGTTAAACCATTCTTAATAAAGAGTAGTCTATCTACTAACTCTATTTGTTATTTATTAAACAATCCGTCTTCATTGTTGGCCGACCGCAGATAACGATATTTGACATGTTTTTGGTAGCTGGAGTTGGGCCGTGAGATTTGGCACTTTGTCTTTGCATTTATATCAATATCGCGTCGATACCAAAAATAAGACATCATTTTGGTTTAAGACTGGCCACAGTTTATATTATAAACCATTGAAAAGCATACTGACCATGTCCATGTGTCATTTTTAAAAAAAGAATGAACGTGTATCGTAAATTATACATTTCTCTACGGTCAAAAATTCTATCTCCATAGACGTGGCAGCTTCAAAAACCAGTAAAATAACCACAATAAATACCAGCTGCCTCATGAGTCACAAGAACTTGATGGGTTTAAATTTGAATTTTGGGATTGTGATGTATGCTCATCACTAAAAGAAGATCCAGATTCTTCATTCTTCAACATAGCTTTTCACATAAACAACAGTCACATTTTCCCCGCAATAATATATGAACTTACAAATTTTTACCACGTATTTTTCTTCAAATGTCTGCTATCAATTCTCGAGTCGTGTACGATAGCCATAGCTTACCATATCTTAAATTATTCTTTTAACATAAACAAAAAATTAAGGGTAAACTGGCGCAAGAACCGATCGATTTACCCCCAAATATGCACTTCCATATTCAAATCCCAATATTAATATTTAACACTATTTTGAAGTTTGAAGAAAAAAATACGAATAGTCATTTTAATTTGAAAAATTAGAAAAGCATTTTGAAGGGCTTATAAGATAAATATATTTACACGTTCATATCCAGAAGCTTCAATAGGTATGTTTTGAGAGAATGACATCCTCAATAAATTAACGTGGCAGTTTGTGGTCAATTATGAGCCGGTTGAACCTTGCATGACCAGACCAAAAGGCCCAAAATTGAGCCTCCTCTTGTTGTTGGCTACAATGACAAAGTGGTTCGCCTTCATTGGTTCCTGATGACAAGACATGGCGGCACCATAAAAATCATGAACAGATACTTGACTTTTTTTACTCGAAAACAATTAAACAATCTTCAAATTTATCGTGATTACCTGAAGATCCAATCCTTTCTGCTTCAATTATTGATATTTGATGGGCAGTTTGCCTTATCTTCTAGTATTTCTAATAATTCAATCCTAGTACCATTTATTAGCTTCTTTTTCGTTGCAACTGTGTAGAACTGAAACCCTCAAATTATTTTACTCCAGAAAAGTGCAGAAGGACCTTTATTAAAAAGATCAAACCAAAAAAATAAAATGTGAAAATTAATAGATTGACATCAACATCTCTTTCAATCAAGTTTTACAGTTTTGATCTTTAAATTCACGTTTTTCTTATTTAGAATTCATTTTATTTATTTAGTTGATAATAACATCATTTATAATGGTTGGATTTTTTTGTTGTTTGTTTTCTCCAAAATTATTGAGATATTTTAGGTTCTTAAATCTTAACTTAACTAGTCAACGTTTAACTCAAAATCTCTTTTTTAAAGTTTTATATTTTCAACAAAAAGAATTAATGGAGTTTTATAATTACAAGAAAATAATTTTCAATCATTTCATTAATTACTTGTATATCTTTTCATTTTGACTATTCTATTAACTTCAATCCATACTTTTTTTTTTTTTTCTATTTTTTTAAATTCTGGAAACTTCAATCCATACTTATCAATTAATCAATTGACATAATAATCCAAGCTATCGAAAAGAAACTGAAATTTGTAGAACACAACCTAATCCTACTAGTCTCATCTCATCCTCTCAAATTTCTCCCACATCACCATTGCAAAACCAGACAAAAGAATGCCCGTCTGACCATAATCAATACCCTGCACCTGGCAAAATCCTTATGACAAGCCACTAAAAATGAACCAAGTATAGATAAATCCATGATAAAGTGGGACCCCAAAAGCCTTGTAATTTTTCATGAGCTGTTCTTCCACCGAGTAGTCCCTCAGGCACCTCCAATCCATGTGCAACTGCTCAGAATCAGATGGACCATTCACATACTTCCACAGCATCGTTTTGTGACCACACACACAGAATCCACTCGTGGAGTACAACTGACCCACTGCCACTACCAAGCTCCCCTTATAAATTCGCTATTTGAATTAATATAATCACCACCACCCAGCTCAGGAAATTCAACCTAGAGTTTTAATTTTGTTTCATTGTGAATTTGTTGCTAGATTTAGAGCTCCATTAGAGGATACTATTTATTAGATTTTTGTGTATTTTAATATTTTAAATTTTGTAATTAAGCAGCAAAAATGTTAGAAGGCAAGGCAGTGATTGGAGAGACAGATATGCTTCAAACCATGCAGCAAGATGCTCTTGATTTGGCAGCAAAAGCTCTTGATATCTTTGATGTCACTGAGGCCACTGAAATTGCTCGCTTTATTAAGAAGGTAAATTAATTTTATACGACCAAATAACATGTTTGTCGCTTTGTCTATGCTAAAGTGCTTTTAAATACTTAGAAGTGACAAATATTGTGTTCATTTTTTTATGTGTGTGACTGAAGTAATATATATATATATATATATATGTTTTTTGAGATGAAATTTTGGTGTAAACCAAAAGCTATTGCAAAAATATATTGCTACTTACACAACTTTTTCTCTTAATCAATTTTTTTTTTGTACCTATGCACAAATTGATGACAAGGTATTTATTATGTATGTGTTTTCAATGCAGGAATTTGATAGGACGTACGGGACTGGTTGGCAATGCATAGTAGGGACTGATTTTGGTTCATTTGTGACACACTGCTATGGTTGTTTCATCTATTTTCGTGTCGGTAGCCTCGCAATCTTGCTCTTCAGGGGCTCTGCTGGTCCAGACACTGAGGAGCCGAAGCAGTTTCCCGCCTTAGAATCTATCAAAGCGTAGTGTTTTTCTCCATTACTTGCTGCTCATCCCGTGTATTTGTTTTAGTAGTGTGGTTTAGAATTAAGGAAACAAAAAAAAAAAAAAAAAGAGTTTCAGTTTTACCCAATAGCAATTCTGGGGTGTGAATTAATTTATTTGTCCCACAGCCGAAACTGTCACTAAAATTAGCATCATAATTTTCGTTTAAGATGGTTTGTCAGTCATAAATGGTGTTGGAAACAGAAGGAAAATGGATGGATTTCAAGCTTCATGATGCAATTTATGAGTTCTTTTTAGGTGGAATTTTACCAATGGGTGCAAGCTAATGTCGTGTCCATAGATGTCTATGTATACGTAGATTGGGTTGTGATTTGATGTTTAGAATATCGATCACCTTTGCCTCTCTAGAGGAGGGTTCTATGTATATTCATGAAGGCCCACAGGCATCAAGCCCCACAATATCGTAGATATTTTTCCTCGTGCTTTGCGGATCATTCTCTCTCGTTTTTTAAAGTTAATATTCAGATCGCGTCACAGCGTTTTGTCGTTACTGTTTCTGATTATACTGTGAGTTGATTCTAGTTATTAAAAAAAAAAAAATCTATATCCACATTTTAGTGAGCTTCCAAATTCCATTATTACATTATATGCACAGCTCCAATTTCTCTAGGCTGGACGTTGGAATTCAAAAGCTAGCAAGAATGAGATTTTTCTTTTTTTACATATTTCTTATTCTACAAAATTTAATTTCTCCTTAACAAATAACGAAAAGGTAAAATAAATATGATGTTGTCTATCATATACATCGAACAACTGAGAATTTAAGACCTGAATTTTAAAAAATTAAAATAATTTACTTTCACCTGAGAAGTTCGATACATAAAATCTTCTAATCTTTTCCAAAAAAAAAAAAAAAATCTTCTAATCCATTTCTTTTTAGTATGAAATCATCTACTGAAACACATACGTTGGTCTATACATCAAAATGATGCATATGAATCAATAAACTATTTAAGGGAATTGTAATTGGGATTGGACAAGTTTCGGTTCATTTATATATTTGTCGGTTATATGGATTAGTTTTTCCAATTCTATGCAACCAATTAGTCCCATGTTGGTGTTGGCAAAATTTTAACTTTTTTTTTTTCCCATTCTTTTTATAAATTATTTATCTAAAATAATAAATTTACTTAATTTTATCTAACAATTAATTTGTTTATATAACTTATTATAATATTTATAAATAATATTTTTGTAATAATTATTATAAAATAAATGTAAATTTTAAAAATTAATTTTAAATAACTAAATTTATTTTTAAAAATAGTTTAACTATTTTATTTTATTTAGACAATAATTTAAATATTTTTTACCAAATTTAATTTAATTTAAAATAATTTTACCTTTTTTAAATAGATTTAGAATAGCTTTATTTTATTAAAAAGATATAACACACAACTAGTTTTTTTTTATCCAATATCACATCAAACAAGAGATATTTCAAATCAAATCCCATATTGTACAAAATATATCACATATTAATTTATCAAATGTAATATAATGTAATCTAATCCAATTCAATGCTATCTCATCCAAACCAATCCTATCAAAATAAATTAATTCTATCTCATGCCAAATAGACCCTAAGACTGCATTTGGACGATCGTATTAGATTATATAGGATTGAATTAAATATTATATTGGATTGCATTTGATTGGATGATATATAATACAATCCATTGTTTGGTATATTGGATTGGATATAATTATCTTAAAATATATTTTAATTTAATAAAATTATTTTCAACAATATTAAAGTAAAATAACAATATTTTAAATTATATATAATATAACTAATTTAATAATAAAATTCATAACTAAATATTAATTAATAAAAATTAATCTAATATTTATAAATAAAACTAAAAAATATTTATAAGTCATCAAAATTAATGATTTCTTCTAAAGAGTAAAAACTGACTTTCAAAAAACAAAAATTAAAAAAATAAAAATAAAATAAAAAAACAAAAAGTGAAATTCTTTATCATGGGTTTCGACAAAACCAATATCCTAGTTGGGAATCATGAAACCTTGGTGTTTAGTATTTGAGTTACTACACAACTCGGAGTCTCAGGATATATCCAGTCTCATTATAATGCCAAACACTTGTAAAATGTTATGATACATCAATCCAATCCAACCTTATAAATGGTCATCCAAAGACATCCTATAAGAGTTGAGATTTAATAAGCATCTGTCTATCAAAGTCAAATCTCTCCAATTTGACTGGTAGATAGTTAAAAAAATCTAAATCAGATGTAACTATTAAAATGAAGAGATGAGAATTCACACCCGTTTTTCGTTAGACAATTTCAATTTATGCATATTATCCAAGTTTTTTTTCTTTGTTGTGTTAATTTCTATTTTAACTCTATAACATTGTGATTCAATGCCACATTAGTGTAGGATTGGACTGAAGAAACAAACAAAAACCAAAAGAAGACGAAAGCCAATTTTTATGAGATTTATATATTATAAAGCCTAAATTTGAAGAGACAAATGAGGTTAGTATAGTGGTTTAACTATCTCCACTTATTACTTTAAGTAACGGTATTCGTAAAAATATGGGTAGACTTCTCTCAATATCCGAGAACAGTTATCTGAACTGTGTTACTAAAGTCTCATTTCATCTAAACCAATTTTGGTAGTTCTTAATTTTTTTTTTAAATAAAAAAACTAATATTGAAGAGAGAAATAAGATAATCATTGGTCTTGCCTATTATTTATAAATTACATAAATAAGCTACATTTATAAGTAGCACACAACTTTGGTGCCCATAACTTTTTCAGAAATCAAAATCATCTTGATTAGGCTTCGGTGAAGTAAGCAATGCTGTGTACAGCCGGAGCCTGTCCTCTCCCAGTGACGAACACCGCGACAATGGCCTTCTTGGCCGAATAAATGATAGCGAAGTAAGTGTAAGGCGGTGCTTGTACCTCCTCCAAGCCAACTGAATTGCCACAGCTGCCCAAGTCCTCCATCCGGGGGAGTAATACCTTGCACTTCTCTTCACCCTTTCATTAACAAATGTGTACCTAAAATGTTGTGTCACATATTTTACATCTTCTGCTTCTAGGCCAAACGCCTCCGTTGTCTCCAGGGTGATTAGGGTTGATGAAGATGGCGGTAGCCGTTCAATGAAGGGCCGTCTCAGGCACCATGATAAGAGTTCATCGCCACTGAAGTTCCCGGGGCCTAGCATGCAACAACTCTTAACGTTGTCACGGAGGACTTGGCTACTTTGAAGATGTCCCCTTACCACAAACAACATTCTTTGTACCGGGTCACCCTCTCTTGTTATCTATAAAATGCACACATTTAACGTAGTTCTCAAATTAGAACAAAGGTTTTTGAATTTTGTAATTAAATGTTGTTATATGTATGTGGATGGGTAAAAATTTGGATCTTACTACTTCTCCTTTTGTGAAAATGAGGGACTTCACTCGGTCACAAATGTTCTCTAAGACTAGATCATCCATGTGTTGAAACAGTGGTACCTGAAATATACAATTGAATTGCAGTAAGTAAATTCAATACAACATATGACTAAATCGAATTAAATTCTTATACAAATGAACATTGATAAATTATTACATATTGTATAACTATAATACAGTACTATATGTACAAAATTAAATTCGATAACTGATTTATAAATGTCGATTGAATTTTGGACAAACAAAGATGTTCATAGATGATCTCGGAGACATATGATGAGAAAAATTCATATGTCATTTCCTCCTAATACATTTAAGATGCTAATGGATCCAAATTGAATCCAACTCATATGTAGCACATATGAATCTCGGCGTAGGCCAACTTAATAATTTTTCGCGAAAGAAGATCTAGGCCCAACTTAACATGGCTTTGACAATAAGGGCTTTATAATTTTTTTCCATTTGATCATATGATATCATAAAAGTAGATTGAATCTTGGATTAAATAATGATGTCCATAGGTGGTTGAAAACATGTAGTAGGTTAATTACGTCTCCTGACTTATGTTGAGGCTCGCAGACCAGACAGTAGCGTAATAAAAATTTAGATGTTGATGGATCCTAATTGAAGTTGACTCAAAACATAGCGAAGAAAAGGTGCACTTAATATGGTTTTGACAATAAGGCTTCATAGATTGTCCATGAAGCCCAGGCCTACGTAGAATCTTATATGGGCCCCCCAAAAAAGAGACATTTCTCCAAGCCCACTTTTGAGTCTACCTAACCAACAGTTTGGCCAGCATTTATCTCTCAAGTTTGTGTAATTTTTAATAGAAAAAGCGACTTTGGGTTTGGCCCCACCACTAATGAAAACAAAAAGATTCTTCTACGCATATTATTATTAATTGAAAGGCTAACACACAAATAATGGGGAGGAAGATGCTCATAATAATATGAGATTTTTACCTATATAACCGTTCACTTTAAAGAGGGTAGCTGATGGTCTAATCACCAAATTACCACTCATGGCCCCACCATTAATGTGAGCAAAATGATTCTTCTACGTGTATTATTATTATTATTATTATTATTTGAGGGGTTAACACACAAACAATGAGGAGAAAAATGCTCACAATAATATAAATACGAGACTTTTACGTGTAAAACCGCTCACTTTAGAGACGGTAGCTGATGGCCTAATCACCAAACCACCGTCCATGCTATGACATTTTATTATTAAAATAATGAAATATTAAATTTAAAATTAAATTTTGAGTGGTACCTGTCTGACTAAGTCCAAGCAGAGATGGTATTTGATGTCTCTCCTTAGCCCCTCAGGGAGGTTGCTGATCATCTCACACTCATCAACGCCACGCATAGCCGCCCACCGTTGCCGTTCGTAGTTGCGCACTCGCTGCCGGAACCCCAGTGGCAAGTGTCTTTTCCTCATCCACCACTCTATGTTCCTCATCTTCAATTGCATTGCTTGTTTCTTTGATGTTGTTGCATGCAAGAACACCTATTGCATTTTAAAAATTTTTGAGTTTATATGTTCAATAATTGAGGATAAATTTTCACTCATCTTTTCTGAGATTACGAAATATTAAATCAATTATGTGGTTAACTGGAGTAAAGTTAATTATACCTTGATATTTCCGATCAACATGGTGACTAAAAGAAGTCCACTTGTTAGAACAATAATGTTAAACACAACTTCTAACCATTCTGTAGTGCTCTCCAAATTCCCAAAAGTGCTAATCATCAAACAGTACAAAATAATATTGGTTATTGAAAAGAACGATAATATTAGAAATAAACTATATCATAAAAAAAATGTAATTATATTTTTAATATTTTTAAAATATTATTTATGGTATAATAATTTGAATTTATATTATATTATCATGTTGAATATGCATTTTTTTTTTTTTTATCACAAACTACTTTCTAAGTGAATTTATGAATATGCTAATACATATCAACTTTGTCAAATTTATAAAGTTACATTGAGAGAATCAACTAAACAGGAAAATGTATAATTTGGTCCATTTAAGATTGCTTTTACTTAAATGGCAATTCCGATCCCTCACGTTTTGATTTCTTTAAGGAAAAGGCCGTGAACCTTAAAGTTTTTCCCAGTATATATCCAAAGAAAAATTTAAATTATTTGTTGAACTTTAATTGCTCTCCACAGGGTCAGTAAAAGGAAAGTGAAAAAGAACAAAAGAATAAACCAAATCATTGATTACACATATCATTAGTTAGAAAAAAGATGAATATAAGAAAAAAATCCTAATTCTACTCATAAACAAACCTGCAAAGCAAAAAGAGAAACACAAACAAAGCAAAAATAAATATATAAATAAATCATCAATCAACACAAACTTTATATCGTTTACAATACAGTCTTTTTCACTTGCGGACCTAGTGTGACACACGTCCCTTCTGAATTTTTTATTATTATTATTTTTTGCTTTTTATAAAATTTCTGTTATTTATTTATGTATTTATTTTTATAGATACAGATATATTAATAGGTAAATGGCAGATTTATCATCTAATTCATTTTTATTTTTTATCTTTATCTTTGTTAATATTTAATTATTATTATTATTATTATTTATCTTATCTTATGTTTTAAATGACAAAAATAAGACTCACATACCTTTGACCTCTTGAGATTAAGAGAAATATTTAACCATTCTTACTTATTAAGGCGTGGTGTGTTTAAGACCTTTATAATAATAATAATAATAATAAATGTAACTTATTTATGATTTTTATTTATCTATTAGTATCTTTATATAATTTTCAAAATATAATGTCTCTAACTGGATTTGAAAATGTAGTTAATGAATTCTAAAATTTTAAATATTAAATTTCTTAATCTAAAATTATGGTTTAATTTTTATCTTTTCTTTTTTATTATTTCTTGTGATTTTCCTCAGCTTGTAATCAATAAAGTGATAAACAAAATTTCTGAATTGAAGATATATGTTATGTTATTAAAGTGACACTAGAAATAATTTAATTGCCAACAATTACACGATAATCACAAATCAAAATTAAGTTCTCTTTCTATATATGGATTACTAATTAGTAAAAAGTTATTTTTTTTTCTTATGCTTTCTAATTAGAGATTATTAAATTATTTGTTTTCACTTTACTTATTTTCGAGCAGTTGGAGATCACTGGAAATTAATCAACAAGAAAATTTTATCATTTACCATCGTAATTCTAATTATATTTAACATTATTATTAATTTTTTAAAATATCTTTTCTAATATAAATTTTTGGATTCATCACTGGTCATTTTTAGGTATAAATTGTTTGCATACTAATTTTATATTGACACCATATCTGGTGAGATTCGTCTGATAATTGAAATAACTTTATTTTTGTGCAAACATTGATATAATTTTGTAATCAAAACAGTTTGCAAAGGCATAAAATGAGAGTGAAAAGGGTTGTACCTGAGAGTCATTAGGCCCCAAAAGATGGGAAAGAGTATCTTCTCCAAACGGCTATCGTTTTTAACAAGTTGAACAGTCCATTTATAAGCTCCATAGTCATAACTGTTGGCATTTTGTAAGCACGTAGACCTGGTATGCCTGTTGTCTGCCCATGCTAACCTTACTCTATCTCTCGCCATGTTTGATGTTCCATAGTAAATTGGATCTTTACATGCCAATAATCTCATGTCACAACCTGGTGTAACTCTGCATTGTTCTCTCAGACATTTTGCTGATCTTTGAATCCCTAGCAAGTACCAACAAGCTCCTGTTGCCTGCACAAATATTGCACTTGTTTAAGAGACAGATCAAGAGAAAGAGAGAACGCCCATAAACCATGTTCTTTCATTGACAAAAACCTTTTTTTTTTTTTTGTTTAATATTTTGTACAAGCAATAATTAATTAATTATGACCAATTATTTTATGTTAAATTGACAAGGTTTTAAATTTTTGTGTCAAAAGCTTTAAATTCTGATCTCACTCACATCAGGATTCAATATATCGGTTATTCGGTTAAAAAAAAAATTAAGTGCGAAAATATCACAATCTAAATTTAATGGGTGCTAAAAATTGCAAATAACGAAGAATATTGAAGTTATTCTTCATGAGAGCCATCTTAAATTAGGGGTTTTCAGGCAAAGGAGATATTACTGTTTGCCTTCACATGAATCACGATAAGGGAGTATTTTAAAATTTTATCTTGACTAGACACTTTTTGCTTTTCTACTTTGTGTCTTATCTCTCTTCTTTTGTGTCGTTTGAGTTGAAAAAAACTTTTGGCCTTTGAAACATGACTGTGGGAATCAATTTAGCACCCTCTAGCGTATGTTTGATAAAAGGATCTTCTAACATTCCCCCACTTTTTCAAAAAAGCAGAAAAAATGTTTGAATTTTGTAATTTTGGTGTTCACGATCACTCCAAGCTGATAATGGTTCTTATCAACTACTTTAAACTTACGCATAAAAAATTCGTCTAATAATTGACAAAACGACATTATATATAATCTAAGTTCCAAAAGGATTATACTTTTAATAAAAGCGTAAAAAAGCTAGATTTAGCACATGTAACGACGTTATAAAGGTGTGTACTTACGTGTGATGCAACGAAATACGCGATCATATTGAGAACAATCCCCCACCAAACAGTGCCAAAAATGTAGCCAGAAAGATTTTGCATGCGGCGCAAGAGGCAAACAGAGTGGTAGATTTTTGGGAGATACTGGAAGAGAAACATTATCAAGAGCACTGTCATCACCTGAGTTGTTGACCCGTTTTCCAGTTGAGATGGAATCACCACCCATAGCACAACCTGCAAATGTATCCATGATTCATCAGTTTTTCGTGTTACTTATTTGAATAACAGTCCTGATTTGCCGATCTAAGCTTTTACTAAGCTTGTAAATATTTCGTAGAACAAAATTTTATGAATTAACAATGCATCTTCAATCAACTACTAACTCGAAAATAATATTCAAGGAGAAATCACAAAGCTAGCTTCATTAAACCTGTGGCATGGTAAAAATTTTAAAAGAAAAAATGTCTATAACAAAAGAATTTAGGTTCATTAAGGTTCAACCGTGGCCCCTCCGGACCTCAAGGTTTATTTTAAAAACAGAATTAAATATCCTATATAACATCTGTCAACCAATTTAATTTGATAATAGAAAACACTCCATTCCGCATGAAAATATTCCAGATTTTAATTATCCATACTGCAAATGATATTTAAAAGAAAAAAAAATGTCATACATAACATCTAAGAATAGTACAATTTAGTTAGAATGTTATCAAATTCAGCTTAAAAATTACGTTGTTTTATACAAAAGGTAAATATAAAATAAGAAAATAATATACAAAATATTACATAAAATGATATATATATATATGTATATATATGATGGGGGAATCTGACGACTATATCTCTTTAACATGATTCATGACAGGCTCATGTCTGGGCTCCTTGAATTATTTTCTCGTACGTGCAACTACAAGAATTCAACCGGTATTGCATCGTTTTGTCATTTGCACTTTATAATGGACCATGAAATTCCTAAAATTATCAGCAATCTGACGTAATTTTGTTCAATTCGCACAGTATCATTTTATCATTTTAAAGTGAAATGGACTATATTTCAAAAAAAAAAAAAAGTGAAAAGGACTAGAGCCAGGGAAGGGACAAAACAAATAAACGAGCCAATTTAAAGCATATAAAACAAATATTTCAATCTTTTGTTACTGTGTATAAAATAAGATTAAAAAAATGAAATTAAAAGAAAAGGGTTAGTATTGCCATAAAACAGTGCACTCATCTCTCTCGTTAAGACAACAATATTATAAAAAGTTGACAACTTTTATCCTAACGTTTTTCATGTGAATTATGAAATAAAAAAATTTTCACTAACCACATCATATATTTAATTTCTGTTTATAATAAATTGAAAACAACTAAAGTGAAAAATTAGTATAGGACCCATCACCTACTGTGACTTGATGGTAAAAAACTCTTATCTAATCTGACAATAACCCAGATTTAAGTCACCTGAACCACAAGTGATATCTAAAAATGAGTAGTATAAGAGTTGAAAAGTCCAGTATTCTAGTAAACAAGAAAATAACTAGCACCCTAATACTGAATAAAGTTTGACAAAAGTTGATGTGATTCCTACTTATAGTTTAGATATATACTTTTTCATGTATTATTCAAACTTAAATTTCATTTATAAAAAATTTAATAAAGGTAAAAACTTAGTAGAAAATCTTTATTGATAACATCTATCTCTATATCCAAAGTTTGTATTAGAAAAAAATAATGAATAATTTTTTTTTCCAACGCTGTTGTCCTATTCTTTTTTATATGTGAAAAAAAATCTCTTATTATGTTCTCAGAAACAAAATCGGACAGTATTGTCGTACCCTCAAAGATACACGATATAAACAGAGAATGATATGTGGTGACAAACAGATGATAACCTTTACTTTAAACATTAAAATTTTCCACGCTTCACTATTTGATGAAAAAGAAATAGCATATAATGGCATATCGGAGCTGCAGCAATAAAAGCACATGGATGTACAACCTTTTGCAGACCAGAGTTTTATTTGCTTAAGATTTTCGCTTCAATTGATGACAAGCAACTAAAATGAAGGATATGGTCTAATGAAAATAAATAAAATTACAATGCAGATAATACCTAATTCTTTTATTTTTTTTAAAAGAAATTGAAAACCGTAATTGCAAATATTTAAGGAAATAAGATAAAAGTTGAAACAGTTGGATGTTAAAGTCAAACTCCCACATTGAGATAGTAGATACAAATGTAACTTCCCTTAAAAATATAATACTAAGAAAATAAGAGAATTATGACCTAATGTGAAGCTATTTAAGGGAACAAAAATAAGCGTCAGGCTTGGTAACCAAATGGTCAAAGTATCTTTCACGGGTATTCAGGTCAACAGTTCAAATCTACCGACACATTTCTTTTATTTTGTATATCATTTCTTAGTTAGAGTGGTTATGTATTTTTCTTAATCTTAAGAAGTTAAAAGTTTAAGTTCCATCATTATCTTAAAATACAAAATGTGAGTAGTTTTCAATAAATTTAATCTCTCTTTCCCATCATTAAAAAAAAATGACACTATTTAGGAGTTGGCTTGACTAAATAATTATAAACAACTCATTTTATATGTACTAACTAGCTTAATAGGAACGATTTTTTAATGCTTAAATGGTAAGATTTTTTGTTACCATATAAGAAATTTTCCGTATTCAAATCTTGTTTATAAAAAAATTCGGGTTAATTTTCAAAAAAAGAAAAAAAATTGGGGTCAAATTGCACTCACATGGGAGAGAAGTTTGTTTTATATTATAGTTGCAATAAAATTATAAACCACCCATACTGTTTTTCGGTTCACCAGAAATTACAAATATAAATGGGAATTGACACCTCAACCCATGTTTTCCTGTTGTGTACGTTTTACTTTAATAAAATATTTCCCTATTGTTTTAACTTTTTAATGTTAAAGCTTTTCTTCCCTCCTTAATCATCTGAAAAGAGAAATGGAAAAATAAAGGACAAATGGTTCTTCCTCAACCAGAAAATGAGAAGGAACAATTATGTGACTCATTCAAGAACCTTAAAAATTTACTTACTCTAATTTCATCATTATATACAGTAATAAATCCACTCATTTGCTTTGAAAATGCAACTTAATGACAATATCAGGGATAAAAATCTCTAGCTAGTGTGTACATATATAGAATATAATAAGCTATATCCAACTAGACATTAATTTTTAGTAATGTTAGGCTTTCCAATTTGTTTTGTTCAAATTTATACATAAATAATATGACATTTAAGTTGTTGATATCATATTATAAAATATTGACAATTCATATATATACCACATTATTTAGATAAAAAAATTTGAAAAGTCTATCATTAGTTTTAAATTTTTATATAAAAAAATCTTAAAAAGGAATATCATGTCATTTCCATATTGATTGAGACCACCTTGAACTATATGTAAGAAGTCAAGAAAATGAAAGTGTAACAAATTGATGACCTTCGTGACCAAAGTCCTGCTAAATATTATAGGTTCTACAGAACTGAGTTGCTGTTTTTTTCTCCCCATTATACCCCTTCTATAGATTGAAGCAAAACGACATGAATGCATCACATGGATAATGCTGTTACTGCTCCGTGTAAGAAAGAGATAGAGATCACTCCTCTGCATGGATAAAACGACTAGTGACTTGCACTTGTCACCTCTCGCCAACACAAATGTACAACAAACTCTCACAATTGCCTCTACTACCAGTAGCACCAATTAACAACATCACATGATTATGATGGTATATCAATTTATGATTATGTTGATATCAGTGATGGTGATTGAAAGATTATTATTCATACAAAAATCTTAATGTATGCATCCTAAACATCCATAAATTATTATTATTATTATTATTTTTAAATCCTTAACCTGACGGTTGAAATAAATTTAAAACAAAAATAACATGGAAGAAGAGTTCGAGCTCACCTGAGGTAGAGGGAGGATGACAAAGAGATCAAAGAAGAAACCCTTCTTGGCTTTCAGGTAACGAAGAGCAACCAAGCGAGAATTATTATTATTATTATTAGTATTGTCATCATCATCATTATTATTATTAGCGGGGTGGGCCCCACTTCTGCCGCGGTTGCCATTTCCACCACCACTGACGCCGGCGTAGGTCCTGCTCTTGGCCATCTTGAGCTGCAGCCACATGTTCCATACGTGAAGGACGTCGGTCATGCACCGGATCGCCGTCACGGTGATGGCAAACCACCCATCGACGAATAGACACATGTAGGTGTCGCTCACTGAGAGCGCGTAGAAGAAGAGTGGGTCCACGAACAGGCCCGTCGCGCACACCAACAGAAAAACCCTATTCCATTCTTGTACCCACTTGGCTCTCGGGTCCAAAACCCGCCCCAACGACCACCTACCTCCTCTCCGGCCACCGCATGTAGGAAAATAACCCCCTCCACACCCATTTGAGCCCACCAATTCCTCCTCCACTTCCTTCTCTTCGTCATCATCCATGTCTTCAAATTCTTTGTCATCAGAATAATCATCGTCGTCGTCAGTGAAGTATTGCATGCGCCTTGCACGTGACATATCCAGGTCGGTTGCCATGTGAAGAAAATCAGAGGTTTTTTTGGATTTGTTGGAGAAGAATATCAATTAAAATTTTGGCAGAGAAGAGTTTGAGAAGCTTGAGTGAATGACATAATAATTGGAGAGGGTTGAACTAGAGCCAGTGACTGGTGAGTACTGACAAGTACATTAAATGAATTTACTTTTCTGCCCCTATCTGTTGCCATATATGTTTCTATGTTTCTGTACATGTGTTTATGTATGTGTATGAGTATGACCACTCTGGTTCCAAATTTTAACCTTGCTTATTTATTATTTTGTTGTTATTGTAATTAGTATTTTAATCTGTGTTTCTAATTAAGCCTACAGATGGTAAACACTTGCTCAAATTTGATTGGTTAAGGTAGATGATGAATGGGACTTTCCACCAATATGATCATGACGTGTCACAGTGCCGACACGTGCATGCAAGATTATGACAATTTTATCTCCAGTGCTGCAATTGATTATTTTAATTTATATATTCAATCTGACGAACCAGAGTGTGTGAAATTGATAAGGAAACTAAATCTGATAAAGGTCTCCTACTGATGAGCGGTATATATATACCACTACAATAAGGGAAATTACAAGTATTATACATTCAAATTCAATTGATGGAAAAGAATATTTGTTAAAAAAATATATATATGCCTATGTTAATGTCTAGTCTACAACTTTTTTTATTTTTTTCATTTTTTAGATATTATTTATGGTGGGACAATATAAACTTACATTATTGTCAGGTTAAATAACTTTTTCTACTGTTAAATTAGATTGGACAATGATAATGACTAGTCCACAAATAACTAGTTGGGAGAATATTCAGATATTACCTTTCAACTACAAATTTAATCAAACATATATATGAATAATTTATTTGTCTTCATTTCTAGAAAAAATGGATATACATTATATAAGACAACATACAAGAACAAGTAAATCACACACATGGATGTATCTAATATTAAGAATTCATTAGTTGAATATTAATATTGAATTCTTAAAAATTGGGACAGAATTAATTTGATAACTTGGAAATCATTATAAAACATACCGACATCTTACTGTTAGCAGCAAAGTGCTAGTTAATTAGTAATTACTACGAGTACAGGGTTTTCCTGCTGAGACATTTGAACGAGATCACTTGCTGGTCATTTCAGTGCAATAATTAAATTAGCTTTCATAAATAAGGTACAGTGGGTAGGGGTCCCCATTATTGATTTAAATCTATAGATTATAGTGACATAATGATTAGCATGTATATAAACAAGCTTTTGCCAAATTCTAAGCTGTGTCCTGCGTGTGATATCGCATTCATGGGTTACTTTTATCGAACACATTTTTTTTGTTTAAAAACAAAAATGGATCGATGGAGGCACTCCTGTCTTATCGCCGCTGTAAACTCAAGATTCTCCTCAAAAGATAAAATCAATTTTCACATTTGTTAGAGGCAACTTATATCAATAGGACAAAATTAAGTTACGAAAAAACTTTGGCCACCACTGTTGCACAATCCTGACCTATTTCAACACTGCCCCATCAGCTAGTACTGTTTGTAATTTCAAATTGAAACTTTTAATTAATTTGCTTTAATTTATTTATATTTCTGTCACCTAGTCAAGTTCAAAGCTCTTTTATGTTTCAAATGTTAGGAGCTTATTTAATTAAACACAGTTGCCTTTTAAATAATTAAATAATTAAACTTTTTGTTTTCGAAAGGAATTAAATAATTAAACTTATTATACCGTTATATGCGCAGCTGCATGTGTGCTCACGTGTTTTTCCTATCTCTATTTTTAATTCATTATACAGGCTTATTTTATTCATAAATTATTTATCATTTTAAGTCAAAATATAATTAAAATCAAATAAATTATATCTTTATTGATATAGATGTGAAAAATTTATAATTAAACTGCTCATATTAATAGCATGAGTATTTTTTTTTTAACTATTACAATATATTCTAAATATGGGGACGAGAATAACTTGATTTCACAAACTTTTAGATATATAAATACGAGAGACATACTACTAAACCAACCTTACCTTGTTATAACATTAGCAGTCTTAGATTGACAACAAATTTTACTTAAATTCATATTTAAATTATATGGCATGTAAATTGTTACTATTATATAAATTATGTGATGATATAATAGATAATTTAATATTAACAATTCATACATCACATTACAATTTAAAAAAAAAAAAAAATCAATTACTGTTAAAAATATACACAAACCCTAGCTTGTTTGTCAATCTTGATAGGTACAAAACCTTTATAAAGATTGCCCAAACACAAAAGGAAAAAAACATAAAAAAAAAAAAAATGTATGTTGAAAAGCTATAGTATTAAATATGTGAATTGAAATTGCACGCACCTCTCAAGCATATTTTTAATATTCAAAGAATCAATCTATCAACTTCACTTATATAAAATAATATATATTTCTGGAGAACTATAGTTTAGAATTCCCAAGAGTAACAGCTTGCAGCTCCAAAGATTCAGTAAGGCGTGTACTAAGCCAAAAACAAAATAATAATAATAAATAAATAGGGATAAAAATTCATCACTTTAGGCATCTATTGCTGTTCCCAATAATTAAATCCCCAAGACATATATATATTTCTTGGTTAAAATAAGAACAACTTATACCACCAAAGGTATTAAGAGGGGCACTAATCACGCACTAATAATTAATTACAGGACCCACATATTTATGTTGATAAAGCGGTTCCAAGTTAATTTAAGCTGTCACTAGCGGTCCAACTAACGCAACAAGACAAACTAGACCGGTTTTAACTTTCATTTTATTTAGGAGCAATTAATTAATATGATGAGACAGTTGAAAACAATTCTGTTACACACTTTGAATGCTGCGGAAGGAGAGAATTGCCCCTCAGCTATTGTGTAAATGCTCAGTGAATTTTAGAATTAATTTCCTTTTTACAATCAACTATCTTAATTTGCAACATAAAATCACTTTTACATGAATAATACTTAACTAGTAGAATATCTTATAATCATACATTCATAACCTACAAGAAGTCTTAGTATCTAGCAACTTTGTAAGAATTTGGTTTGAAAAGAAGGCTTTTTTTTTTTTTTTTTTCCAATGATTAATCACTTTTTATGTATGAAACGTCAATATAATTGGTAATAGTATTTCTCATAATAGTAATTTTGTATGAAATATTCGTAAAATCTACTTCTAGTTATAAAATTGTAGTTTTATATAAACGTGGATTTTCTTTCTTCTTTTTTTAAAAGCTATCTTTTTAATTCTATTTTTTAAAAGCTATGAAAAGTTATTGCTTCCTATACAATTTATCACTATAAAATACTTGTGGGTGGTCCTACACTATTTTCCATCCATGTGCAAAAGAAGTCCATTTAAGGAAATTTCCTCCCTAATAATTGATACAGTAACAATGGTTTGTCGAACAAGAAATAGAAACAAAGAAATGCCCATTCATTGAATATATATATATATATATATATATATGTAGAGAGAGAGAAAAGCTTCGTTGCACTTGACTAATCTCTTTCGCTGATATTATGTCAATATTGTGTCATATCATGAATAATTATATTCGATCGATTAATTATATTACGTGAGATAATATAAGTGATAAGCACATGTTATATCGGACTGTATTAGATTTTTTTGCCCCTTTATAAACGTGTGATTGAGTAGGGCAAACAAACAGGGGTAAGTTAGGAAAGAGACTATGTCGTGGTTTTATTCTCAGAAAAGTTTAAGAAAGACAGGTTCCATGCAGCTTCCTATGGTTTTGTTTGTTTGCTCATCAATTATGTGGAACGTTACCATGATCGCAACTTTTCAAAACTTAGAAGGCTGTAGATATAGCACACTATACTTGGTTCGATTGTGTGCTCATTAAAACCAATAAAACAACAATCGGTTTCTGGGTCTTTGTGCTGTGCTGTCATTTTATCATATTTTGCAATGATGATGGATTGTGAAGAGAAAACAACGTGTGAGAGTGTATAATATGTAAATAATTAAAATATATATATATATATATATATGGATGTCATTCTTATGTTCCAGTGTCGTACGTAAGTAACGTAACTTGTGGATTGTAGGATTTAAATAATAAACTTTCTTTATTGATTTAACATGTAGCTGTTTTTTTTTTTTTTTCTTTTTTCTTATTTTAGTGGTTGAAATAAGTTCAGAAAACAGTCATAACCAAACGAGATTTGACTCTATATATTAACTTGAGAAACTAGAAAACAATTCAATATAGAAAGGAATGAGGGCCCGTATAAGGTGATGGATAATCTGTATATTTTAAATTGCGAGAGGAAATATGACTTTATTGGATGAGAGATGAATGAGTACCACGGAAGCACCAAAGTCAGCAGCACACTAACCACACCATTGACTGTCTCTAACTGTGTTCTTAGAGCATTTCCAATGTAAGTTTGAATTGTGAAAAAATGGAATGTCATATAGGATAAATTGATAGAGTGTTAAAATTAAGCTCTCAAATGCAAATTTCTATAATCACTATCAAACTGACGTGACAAAAAAAAAATAAAAATAATAGAGGCTGTCAACCTCAATGCTTATTTTTAGAGAGCTTCATTGACAGTCATGTCAGCAATAAATAATTGAAACTTCCATAAAATAATATTTTATAATAATTTACTTTAATGATATATTATTCTTTGACTATTCATCATTGAAATGAATATAATAGCATTTGAGAGCTTTTTTAGACTTGAGTATCTATCAATTCATATTTATGCCACATAGGATATACATTTCTTTGACATTAATGATATGTTCATTTTTTTTTAAAAGACAATCCACATTTGCATTGGAGATGCTCTTAGTTGATATATATCATTCCATTGGCTTCATTTTTTTTCCTTATAAACATAGTCGCTCCAAATTTTATCTTAATAGTATATTCGAAATAGCACAACATCCTATATGTGATCATAATTATTTATTATTATTATTTTGAAAAACATAATATTATTTGAGATGAGACTATTAGTTTAACATTTAGACTAAAATTATATTGTACTAAGCCATTGTGCATAACCATGTTATACGTTGATTTGAGTTGTCGGTTCTTACTACAGCAAAGTTATTAATTTTGCTGCCTTCTGGATGTCCTTAATTTTCTTTTTGAAGTTCAATTTGGGATTGAAGAATGAGGGTGTGACTCAAAAATTAATTCATGAACAATGTTTTAAAACTCCATGAGGAGGATTGGTTACTCACTGAGAAATCAGTTGACGAATTGTCGCTAAGTCAAGAACCCCAAATCAACGGGTTCTAGTTGGCCCAAGCAACTAGTCGCCTCAGCAACTCGGGGCTTTATAGCTGGGCCTATAGAGCACCCTTTTCTTTTCTTTTTTTTTTTTTTTTTTAAACAAAAAAAAAATGAAAGAGATGTCATAGTTTATTTTTAAAACTTACCTAAAATGACATCCCTAAAGCGACGTTGTTTTGGTGTCTCCGTGTTTTTTTTTTTCTTTTTTAAAAAAAAGTTTCACAATCTGTGAAGCAGACGAACATCAAACACCCCCTCTCAAACATTAAACTTAACTCACCCATTTCTACAAACTCTGACCACCTTACCTTTGTCGCCCCGTCGATCTACCGCTATCATCGCTACTAGTTGTCGTTGCCTTTACTTCACTTGGTGGTGGTGATGGTTTCAAGTAGATGAGAGAGCAGCCGATTTGATGGCAACTATGAAGGTTGCGATGGTGATTGCTTGACAAAACTTGGCATTGTAGTCGGTGATAGTGGTGAAAGAGTTAATGTCGTCAGTGGCCATGAAGATTACGACAGTTGCTTGATGAAGTTGAGTTACAAATCAACAGTTTGAAAGAGAAGTCATTTGGTCTGACTTAAGTTATATTATATTTAGAAGCAGAAGGGCTTGGTGACTTAGGCTTGATATATACTCTTGATTTTGGCAACTTAAATTGCTTGTTGAAATACACCATCAACCTAAAATCAATTTGTAAATATATTATCCCAAAAATGTTAACTTTTATGAGTATTAAAGCTCTAAATCATGATGATAAATATACTTCATTAAAACACATATTTCATCAAATGCAATAAAAAATATCAACTTTTTTTTTTTTTTTACAGGTTTGACAGTTGGTCAACCAACCTGTTGATCGATGGTCAAGCTGACTAGTTGCCAAGTGCTCACCAATCTCTAGGCCGTCGACTGTCTAGTGACTAACACTTTCTTAAACATTATTCACGATCTCAAAATTTATTTATTTGAGAGTGATAAATTGAATAATTTACCTACAATTTAAGATCTTAAAATACATAGATGATAAAGTTGATTTAATAACACATCCTCTTACACTCATATCAATATAACTATAAGTAAGGGTGAGCAAAAAAACAGGAACTGATCCAACCCAAAGATGTCGGTTTTTTCATTTAATTTCATATTGGGATGGATTTAAAGGTTGAAAACCAATTATTTTTGGTTTCGAGTCAGTTTTAGATCGACAAAACCAACTTAACACGAAACCTATTTAAAAAATTAAAAAAAAAAACTATATATACTAAAGTATCATTTTCATATGGAACCCTAGCCGTTCTTCTCAGTTCTCTCAACTTTCTCCTCTTTTGTCAATTTCCTTTCTTTGTCGACCAACACCCGCTGAGCAACACCATATGCATAGAAGCGAAAAGAGAGAAAAAAAAACTCTTGTGTAGAGCTTTTGGCTTTCTATCTTTTTGTGGTTGCTACTTTTGGGTTCTATACCCACTTTTTGTTCTCCTCCCGAGAGAACTGATCTCTCTTATTATTTTTCTATTCAATGTTTTTTTTTTTGGGTTTTGTTTTTATTTGAATCATGATATTTTTTTATTCTTTCCATTTTCATGTGTTTGTTTGTCAACAAGGCATGGATATGTGTTTGTTTTTGTTTGAAATCTTAAGATTTTGGTTGGGATATTGAGTTTTTATATTTATTTTTATTTTCATGTGTTTGTTTGTCTACAAGTTCTATATTTGTGTTTGTTTTTATTTAGGATCCTAAGTTTTTGGTCGTGATCCTGAGCGTTGTTATTATTATTATTATTATTAGTTATCTTCATTACTTATTCAGTGCATCAATTACACTATTAGAGTTGTGATTGATTTTCAAGTTTATTATGATTTTTTAATTAGATCCATTTTTTGTCTTGATATTTTCATTTCAAACTCATCTTTTAAATCTGACCTATCTAACCAAAATTGAAACTTCTCTTTCAAAATTTTCACTTTTGATATCAATTTTAAATTCATAATTTTGGTTTCAATTTGGGTTTGGTGATGAACTAGTGAAATAGGTGTTAATCAATAAAAACCGATTGAATCGAACCGACCAACCCTAGTAAGTCAAGATCAATTTTCCTCCTTAAATCAGGTTGGATCAGTTTGATATTTGGTTTCAGGTCGGTTTGGCCAAAACCTACCTGACCCAACCCATGCCCACCCCTAACTATGAGTTCGAGTCATATATATACTATTTTTAAAATATAAAATTGTAAAAATAATAAATTGGTGAAATAAATGTATTTTTTTAGCAAAAATATGACGTTTATGGGACTGGTGAATGAGAATGATCATTGATGTTTACTTTCTTTAAAATTAATCTGTAATATGAATGGAATTATGGATTCTATATAAATTTGAGATTATAAAATAAGAATCTCATTCCCTCTATCTCACTTATAAATCTCATTGTCATTCTCTTTTTACAAGTTAAAAAGTATTTTATACTCCTTGTTATTAAAAATATATATATTTTTTGAGAATTTTAATTAACGATATTTTTGTAACTTATAATTAATCAAATCTGATTCCAAAATAAAGTAAACATTTTAATAGGAATACTTTCGATTCCTACAATTAAAGTAATGTTGACGTTCGAATCTGATCAAATGAGATTTTTGATGCCCAGAATTGCAGATAACACGAATAAAGAGAAAAATAGAAGGAGCAAGGCAAAGAGAAAGAAGAAAACCACAAGCTTTACTTGGTTCGACCTTAAAAGAGCGTATGTCCACGGTGTTTGCTCTACTTAAAGAGACAGTCTTTTTTATTCAATTTATATGTGTTTTTTCAGTTGACTTTTTACAATGATTTTGGGCTCCCTATTTATAGAGAGGAATGTGTTACAGTTATAATACAATAAGGAAACAATTAATTACACTTTTTCATACTGACACTCATTAAATACTGGGTCAAATCCCGTGAAACCTAGGTCTTGATTTAGTAGTTGTGTATTCCTTAATTTACGCTGTCGCCATTCTGAGAAAGGCTGAATGTGTGCGCCAAGTAACGAACTGATTCTGTTTCGGATGAGCTGGAGCTCGTTTTGGACGAGCTGGAGCTCGTTTTGGGAGAGTTGATGAGCTGATGAACGAGTTCATGTGGAGAGCTGATGAGCTGATGGACAAGCTCCTGTAGAAAGCTGATGAGCTGATGGACAAGCTCATATAGAGACCTGATGAGCTGATGAACGAGTTTATGCTAACCGGTTGAGCCTCTGCCTATTAGGCCGGTTCATTAGATTATTTTCGTTAGGCTTTTACCAGCTCATTTAGGTAGTTCAGAAAATACCCATAACATAAGCCCATCAACTCTCAGTGTGTATATAGACTAAGAGCTTGAACTTGCTAGTAAAAGCTGTTGCATCTGATATTGCTATGCTGCATTTTCAAAGTTTGATTTGTGCTTTTATCTCACTAGGTCCTTGAGTTTCCCTGTAGACTGAACAATAAAGTTATCTGCTTTAAGTAAGAGGTGATAATACCAAACGCAAACTCGTGAACTCGGGTAGGAAGGCTTTGAGGTCGGAGCCTTTTTCTTGTATTGCATGACAAACCTCTCGAGCTATGTCCAGGTGGGTCGTAACCTCAGCTAACATAACGAGCGTTAAGGAGGTCGAAACTTCAACTGCGCTCAAAAAGTCGGAACCTGAGCTTATACAGCATAATATCCCGTGAGCTATCCAGGAGGTCATACTAGACAACATAGTACAATTATTTACAAGCTATGTCCAGAAGGTCGTACCCGACGGCAATATAAGCAATTAGGGCTGTCTAGGGGGTCGTCACCCAACAACAGAGTAATAGGTTTCGAGCTATGCCCAAAGGGTAGTCATCCGACAACATAGCTTAAGCTGCTTATTATTTAGCCAAAGAGGCTCAACATTTAATATCATAGAAATAATCATAGCACAACAAAATAATTTAATTATATTCAAAAATTGAATTTAAACATCAAGAACATGAGCTCAGAAAGTTACCGAACATAGAGTTGTATCCATGAGATGATGTTCACCGTGTATGATGAAGATCTCTTACAGCAGGTTCATGTTTTGGATTAGAAGCTTGTTGGGACTGTCGCTACGCTGCCTACTGAGGTCGTTGAGGTCGCTAGCCTGCCTGCTGCATCACATAATCATTTAATCGACCTTACTTAATCAAATTTTCAATGGCATCCTGTAGCTCCCTACAATCTGAGGTGTTGTGCTCGAGCTCGTTGTGATACTCACAAAACTTCTTTTGGTTTTTGCTATGGACGGAGGATATCATGGGATTGGGCTTTCCAAAGTCTTCCCTGTCCTTTTTAGCCGCATAGATCTTGTCTTGAGTTTCTAACAAGGTGCCAAAGCCACTGTAATGACCTTGATGTTGAAGTCGCTCATGTCTGGCTTTCTTGGCTACTTCATTGTCTGAGCCACTATCTCGACCTCTATTCCCATTATGATCTCTTTTCTTTGATGGGTTGGAGCTATTGGTTTCTTCCTCCTGGTTAGGTTGCTTTGAGCCGAAGGCTTCTTCCTACTTGATTTCCTTAGCAGCTTGCTCATAAAATTTGTCTAGGTTCTTGACTGGGTTTTGCAAATATTCTCGTACAACTTTTCATCTTTGCGAAGTCCGGCTGAGATCGCCGTCAAGATGGTATCATTCGAGGAATTTTTCACCTTGCTAATCTTACATCTGAATCTGATAATGTAGTCTTTTAGCCATTCATCTCGCCGCTGGAAGATTGTCGCGAGGCAGCAATGTGGCACGAGTTGTTTCTTTAGAGCCTTGTACTGACTGGTGAACCTTTGTTGAAATTCTCTCCAACTGTTGATGCTGCGAGCTAGGAGATTTTTGAACCAAGTCCGTGGAATATTGCTTAGAGTTGCTAGGAAGATACGACATTTGATCAATGGATCGGTCGCTTGAAGGTCCATCTAGACGTTGAACGTATCTAGGTGATCATAAGGGTCGCTATCCCTATTGTATTGAGGGATATTGGAGACCTTAAACCTTCTTGGGAGAAGTTGCGTCTCAATTTCTTTGGTGAGGGGGCTTCTTTTTCCATATTGATCATGCTGGTTCGTGGTGTCTGGACGTGCTTCGAGCTGTTGAATTCTCTGAAGTAGCTCTTCTATCCTTAGGTCCTGAGGCCTGTGCCTTCTAAGCTCGCGACCTATTAGAGGTTATCTAGGACGTTTACCTAACTGACCCTTTGTAAGCTATTAGTTTGGTGCGACACTTCATGTCGCGAATAGCTTGCTCATTCTTTTCGAGTTCGTCGACATTCAACTTTTGAACACGAATGAGAGACACAAGTTGAGTTGGGAGATTGCAGCTCCTCTCTGATGTGCCTTTCACGAGCCGGCACTTCCTCTTGCAGCTGGCAAGCTTCTTTGAGAGCCTCAGCCTTAAATCTGGGTGTGTTTTATGTTTGGGCCTGTGTCAGCGTCCTCAATGCATCCACGAGCTGTTGCATTGAATTCTTCAGTGCCTCTTGTCACTGGTACTAGATCTGAAGCACCACAGCTACAAGGACTGTCGGATCTGGCTGGTGAGGATTCATCTCTAGCAATGTCGTCTATAGGGATAGCAACTTCCCTTATTGGTTGGTCAGCGGCCGCTGCGTTGGAGCTTCTAACTCTTCCTCTTGCCATGGCAATATGAAGATCTAGAGAAATTTACAATTAGAGTCTTTCCTCTAATGCCAAAATATTGACGTTCGGATCTAATCAAATGAGATTCTTGATACCCAGAAGTGCAGATAACACGAACAAAGTGAAAAATAGGAGCAAATCAGAGAGAAAGAAAAAAACCACAAGCTTTACATGGTTCGACCTGAAAAGAGCCAACATTCACGGTGTCTGCTCTGCTTAGAGAGGCAGTTTTTTCTATTCAATTTCTGTGTATTTTTTCAACCGGCCTTTTACAATGATTTTGAGCTCCCTATTTTTAGAAAGAGAGGTGTTACAATTGTAATACAATAAGGAAACAATTAAATACACTTTTCCATATTGACACCCATTAAATGCTGGGTCAAATTTCATGAAATCCGAGTCTTGATTTGATAGTTGTGTGCTCCTTAATTTACGCTACTGTTATTCTGAAAAAGGCCGAACGTGTATGCCAAATAATGAATTGATTCTGCTCCGGACGGGCTGGAGCTCGTTTTGGACGAGCTGGAGCTTGTTTTGGGCAAGCTGATGAGCTGATGGACTAGCTCATGTGGAGAGCTGATGGACGAACTCATGTGGAAAGCTGATGAGCTGATGGATGAGCTCATGTAGAGAGCTGATGAGCTGATGGACGAGCTTATGCTAACCGGTTAGGTCTCTGCCTACTAGGCCGGTTAATTGAATCATTTTCGTTGGGCTTTTACTAACTTATTTAGGCAGTCTAGAAAATACCCATAACAAGTAAACAACTTATTCTGATTTTGATTCTAAACTATTCCGATTACGTGCAAGTAAACACATTATTAGAGAAGGAATTTACACCCATTGGTGATTAAGGCCTTCATGACCTCATCAATAGATTTTAGATCTTAATTATAAATGCCCTTCCCTAAATTCAAATATTTGATACTTCAAATTAACAAATAAATAAATAATATTTAGAATGTTTTGTGGGAACTACTTATTAATTTAAAAAATGTTGTATGTATAAAATAACCATTAATAACACTTCGTACTATGATCAAGTAATATATGTTTTATGTTTGGGCCTTCGGTTGCAAAGACACATAGAGAGTATGTATATGATTTTTCTTTTTTCGAAAGCGAGTGTGTGTGCTTCCAGACTGGCAGTACCTAGAAATAAAAATTGAAAACTAAGTTCTTGGTAGGGCATACTTTTCTTAAAAAAAAAAAGTTCTAGGTAGGGCATAAATCCATCTTTTCTTATCATAAGAATGTTTGCATCGCCAAGAACCAAATCATTTCAAGGGAGACAAAGTTGAAGTAAGCAAAGCAAAGCAGAAGTAAGCAAAGCAAAGCATTACATATATACTCCAAATTAGCGTTCAATATCTCGAAACTGTTGCATGCCCTACATTCCCAGATCCCAAGTCCTAACCTTAATTCCATTGTTATTTAGTACTAAATACATTTAATTGTTAACTATATATAATTTAATGGGTGGTCTTATATATAAAAATATAAATAAGCAACAACTAGGAATATTCCTGAACATTTGATATTTTTGCATGTACATCAAAATATTACATAGCCTAGGCTAGAGCAACCATCAATCAATTCCCACCACAATTTTATTTTTTGGTAATAAGATAAGTTACTGATAAAATCGTTTTTGTTGTTACATTATTGAGCAACAGGATTTTTTTGGGTTCAATTTGATTCGAATTTCGCTGCATCAGAGTTGTGGTCTTGATCCTATTAGTTTCCAATTTGAATTTTGCTAGTGGTCCTTTTAAGGGCACTAGCTACTTACCCAATTACCACCTTCTCTCATGAAGATCACATGACTTCAGGCTCATTTAACATGTCCAACCAAACACATGCACCAAACCTGATCTGCTCTGAAGAAATTTCACAGTATGAGTTTGTAGAAAAATCCGATCCCAAAAATTAAAATATTACAATAGGTAGTTTTGTATGGGTTAGCTTAGAATCGCTATCATGCATGTAAGGATCAGAGGAGGGTCACGAGGTTGAGAGATTTGCAAAGGGCCACGTAAAAAGACCCGATTGGAGGTCGCTTTATATACCCATAATGTGGTTTTTGGCTGTTTCTGCTGTGTATTCACTTTCCCGGAAAATGCAGGATTTCATTTCATTTTCACGTTCGTGGATGCATTCTCAGTTTGCATCAAAACGTGACGACAAAACCAGTCAATTTGCTCATCCGTACTTCAACACTTACCCGTATAAAGATCCTTATTAGATATCCCAAGCCATCCTTTCATGTACATATAAATTTAAGTTAAAATTGATTGCGTGTGACAAGTTTTAAATTTAGACGTCTTATATTTGACTCGTACGGCCGGGAGTTAAAGTATGGAAAATTTATCAATAGAAAGTCATTATCATATATCACACCACATCAATATTTGTTTTTATCCAAATTTCTGTATTTTAGTGAATTTTTGATGTTTATAGTTTAATTGCTATGTTTTGGAGTTAAAATTTGAAAGTCTAGGAATTTGGTGAAGGACAAGACTCGATATCATATGAAGATAGTGATAAGGACAAAAGCCACACTCGGTGAACGAAAAACCGAACGGCTGATAGCTCCCCATCATACATATTATTAAGCACTATTTTAGGTGATTTGTGATCCAAAATTAGTTTTAAAAATTATGACATGGTTTTTAAGGTTTAGGAAATGATTTAGTTACAATTCTATGTGAATAATATATATACATATATGTTAATTCTTAATTAATGATTGATATTAAAGCAAGAATTTATTTGTCTAGAAAAAAAAAGTATGAGTTTTGAACTAGTTTCCAAATTATAAATTGATTTTTTTTTCTTTTTTTGTTTACATTAATAATTCCTGCATAAACTGTTTCCTTGAATGAAAACTAAGCTAGTGCTTCAAAAAACTCAAATTATAATTTCAATGATAGTTTCAAAACAGGTTTGTGCATGATAAGTGGGAAACAGGTTTGAGCATGATGTGCGAGAAACTTGCTATCGATCACATTAGCTTAAGATCTGATTGGCTTTATGTGTTATGTGAAATAATTAATATAAGCATAGTATTGATAAGGTGTGAAGTCGTGATAGATTCAGTATAATAACTGATTAATGGTATCCTCTAATTAGAGAATAAGTGGACTGGAATTGCATATGTATATATTGCATGTCAAACAGGAGTAGTATTGGATGCCCCAACGCCCATTTTATATCTTAGGTCTTTTGATGAACTGAGTGTGTGTTACTTTGGTTCGCTAAATTTGTCTAGGTCATTTTGTTCATTTCCATCAACATTTCCCTCATCAATCTTTATTTTGTTTGTTTTATTTTATTGTAATTGTTTTGTACTTCAAATTTTTGTTATCAATCGTAATTAAGGATTTTAACGTTAAAGTATTTCGTTTCTATGTGAGACGATCTTGCATACAATTTTACTATAAAACGGAAGTGTGGGTTTTTATAAATTCTATTATTGATAATCACACCAGAGACCCATCAGCAGGTCTGCTGCCTCCCATCCCATCGATCAAGTAGTGGGTCATCAATTAACTTTGTCACTACGTGACTTTCCATGTGCCTGTCTGTGTCCATTATGCATATTCACATGGACCTCGTTCTATATTACTTTATAAAGTTCTATTAAAAAAAAAAAAAAAAAACAGCAACAAAAAACAAAAAAGAATTTCTACAAAAATAATTTCAATAACTTCTGATAAAGTTATCATTCTGTGAAGTTTAAATGTGATCAGGCAATTATAGGTGGGTGCCTGAATTGCCATCGAAAAAATCTGACAACACGCCTTTAATTTTCCGCACCTACCTTAAAATTGAATAAATAGTCTATTATTTACTCTGTTCACATCAATAATACCAAAACAAGTTGTATAAGTTTTCTTCCCAAACGTATACGTTAATTATTATTTTGCTGTTTGATTAAAATGGAAACCTGAGCTAGGATTGAAAATATTAGGCTTGTTGAACTTAGATGAGACATTAATATATATATATATACGAGAAATCACTCACTACTATTATACAATTTTGTAGAGAAGAATATACCAGAAACTTTTATGTAAATCCAACCAATAAATGACAATATTAAAGCTGAAGATTGCATCCATAAAGAAGTACTTTTGGCACATAATTTTGGTTTAAACAAAACGATCAAAATCTTGCACAGACTATAGACTATAGAAGCGAATAGATTTTTACATAATATTCACGCTCAAGCAATCATATATGATGTATCATATACCTAAACCAAAGCCTTGAATCAAAGCCATATAATTATGTGAAAGCTCTGAGTTCCTCTAATTAACTTCACTTCCACACTTTTATGGCTTCTCTTGAAATCATATTTTTATATTTACATGAATTCAACCAATTACAAACTAACAGAGCGGTTTAGACTTAAGGTTTATGATGGATTAGGCGTCATAAGGGTATAGTGAGTTTATATATATATAAACATAAATAATTATATCTTTTTCAAGTAATTAAGCCTATGGACACTTTACTATTTAAAATTTTCATTAAAAATTGGGTAGTATATGTGATTATATATTTTGGGGCCGGGTGGCATTACCCTTATAGGGTGAGCATCTAGTTAAGCCAAAGATTAAAAAGATAAGAAATACTGATCAAGGGTGATCTAGGTGCATGATGATATGTTGATGGGTGATTATATCCTAAAGTTTGAAATGATTTGAAGGATTAAAAACCATGCTTCTAGGCAAAGGAAACACGTAGATGCTTCTACGCAAAGGAAACACTTGTAAGTGTTGGTGTGACATGAACTTGTCGCTCAAAGAATAACATGAAATTTATTTTCAAATATTTTACCAATCATATTTAAAGATTACAAATTATCTTCTCAGGGAATATGATCCGTAAGAAGACCTTCTTGCACAAACTATTCTCTCTATGAACAAGAAAGAAGGTTACCATTTAAAAAATTAATAAAAATATAATAAAGACAGTGGACGCATCTTAACTATTCGAATGATTGATTCCTTAATGTACTAAAATCCAAAAAGAAAAATGCTTGTATGTGACCCCTCACCAACAAGATATCTCCTCCACTTGTTTCGGATCTTAACGAACAATTTCAATATTTTTCAAAAACATATGATTTCAAAACATTGGGCAATATTAACATGGTATGTTTGCTCTTAATTGCATTAAGATCTCCTACTGTTAGTGGTCAACAGTTAAATCTCAAATCAAAAGTCTAAATTGTCCCTTGAACATTAATTATAATTAAACTTATATAATTTCTAAACTTGAAAAAAAAAATGAAAAATGAATGGTGGAGATCTAATCTTCCTCATCCAACAATATATCCTCCACCGAAAGATTCAAATTTTAAAAAATAAAGTATATACTTTTATGAAAAGTAATTGACTAGAAAAAAAATAATTTTTTTTTTTAAAAAAAAAAGTTACTGTTGATTTATCTCTTGGAATTGGAAAGTCTCTACTCCATATCAAAAATAATTTTGTTTTTCTTTCTTTTTTTTTTTTTTTCGATATTCTAGATCAAGATTTAGAGTCAACAATGAACAAGGCAGAGATTTTAATGTTTTACCATTTGCTTTTTCTTATTTATTTACTTTTAATTGATTTGAATGTTTTGTGGGTTTAATTTGATAATTGATTCAAAAAGAAAATTTGTGTTCTCACTTATTGAGAATGAAGAGTCATCGAGAAACATGGAGAAGTGATGAAAAGTTGAAGGTTGAAGATCTGAGTTGAAGATTGAATGTTCAAGGTTGAAGATAAATTTAAAAAAAAAAAAAGGAAGAAAATAAATTTGTCATTGGAATTGTTTTTGATGATTTTATTTTATTTTATTTTTATTGAGAACTGAAAATCTGTAATTTTTTTATTATTAAACTGAGGGCGAAGATCTGTATTGACTTGATTGGATGATGATGAACAATCTGTATTGACTTAATTGGATGATGATGAACAACTTTTTATTGTCATTAAATTATTTAATAGTTATTAAACAAAATTATAAATAAATTGTAATGGTAATTTGGACATTAATAAAGATAAGATGATCAACGGTTAATTTTAACTATTTACCAACTGCTAACGGTAAGGGAACTTATGATGTCTTAACTTACACATAATCGAAATAACTTGAAATCGGATTAGTTTTGAATCATATTGATGTAACGAAATCAAAATAAGTTGTGTGCTTCAATTGCATGAATCGTAATTGAAATCAATAATATTCCTTTTGATATGTTTACTTTAAATTGGAATCGAAATAAATTATTTACAAGCTATAAAAATATCCTTCATTAAAAATATGTATTCCTTTAGCATTTTTGAAGGAAAATTATGTATTTTTTTGTCACCCATAAATGTATTTTTTATTACAATAATATTATGTTTATTAAACTATTTTTTAATAATAATAATTATTTTTTAATAACAATTTAATATTATCTCCTACACCATTGATAAATATAAAATAAGTTTTTCTCATATTTTTTTATCTCTAATTTTATCCTCTTTTTTTTAAATATAGAGATATAATAGACTTTTTAATATTTAAAAAAGAATAAGAATAAAAATTCTAAAAAGGGCGAGGGGAATGACAATCTCATTCCCTAACCCTAAATTTATATTAAACCTATTTTTTTTATTTTCATTACACATTAGTTTAAAATAAGTAAACACTTGCAATTATATGCATTCTTTATTTTCATTTCTCAGTTTCATTAGTAAACACGCCGTTAGTATAATTATGAGTAAACATTCCATATGAGTGCATACTATCAAGGGATGACTATCAAGGGATGATTGTGCAATTTCCCCTTAAAAGAACTCAGTCAACAACATATAAAATATTCTTACAGCAACCCAACTTGAGGTTTCAACTTATCATAATGTGGGAAATTAAATATAATATCTTAACTAAATGCATAAAGTAAAAAAGAAATAATCTGGTTGAAAAATAACAAAGAAATGCACAGAAAAAGTCCAAGACTCTGGGCATTTTGACAAAATAAAATGAAGTTTAGTTATACTGATTAGATTGTTTTTTTGTTAATTGTCTGTTGGTAGTAAAAAGAAAAGAATCCCCTTCTTCGCATTTTTGGGTCAACAGTCACTGTTTGGTAGGATATTAGTTGAGTGACAGCAGTCACGCCCCGCTGACACTGTCTACACCCTTTTGTAATTACATCCTAATAAAATTTATTTAAAAAATTATAAATCCATTATAATCCACATAATGATAAATATTATTTCATTAAATTTATTATATTACATATTTATAATAAACATCATCAAACTATTTTTTAAATGATTAAGATTTATTTTTAACAATTTGGTGGATAAAACTTATTAAACGAGTGCATGTATAATTTTAAAGGATTTCAGCATCCATAGTGATATCTGTTGGATGCTTGTTCAAACTTCAAACATACTAGGCCCAGTAAGCCCATTAATAATGATTGTGTTGTGAGGTCCAACTGGGAACAGTCCCTTCACAATTCGCAAACACAAATCAGAAAACATTTGATGTTACTTGCTTAAAATCACAACTCGCAAGCACAAATCAGAAATCATAATGGTGTGTTTATTTCATGGATTGAGGAACGGAAATGGAGAATGAAATTGATTGATAATATTTACTTACTTAAAATTCATTCCATAATGAGAATGAAAGTGTGGCCCCACATTAATTCGGGGTTGTGGAATGGGAATCTCATTCCCTCCAACCCACTTGGGAATCTCATTCTCATTCCCATTGTCAAAGTAAAATGTCCCTTATACCTTTTTTTAAAAAAATAAAGAAAAATCTATTTTATTTGATGTTAAAAAAAAAAATACATATTGTAAAAAAAAATTGTATACTATTAATTTTTCATTACCAATTTCTTAATTATCATGATGGACTAATAAAATAATATGTAATTTTTTTATTGTTATATGTAGTATTTTATTTAATATTAAAAAAATTACATATTATAATAAAAAAATTGCACACCAAGTTAGTAAACTATTAATATAATATTAAGTTTTTTTTTATTATTATAATATGCAGTTTTTTATTTGATATTAAAAAAAACATATTATAATAAAAAACTACACATTATTATAATTAATCCATAATTTTAATTAAGAGTATTTTTGTAACTTATATTTAATTCATTCCAATTCCAAAGTATAGTAAACAGTTTAATGGAAATAATGTTGATTCCGATTCCGATTCCTATAGTTGAAGTAAACAACTTATATGATTCCGATACTTCATTCCGATTTCAAATCATTCCGATTCCTATTCCGATTCCTTCAAGTGAAGTAAACGCACCATTGGGTTATAAGTTTCATCGATAAGGCTAATTTCATTAATTTCAATTCATTTATTATGTGCCATTAAAAATTTTCACTTTCGTATGGTTTTTTAAAGACAACAACAAAACTAAGTACTGGAAAAATGTTTTGTGTTGAAAAGCGTATAAAATAATTGAGTAAGTAACTCATATAGTCTCATAAAAAATAAATTTTACGAGTTATTAAATATCATGTATATTATGATATAATGTGATAAATAATATGATATGCTCGTATTTTTATACACTATTATTTGGATAAAATTTTTGGATAACATAACATCACTCTCTCTTTCTCTATAGGATTACATGGGATTAGGAGCTTTCAATTGTTTTTGTTCTTAGTTTGAGTCCTTTTGCAAGTAGATTTGAGATTGCTTTCAGGGGATTAAGATCTTCCCTCATCTTTTTGTTGAGTTAATAAGACATGCAATGTAAAAATGTGAGAAAAAAAATCTAACCATTGATTACATGTCATTGATCTATGTAAATCGGTAAAAATATCAACATAGGATAGGAGAGAATTCTGATTCTATTTTCAAATATTAAACTTTCAAGCTTTGTAACTTGTTATTACTGTTTTAGGAGTATTTGGATGTATATGATATTTTTCATTATACTGCTAAATGTACATAGGTCCTAAATGTCCCATAAAATGTCATAATCCCTGTAAGGATCCTAGCTCAATTAAGTTTCTTTCCACTATAAATGACCTAGCCTACCAATGCCACAAAATTTGTTAACTAGAAAATCTCAAAATCCCTATAAATTTCCTAGCTCTTCACAAACTTAGCCGAGCAGAGAATTTGAATCCATTTAAAATAGAAACATGATTTTTTTTTTTTTTCATATTTCATAGTGGAAAGAAACTTAATTCTATCCTTACACCGTAAGAATTAAATTTAATGCACAGCTATTATGGCTTGATGGTCAACTTAGCGACATCTCAAATTCGAATTGTTGTGCTACAAATGGTACTTAAGAAAATTAAGCTGAAAAAATTTTAGTTATTATATTGTGACATTGACACATGTGTAGAATAAAATTAGTGGCATGTTCTATAATGCATTTAGAGTATTGTTGACGTGGTAAACCAACCAACCAGATTCTTGAGCCCAATGCCGCGCTGATAAGGAGACCTGCAACAAACAGACCGAATAATGGCGAAGAAGAGAAGAAGAAAGAGGAAAGAACAAAGAACACAGGAGGTTTGAAGTGGTTCGGCCTTATTTGGAAAGGCCTACGTCCACTTGTTCTGTTATTACTGTTGATCTCTCACGAAATGTTTGCTCTCCCTACGTTTTTACAGAGTAACAACCTCTCAAAACTCTCAATTTCTGGATCCGTTCAACAATAGATGCCTCTCTCTATTTATAGAGGAGAAGAGGCTACAAAGAGAACAAACGGACAAAAAGGGCTGATCTTGTCGTAATAAATGCTGCTGGAGAGCTTTAAATGCTTCTGACTTCTGACATGTCAACTCTGACTTCACGTGGATTGGCTGCTAACCCATGCTGGTTTGGTGAGATTTCCGGAAATTAAGCTGTCATTAGGTGAGATAACCTTATTTACCGTGCAAGACACGCCATCTTACTGTCTTACACTAATACTGGGCGAACTGATGTAGAGAAACGGGCTTCCCCTTCGACGTGACGATCTGGACTCATCAACGATCTGGCGATCTTGATATCGCTGCAACGGTCTAACGACCTTGACGTCGCTATCATCATAGCAGGTGAATCCGTCATTGTCTCGCTCGAGCTCGATCTTGCGATCTGATACACAGTACCTCTCACGGGCCTTTGGTAATCTTGGGCCACTATTTTTATGGGCCTTTGCCAGCCCATTTGAGGAATCCAAAAATACCAATAACATCAACCCCCCAGTTCTTAGGTCGTTTCCAGTGACCTGGGAACTAATATGCTTGCAATTACTGAATTTTTTGAAAGCGATCTGACTGAAATATTTTGCAGTACCGAACTGAAGGTTCAAACGAACTGAGGATATGGAACGAATTGGAGAACTCTGACCGAACTGAAGATCTGGAACGAACTGGAGAATTTGGCGGACTGAGGAATCGTCTTGTTTTCAAACAAATGTGCCTCCTCTTTCTTGGACACGTGGCGGCACCCCCTGAAGACGGTTCGGTTTCCGAAACGGGCATTGAATGCACGTCTCTTCGTTCTGATGGCGTCCTTTTGGGTCACGTCCCTGAGATCGCGCTGCACCGTTGGATTTGAGGCGGTTGGTAAGCCAACAGATCCAACGGTGAGGGCGCGTCCCAGGGACCGAGTATATAATCAGGACCAGCCTGTACTTTCGCTTCCTATTCGTCACTTTCACGCTTCCACAGCTCTCGTTGTCTTCTTCTTCTTCAGTCCATCAGCAGTCCAGGTTCTCAGGCGTCCATCTTCCGGCCAGTTCTCCGCTTCCGATCACCGATGAGTTCATTATCTTCATCGTTTCTTCGCTTTTAAACATTTTACTGCTTTTTTACTTCTGGTGATGATTTGTTTGCTGCTTGGTTTCTGGCATTTTGTTCTTGTGCTTGTGTTTGAATGTCTGCGTCTTCTCGTATTTCCCTAGTTTGATCCGTTAGGCTGCTGTAGTCTTTAGGATTTGTTGTTTGTGAGCTTGGGCGATCTCAAGATCGCGCATAAGTAGTAGAGGAACGATCTTGAGGTCGCTTATAGTCTCTGTGCGGCGTACGCGACCTGTTAAGAAATAGTTAGATAGCAAACTTGGAGCTCTAGTCTGATAGGAACGGTCTGCATTCAGCGACCTAACTGCTCCTTTCGTTTGTAGATGTCTTCAGGTCGCACGAGTCCACAACATGTCGTAGTAGAGGATGACTCCTCCAGCTCGGAGGATCAAGTGAGAGAGGTCCCCCAGGCATCCTTACATAGCGAGGACGTCACTGAGGAGTTCTCAGCTCGAGAAAGCTCGGAAGGGAATCAGCCTTCCCAGGCCGGGGAGCTTGATCCTGCGAAGATCAGGCGAGGCCGCGAGATGTTTAAACATCACCCCTCGCGGATAACATACGAGGACCTCGTCGGTCTGGGGGTTCAATATCGCTTCCCACGGGGCTGTCGTCTTATGGAGCCCGCTACGACGGACCACGCGGCCACACCCACCAGGGGATTTGTGGCCATTAGCGTCCAGCATCTGGAGGCCGGTCTACGGTTTTCGGTTCCGCCGTATCTGATCGAGCTTCTGAACGTCCTGAAGCTCGCTCCCTTCCAGCTGACCCCGAATTCGTACACCCAGTTTTCCTCGCTAGCGATCTTCTTTAGGAAGTACGGCCTACCTTTCCCGAATCCAAGAATTATAAGGCACTTGTACGCTTTTAAGGCCACTAGCAGGGGACAACCTCGGGATGGTATCTATTACGCTTCCCCTCGCACGGCGTCCATTTACAAGGACGTGGTACCAAAAGGCGATGCCAAGGGCAAGTCCAACGTAGGACATTATAAGACGAACTGGTTCTATGTGTCTTGCCCTTCACTGTCCAATCTTTTGAACTTCAGCTTCCGGGCTGAACCAGGTAGGGTGTCCTTCAAGCTGCTTTCCAGCCTATGTTTGCGATCTCGAGTTAAATATTTTCTTTTTTTGTAGATCTTTCCGCTCCAGTCCTCGGCTTGACTCAGGGCGAAACAGCCGATCTCGAGATCCTTGGTGCTCACAGATCGAACGAAGACGACGTCAAACTGACGGACGAACTGCTTCGCCGATACCATCTTGCTTCCGACTCTGCAGAGGGGTTGGTTCGCTCTAAACACATCGGATCTCGGCGAACTAAACCTGTAAGGTCTGTTTTTGACGAGGTTGTTGACACCAGCTCGGGTTCGGACAGCATCGAAGAGGTTGAAATGGCGCCCTTACAGCTAATCCCGCCACCCAGGAAGCGAGCTCGCCAGACTGGAGGTCAGGCTGCAACATCACCGGCCGCTCCGGGCTCATCTGGCGCAATGGGGACTCAGGCACGAGTACGGTCGAACCTCCAGCCCCTCAAGCTGTTCAGCCCGTTTCTCAGAGGGCTCCCCCGGCCGCGGACAAGGGCAAGCAGGTTGTGACCCAGTAGGGGTCGAAGAAGAAAGATCAAGCTGCGCCCATCGAGCCTCCCCCCACCAAGAAGACCGCGCTGGTCATAGGAAAACAGATCGCGGTTTCGTCTCGGCAATCTCAGGAGGGTGCCCCGAGACAGGCTGCTGAGGAAATTCCCGGGCTATCTTACCTCAAGCTCGCGTTCGAGCAAGTGCCTGGTCTTCTAGGGAACTCTGCTAAGTTCCTGGATGGTAAGGACAGCCACAGGGTGAACTTGCTTAACTACGCACTCCGGGAAGCTGCTAAGGTGAGATTTTCCCCTTTTTTCTTCTATCTTATATTTTTCTTGCTTTCCTCCTGCTAATTTAAGTTGTTCAGAGCGCTATGGCGACGGCGAAGGCAATAGACAACGAACTGAAGAGGGAGGAGGAAGAGAAGAAGCTCAGGGCCGCGAAGAAGGAGCTCGAGGCGACCCTGTCAGAACGTGACATCGACCTCGCGGTAGCAAGGAGTGATCGCGAGATCCTTCAGAAGAAGCTGGCTGATGCTGAGGCCGCCCGTCTTCAGTCCGATACCACTTGGGCTGAAGAAAAGAGCAAGATGGAATTGGTGATCAACAGCCTCAATTCTCAGGTCGAAACGGCCAGGACTGTCACGGATGACCGGGAGAGGGAGCTGAAGGATGCAGAGGCGCAGCACGCGATGGAGATCAGCAAGCTCATGGAGGAGCTGACTGCTGCTCGAGCTCGGGTAGAGGATGTCAGGGTGGAAACGGAGCAAAGCATAATTTACACCCTGTGGACGCATCACCCTAAGATAGATTATTCCATCTTTGGAGATGACGCTGTGAAGGACGTTGAGTTCTATACTGAGGATGCTCGAGCCACAACGGGAGAAGAGCAGGGCCAACCACAAGAAACTTCCTGGACGCCTGCTGAGATCGTCCCTCCAGAAGCTGCCGATGATCAAGCGACCACCAGCTCGACCCCCCAAGACCCTCAGGACCCCTCCTGCTCGCAACATTAGTCCTTTTTTGTACTTGGTTTATTTTCGTCTTTTGGACTCACCTCTTCTGAGGTCTTCGTTTGTAATAATGACTTTTTAATTCAATATACGCTTTATTTCGTTTCGTTTTAATCTGTGTGATGCTTTTATCGATTGTCGTAAGTAATGATTGCAAATGCGAGTTGTGAATACAACCGTGCTGGTGACGTTGTTACGACGTGCCTTTTTAGTCCACAGGAGGACGTCGGCCCGTCCAGGGCGTTGCGAGCTCACAGGGCGCGGCGTCTCCGTCCAAGACTTTATAATTTTAAGTCCACAGGAGATCACGGGCCCGTCCAGAGCGTTGCGAGCTCACAGGGCGCGCGATTCCGTCCAAGACTGTTGAATGATGACAAGTCCATAGGAGGACGTCGGACCCGTCCAGAGCGTTGCGAGCTCATAGGGCGCGCGATTCCGTCCAAGACTGTTGAATGATGACAAGTCCACAGGAGGACGTCGGGCCCGTCCAGAGCGTTGCGAGCTCACAGGGCGCGGCGTCTCCGTCCAAGACTTTATAATTTTAAGTCCACAGGAGATCACGAGCCCGTCCAGAGTGTTGGGAGCTCACAGGGCGCGCGATTCCGTCCAAGACTGTTGAATGATGACAAGTCCATAGGAGGACGTCGGGCCCGTCCAGAGCGTTGCGAGCTCACAGGGCGCGGCGTCTCCGTCCAAGACTTTGTTGAATGATCATAAGTCCACAGGAGATCACGGGCCCGTCCAGAGCGTTGCGAGCTCACAGGGCGCGCGATTCCGTCTAAGACTGTTGAATGATGACAAGTCCACAGGAGGACGTCGGGCCCGTCCAGAGCGTTGCGAGCTCACAGGGCGCGCGATTCCGTCCAAGACTGTTGATTGATGACAAGTCCACAGGAGGACGTCGGGCCCGTCCAGAGCGTTGCAAGCTCACAGGGCGCGGCGTCTCCGTCCAAGACTTTGTTGAGGCCGATAAATACAAGTAAGAACGAAGACAGATATAAGTGAAGAGAATTTGCTTGAATATATTCATATATGCACTAGCGAACTGCCAAAGGTGTTACAATTGCGGCAAATAACTAGATCTGATAAATTACATTTGAGATAGATAATCCGATCTGATTGAATCATACGAAGTAAGGTTGGAGCTTCTCTGCGTTCCATGCTCGCGGGAGTTCCGTTCCGTCCATATTGCTTAAGTGATAGGCTCCATTCCCCAAATTCTTCTGAATGATGTAAGGACCTTCCCAGCTCGGTCCTAGAGTGCCCTCGCTGGGATTCCGAGCTGTAGGCAGAACAAGTCTCAGTACCAGATCTCCGACGTTGTAGTGACGAACTCGAACTTTTTTGTTGTAATATCTGGCAACTCTCTGCTGGTAGACTGCCAACCTGAGTTGAGCTTCATCCCGTAGTTCATCCACGAGGTCGAGATTGCATGCGAGCAGCTGGTGATTATCTTCAATGTTGAACGTGGCTCTTCGATGCGTCGTTATCTCGAACTCAGCTGGAATCATAGCTTCACACCCGTAGACCATCGAAAAGGGCGTTTCCTGAGTCGTGCTGCGAGCTGTAGTCCTGTAGGCCCATAATACCTTTGGGAGCTCGTCCACCCATGCCCCCTTTCTTGCCTCTAGCTTCGTCTTCAGGATCTGCTTGATGATCTTGTTCACAGCTTCGACCTGTCCATTCGCTTGAGGATGATCTACTGCGGAGAAACTCTTGGTAATCCCGAGCTCGTTACAAAAATCAGCGAACTGCTCACTGCTGAACTGCGCCCCGTTGTCTGTAATTACCTGCTGCGGAATACCAAACCTGCTGATGATATTACTCCACATAAACTTGATGATCTTCGATGTCGAGATGTCAGCTAGCTCTCTTGCTTCCGCCCACTTTGTAAAATAATCAACCGCGACCACGGCGTGCTTGCAATTTCCCCGAGCTGTTGGCAGGGGCCCAATCAGATCCATACCCCAAATCGCGAACGGCCACGGGCTAATCATCTGTTGTAGAAGTGCAGGAGGAGCTCGGGGCACCTTTGCGAACCTCTGACACTTTTTACACTTCCTCACCAGGGCGATAGCGTCCTTTTTCATTGTTGGCCAATAGAATCCTTGTCTTAGCGCCTTCTGAGCTAGAGCGAGGCCGCCGGAGTGATTTCTACAATAACCTGAATGCATGTCATTTAATACCTTCTCGCAGTCCGGTCCGTCTATACATCGCAAAAGTGGGGCCGAGAATCCCCTTTTATACAACAGATCGTCATAGATGCAATAGCGCGCAGATCGCGCCTTCAATTGGCGAGCTTCATTCTTGTCTTCGGGAAGGACCCCGTTCTGCAGATAATCAACTAACGGCCTCATCCATGAGTCCTCTGCCACCACCAGGGCCATCATCACTTCCTCCTTCTGAATACTTGGAACTGGTAGGAGCTCAACAGGCACGGGCTTCAAATCTTCTGCTATCTGAGTAGTGGCTAAACGAGCTAAGGCATCGGCGTGTGCATTTTGAGCTCGCGGAATTTGGTTCACTTCGTATCTCTGAAACGTTCTGAGCAACTCTTGCACCTTCTCAAGATATGCAGCTGTATTCGATGTCCGAGTCCGGTACTCTCCTTTTACCTGGAACACAACGAGCTGTGAGTCACTGAATATTCTTACCTGGTTAGATCGCATCTCCCTAGCGAGCTTCATCCCCGCTATGAGTGCTTCGTACTCTGCTTCGTTGTTTATTGCTTTGAATCCAAACTTTAATGCATAGAAGATCTTGTGCCCCTCCGGACTGATGAGTAAAATTCCTGCCCCGGCTCTTAGCTCGCTCGACGAGCCATCAACATACAACTCCCACATCGGCTCCTCCGATGGCCCAGCTCCTTCCTCTTATGTCCCCGTAAATTCTGTAATAAAATCTGCCAGGGCCTGAGCCTTGATGGACGGTCTGGGGACGTACTCGATGTCAAACTGGGCCAGCTCGAATGCCCACTTCAATAAGCGGCCTGAGGTATCCGAAGTCTGAAAAATCTGCTTCAAGGGATACCGGGTTGGGACTTCGATCAAATGAGCCTAGAAGTAAGGCCGGAGCTTTCGGGATGCAGTCACTAGACAATCAGCGAGTTTCTCTATCTGGGAATATCTTGTTTCTGCATCAGACAACCTCTTACTGATGTAATACATCGGAAGTTGCGTCCTGTCTTCTTCTCGTACTAAAGCTGCGCTGAGGGCGCTTTCAGACACCCCCAAATAAAGGAAAAGTTTCTCTCCGTCCACAGGTTTTGACAAAAGTGGAGCCCGACCTAGATACCCCTTCAGCTGCTGGAAGGCCTGCTCACACCGATCCGTCCATTCGAAGTCTTTTACCTTTTTTAGCACGTCGAAGAACGGAATACACTTGTCAGTTGCTTTAGAGATGAATCTGCTTAGCGCCGCGACCTGACCTGTCAGACTTTGAACCTCTTTGACCGTCCTGGGCGACCTCATATTCATCAAGGCCAGAATCTTCTCTAAATTGGCTTCAATCCCCCTCTCATTCACCATGAACCCCAGGAATTTTCCAGATGCAACCCCGAAAGCGCACTTCAGCGGATTGAGCTTCATCCTGTAATTCCTCAGAATTTGGAATGTCTCTGCTAGATCGTCGACATGGGACTCGGCTTGCTTCGACTTGACCAGCATGTCGTCTACATACACTTCCATCGACCTGCCGATCTGCTTCTCAAACATCTTATTGACCAACCTCTGATAGGTCGCTCCAGCGTTCTTAAGGCCGAAAGGCATTACCTTGTAGCAATAAAGGCCTCTGTCCGTAATGAATGAGGTATGCTCTTCGTCCAGCGGGCTCATAGGAATTTGGTTATATCCTGAATAAGCGTCCATAAAACTCAACAGCTGGTGACCAGCAGTCGCGTCCACCAACTGATCGATCCTGGGAAGAGGAAAACTATCCTTAGGGCACGCCTTGTTGAGATCGGTGAAATCGATGCACGTCCTCCACTTGCCATTCTTCTTCTTTACGAGCACAGGGTTAGCGAGCCAAAGTGGATACTGGACGGCCCTGATGAAGTTATTAGCGAGCAGCTTATCAACCTCTTCTTTGATGGCATCAGATCGCTCTTTTGTCAACAGTCTCCTCTTCTGGCGAACCGGTCTGAATCGGGGATCAATATTCAATCTATGCGACATAACCTCAGGATCGATTCCAACCATGTCTTCGTGACTCCATGCGAAGACATCTACATTTTCTTTGAGGAAATTAACGAGCTGATTCTTCACTTCCGGAGCCAGACCTCGCCCCACACTCAGACATCTTCTCGGATCTTCCTTGCTGACCTGAACGGGTTCGAGCTCGTCAACTGGACCCGATGTTCCATACTCATCTACTTCACGAGGATCAAGATCGCGGTCGAACCCTTTTCTGCTCGCTTCTCTCGGCTTTTCCTCAGTTACCATGTCGACTTGCTTATACGTCACCCCGATCTTCATAGCCTTTACATAACAGCGCCTTGCTGTATATTGCTCACCTCGAATTACTCCCACTCCGCTGGCCGTTGGGAATTTGATTGTGAGAGCTTTGGTCGATACGACCATATTTAGATCGTTCATCGCGGGCCTCCCCAAAACCACATTATAAGCAGATGCCCCATTAACGATGAGGAAGTCTGCTAGGGTAGTCGCCTGGCGAGCTGGATCTTCTATTGAAAGCGGAAGTCTTACTTGGCCTATTGGGATGACGGCGTCCCCGGTGAAACCGTAGAGAGGCTCTGGAGACGGTTTCAACTGATTAGCTCCCAACCCGAGCTGATCATAACAATCCTTGTACATCACATTAACCGAGCTGCCTGTATCGATCATGATCCTTAGGACCTCGACGTTGCTGATTCTCGCCTTGATAACAAGGGCGTCATTATGGGGAAATTTTACCTCGCTTTCGTCCTCCTTTGTAAAAACGATCTCCTCCGAAGTCATTCTAGCCTTCTTCGCCGGCCCTTCCTGATCACCCCGCCCTGTAAGGTGGACGTGATTTGCCTCTCGCACATATCTTTCATGAGACTTACTAGAGGATCCGGCGATGTGGGGACCGCCATGGATGGTATAGATAGTTTTCACCGTCATATCGACCCCCTGCTCCTGGCCCTGCTGACTCGTTTGCACGGGCTGATGATCTCGACGAGGACGCTGATTCTGGGGCTTCCCCTGGTCGGGCTGTACCACATACTCCTTCAGACGGCCATTTCTTATCAAATCTTCTATGGCGTCCTTAAGGTCCCAGCATTCAGATGTATTGTGCCCGTTCTCCTGATGATAAGCACAATACTTACGAGGATTTTTGAACTTACCCGGGAAACCAGTAGGGCTCGGCCTCCCGAAGTTGACTCTATGCTTCTCTGTCTGAAAGATCCGATCTTGCCTGTCGGATAATGTACTGTAGCGGTGGAAGCGGCTTCGAGGTGGCGAATGGTTCCTTCTGGGCTCCTTCTTAGCTCGCTTCGCCACCTGATTATTAGATCGGTTCCTTCTATCTTCATTACCGACCTGATCCCTCTTCTTGCCTTAATGGAATCCGCTTGCCTCATTTTTCGGCTGGCTAGCCCTTCTCGAGCTAAAGGATTCTTCCCATCTGATCTCCCTATTAGCTCGCTCATAAAATTCTCCCAGGTCTTTGACAGGCATTTTGTAAATGCTTTCATACAGCTTTCCATCCTTTCGAAGTCCAGCTGATATTGTTGACAAAACGCCCTCATCAAACGGGCTCTCCACATTATTAATCTCGCTTCTGAAGCGGCTGATATAATCCTTTAGCGATTCCCCTGATCGCTGAAAAATGGTTGCGAGATGACAAGCCGGAGCGAGCTGCCTCTTCAATGCTTTATACTGGTCGAGGAACTTTCGCTGGCATTCCTCCCAGCTACTGATACTGCGAGGTGGCAGATTCCTGAGCCAAGTTCGCGGTATTTCTCCGAACGTCGAAGGGAACACGCGACACTTTACCAACGAACTGGAGGTTTGCAAATTCATTTGAACGTTGAAGGCATCCAGATGGTCATAGGGGTCTGAATCTCCATTATACGTCGGGATGTTAGGGACTTTGAACCTTGCAGGAAGCGGTTCTCGATCTATTTCAGTTGAAAACGGGCTTCTATCTTCACACCGCTCTCCTGCCACCTGAGCCCCAGGTCGCGCTTCGAGCTGTTGCATTCGCTCCAGGAGCTGCTGAATGATCGGGTCTTGAGCTCCGACCTGCCTCACGGGGGACCTCCTACTTCTTTGACTTACCCCGATGATAGAATGCTGGTCATACCTTCGGCGTTCTCGGCCCACCTCGTAGTTATCGTTCTCCCTACGCCGGTCGTTCTGGCCTCGCCGCAGCTCGTCTTCACTTCTGCGAGCAGAAACACGGGGGATTCCATTGCTTACCTCGACCCTTCTGCCACCATCTCGGCTGATTCTGACTCTCACATCTGAAGGTCGGGCTGCATCTCCATTCTCCCGAGCTCGCTGACTCCGGCCTTCAGATCGCCTGTTCGACGAATGAAGAGATCCTTCTGGCACATGCACTCCCCTTGCGACCTCTGCTACAGGAGGTGGGATCACCGTCGTCCTTGGCTCGTTCTGATCACGACCTCGTGCCATCGCCCTCAACGTATCCGCCATCTGCGCCATTGTAGCTTCTATCCTCTCCTGACATCGGGCCAAGTCATGCACGACGTCCCGTCCTCCCTGAGATGGTCCTGCACCCATATCCGTCATCTGAGGCTGACGCCGCAGCTCGGTCTCTTCAGCTCTATCGTCTACTGAGTTTCTGGTCGTTCTCCCCCTAGCCATGGCGATTACAGAGCTCCACTTCGCAGTTGGGCCCTCCTTCTAGCGCCAAAATGTTGACGTGGTAAACCAGCCAACCAGATTCTTGAGCCCAATGCCGCGCTGATAAGGAGACCTGCAACAAACAGACCGAATAATGGCGAAGAAGAGAAGAAGAAAGAGGAAAGAACAAAGAACACAGGAGGTTTGAAGTGGTTCGGCCTTATTTGGAAAGGCCTACGTCCACTTGTTCTGTTATTACTGTTGATCTCTCACGAAATGTTTGCTCTCCCTACGTTTTTACAGAGTAACAGCCTCTCAAAACTCTCAATTTCTGGATCCGTTCAACAATAGATGTCTCTCTCTATTTATAGAGGAGAAGAGGCTACAAAGAGAACAAACGGACAAAAAGGGCTGATCTTGTCGTAATAAATGCTGCTGGAGAGTTTTAAATGCTTCTGACTTCTGACATGTCAACTCTGACTTCACGTGGATTGGCTGCTAACCCATGCTGGTTTGGTGAGATTTTCGAAAATTAAGCTGTCATTAGGTGAGATAACCTTACTTACCGTGCAAGACACGCCATCTTACTGTCTTACACTGATACTGGGCGAACTGATGTAAAGAAACGGGCTTCCCCTTCGACGTGACGATCTGGACTCATCAACGATCTGGCGATCTTGATATCGCTGCAACGGTCTAACGACCTTGACGTCGCTATCATCAGAGCAGGTGAATCCGTCATTGTCTCGCTCGAGCTCGATCTCGTGATCTGATACACAGTACCTCTCACGGGCCTTTGGTAATCTTGGGCCACTATTTTTATGGGTCTTTGCCAGCCCATTTGAAGAATCCAAAAATACCCATAACAAGTATCAATATACTTGACTAAAAAAATAAATGATTGCATTATAAAATTATTGATTGTCATGTATTATTTTTCTATTATATTTGATTATAATTAATAAATGTGATTCTACTTATCAGTTGTTGTAAATATGATATAATGCATTTAATTATAATCAAATATAATATTAATATAATAAATTATAATCAATAATTTTAGAATACAATCACTCATTTTTTTGTTAAGTGTAGCAATATCTCAAATATACCCAATGTGACGTGTTAATTAATACAGATTAACAAATTTGGAGGACTTTGATAAAAAATTAAAATTATTAATGTTTGAAAACAAGAGATACAAATAAGTTTTAAAAAATTCCTTTTTAGGTTATTATTAGATTAAAAAAAAAAAAAGTTGGATATCATTTTAATCGTGTTAAACTCAATTTTAATTAGTTACTAAACTGCTAATTATATAACTCAAGATTTGGAATTGTATTTTTTAAACTATATATTTTAAAAATAAATGAGTGATATTAAAAATAAAAAACACTTAATATTAATTTCAATAATCAAGAAATAATCACAAATTTAGCTCTCGCAAAATAAATTCAATATAAAATATATATATATATATATATATATATATATGTTCATATGAAATGCAAAAAAATAAAAACGCCACGTTACTACATAGTGGACCCCACTGCTCAAATCGACCCGTCCAACAATTGACGTAGCAAAATCCTATACCTCACTGGACGAACTGCAAAAGAGTGTAACTGTAGAGGAAGCTTCAATCACTTGCCCGCCAATCCGCCCTCTTTAGCGAAGTAACGATAATAACTGTCTAGAGAGAGAGAAACAAAAACTAAAACCTTTTAGAGAGAGAAAGCCAGCAATCTTGAATCCTATAAAAACCCATCATCAACAGAAAAAAATCTTCCACTAATTTTCTCTTGTTTTATATTGTCAGCGAAAACAAAGAGCCACTAGAATTCACTTTGTTGAAAATGGAGTACGATCCAACAAGTCCACCGGCAACAAAGAAAGCAGATTTCGAGAAGTATTTTGACATAGAAAGGAAATCTATGCCTTTGGAGGGCTATGCGGATAGAGAGGATGCGAAGTTAAGGCGTCAAAGAGCCATGTTTTTGCTTGACATTGTGAGTTTCTTTTCACTTTCTTGCTCTTTGTTTCTGTTTGGTTGTCCAGAAAGTGCAAATCTTTTCAGCCTTGGAGGGTTCTTGTGTTCGTGGGATGAGTTGTGAGAAAATATGTATTGGGTATGTTACTGTTTTTTTGCTAAGAAAAATGAGGAGAAAAGGGGTTTGAGTCATCTTGGATTCTGTTCCGTTTGTGAGAAAATAGAGGAAAATGTAAGGCTTCAGAGAAAATTTTTCACTAAAAGAAAATATATTTTCTAACAAGCTTTGATTTTTTTTTCCCTATATCTTCCATAATTTTCAGACTCGAAGGGTTTGTTGGTACGTTGAGGAAATTTGCTTTTATGTGGTTGCTTGGACACTAAAAGCTTTGAAGCTTCTGTTTCTTTGACGTCTCTTTCTTGCATTTTGGGTGGTTTATGCAACAAAAGTTTCTAGGTTATGCTTGTTTCTAGAGGAAAAGACAGAGAAAATGAGAAAAATAGAGGAAAATGAAAGGATACGGGTATATGTTCCTGTTTGGTTGCTAGGAAAGTAGAGAGAAAAGGGTATTAGTCTTTGATTGGGATTAAGTGTACTGAATTCTGAATTTTGTGATTCTGTTTGGTTTGTGAGAAAATGTAATGCAGGAATGGAAATTTTGGACTGAAAAAAAAAAAAGAAATTTTGAAGCAAGCTTTGACTTTTCTTTTGAAAAGAAGTAGCTTTGATTTTTTGTTTCTTCAAAATTTCAGTCTTGAAGGGTTTTAGTGTTGTCAGCGTGTTGAGGAAATTTGCTTCTGTTTGGTTGCTTGGAAACTAACAAGCTTTGAAGTTTTGGTTTCTTTGATGTTTCTTTCTTGCATTTTGGTTGGTATATTTAACCAAACTTTCTAGATTCTGTTTGGTTTGTAGGAAAAAAAATGAAAACAGAGAAACTGAGAAAAATTAAAACCATCCTTCGTTGATATTCTTGACTTCTGAAAAATTTTTACAGGTTGCAAAGAAAGAAAGTGATGTCTTCATACCGTATCTTGCTTTGAGTTACTTTGATCGCTTTCTGTCACGAAAATCACTCGCGGTACTAATTATGTCTTCCAAACCCTTGAAAAATGTCGTATTGATTTCATGAGAAAAATGTTTATTGATTTCAACTTGTTTAATCAGCTCCAACATGTACAACTTGCTGTGGTCTGCTGCATATTTCTCGCTGCGAAGATGAGGGACAATACCTTCTCAGTCCATCTGTTCTTGGTAAAAAATTTCTAATGTTCATCAGGCCTTTTTCTGTTGAAAAGATTGTAAATTTGTCCCTAATTTTGACTGTTCTTGCTTTTGAAGACCAATTGGCCATACCTGATCTTCGATCCAGATTATATAGTGGATATGGAGGCTTATATTCTGGATGCAATTGAATGGAGATTGCAGTCTGTGACTGCTTTATGCTTTGTGGGGTACTTTCTTCAAGTGCTCCCGGATGATCTGCGCCCTCCACGAAGCGTAGTGAATGAGATCATTATCCAAACACAAAGCGGTAAGAGACTTAAATTTTATGTCTTTTTATCTAGTTGGTTTTGATATTTGAATCGCAATCTCTGATTAATTTTTCCTTGTTTTCCATCACAGAGATGAGATTGACACAGTTCAGGCCTTCAGTGATTGCAGCAACAGCTACTTTCACAGCTAGCTCAGTTCAGTTCCCTGTAAAATTTCTAGAGTGCTTCAATTTTTTTGTGTCTTGCAACCATCTGAACATGGTAAGAAACCGAATTTGAATACATAGTTGTATCAAATGCATTGTTTGATGAGTAATGAGTTAACTTTTGATATCTCTTCATTGATTCAGGACGATTTTAAAAGATGCCTAGAAATTATGATGGGGAGTTGCAGAAGGAAACGTTTTTTGAAGGCGACGTCTCTGGTTAAACAAGGGTCGAGAAGCTCAGGGTTGGAGGCATCAGAGAGAGGACCTGTTGAGAGCTCAGAAGCAAGAGATGTACCGTTGAGAAGACCTGGAAAGGAACCAGTGGTTGAGAGCTCGCCGACAATGGAGGCATCAGTTGAGAGCTTGTGGGAGACAATTGATTTCATAATGGGAGGACTTGGAATGGAACCGGCACAGGAGATCTCAGAGGTGCCTGAGGGGATGCAGAGCTCGTGGGAGAATTTGATGGATGAAGCAAGGACATGGTCTGCAAGGTCACCAATCCAAAGGGATCCAGTGAAATCAGAGATAACGGAGGAACCTAAGAGCGGAAGTGTAAATGTGTTGAACTTTGAGCTCAAGTGGCTCACACAAGAAGAAGAGAAATTGGCAAGGGAATACATTCACCAACTTAGTTTAGCGGCCTCCTCCTCTCATAACGTTTCCTCACATGTAGCGGAGGCTCATTACACTGAAGATATCCATAGGTCTGATGCAGACATTGCCGGAGGCGCAAGAGCTCAGCGAGAGGGTACTGATAGGCAAAGCGCAGGCAGTTGTAGAGGTGCAAGAACTGAGCCAATTGATTTTGCTGTGTCTAGTGCAGCAAGTGACAGACGCGAAAGAGCTGAGCGAGAGGGTACTTATAGGCAAAGCACAGGCAGTGATAGACGCGCAAGAACCGAGCGAATTAATTTTGGTGCGTATAGTGCACCAAGTGACAGAGGCGCAAGGGCTGTGCGAAGTGATGCTGTTCTGCGTGAAGTATTTGGTGACAGAGGCGCAACAACTGAGCGACATGATGCTGATAAGCATAGTACAGAAGGTGACAGAGGCGCAACAGCTGAGCAACATGATGCTGACAGGCATAGCACAGAGGGTGACAGAGGCGCAACAGCTGAGCGACATGATGCTGATAGGCATAGCACAGAAGGAGACAGAGGTGCAACAGCCGAGCCCGATAATACTACATTACGCAAGTGCTGCAAGTTACAGTAAGTAGAATTTCACCTATTGATAACATGTGATGTAAGAGAGCAAACATTGAGGTTACCTTTTGATACTACATTTGTTTTGATATTTTTTTTCCCTCGTGGTTGGAATTTACTGTTTAGACATTTACTCTGAAGTGATCTTGCATAGAAGTTGATTGAATGTGCATAGATAATGAAACTGATTTCATCCCATTAGAAATATATTGACAGTCCATGGTTTGTATGAAATGTGATTGAATTTGTATAGCCTATTTTACGTTACATATTGCAATAGTATGTATGATCTCAAAACTGCTTAAAAAAATAGAAACTTGATTATCGTATGGACTTCCAATCCTCTATGTAATAAAAATACTGTTTTGATCATCATTACCATGTATACTGATTTCTAAAGTCAAATGTTCCCAATTGAGTGATGCATCTTCCTTTATTGGATGCAAACCAAATTGTTGACAACTTCAGTGGATTTAGTGATCTAATCTCATTGTGTCTAAAGTGAAGCTACAGTGCCGAATAGAATCTATTTCTAAGACATATATATATATTTAAAAGTCTTTTCCACATATGTTTCTAGCAGGAAACATTTATCTTCTCATTACATATAAAAGTCTTTTCCACATGTGAAATCTATTCAATATAGAAGACACTTTTCTTATCATTCTATAAATTTATATGTCATCCTTCAGCAACCTCATAAACCAATGCTATCATGTCCTCTTAAACAAGATCAACAATGCAAGCTCCTCCAATGTCTTGTTTGTTTAACAACGTAGACATGATTTCTCTCAGTTCACTCTATGTTAAGGTCGAAAACGAGGATGCCGAATTTTTCAACCGTCCTCGTTAGTAACCACAAAATCCAAATGCTTGTGATCGCAGATTAAATTTTGTCAAACTATGCATTAAATATACGAGAAAATTAACATTTATATGATACCTTGCATGACAATCATGACTTCGTTCCCATCACAAGGTTTTCATAGATGACTACTCAGTCTACTCTATATATATTTGATAACTTGCATGACAATAAAAAACATGAATCGACAATTCCAAGGTCAAAAGTGATACATAACAGAGGCACATTTGATAAATAGATTTAGAGGCAAACTGAAGAACCAAAAACCATAACAAGATCGTAATCAAGACCTCAATCGACCGACACACAAAATTTTTATTTAAAAATTCGAACAAATTACAACAGAAATCAATAACCATAATAACAATATATATCCTTAGGTGCGAATTTGTTTCGCATAACTTCAGGAAATGGGAGGACTTGATTCACCTGAATATTGATATTGTTGAGAACATATTCTCAGAGGTGAACCATTCTTGGACTCGATTGACAATGCAAATCTTGACAATTAGCTTATTGGTATGCCCTGTTTTGGTCAAGCAATGTGCTTGATTTTTTACTATGCATCTTGTAGGTACCTTTGGTAAAATTAACAAAATTTATTAAACTTTTTTCATATGGGTAATGAAAAGACTGAAGCAAACTAGAAAAATGAAAGTTAATTTTTTTTTTTCTTTTTTGGTGTATGAATTAATTTTTAGCGGCTTTTTGGAATATGAGAATATTAAAAACAAATAAAAATTTCGAAAAAATAATCATAAATCCAAACTTAAAAAGCTCATTTTAAGCATTAAAAATAAAAATGCTTATTGCAACATTTCACTTAACATCCGCGTGAGAAATAATCCCTACTGATTCCAGCAAAACAAATTCAATTCAAATTGATGGATCATGCTATTATGCTGAATATGTATAAATACATGATGGATTGATAGTCATTGGATTGCAATATTCAATTCTGTGAATAAAAAAAAAAAAAAGAAAAGAAATGAACCACCCTGCAAACTGACATATTAGTTACGAAATAATGGTGATTCACTCAAACTCCAAGTACTTGTCAAAAAATGTCACATAAAAAAACAAAGAAAAGTATCCTAATTTGCTTCAAACGCTTAGCGCATATAACAGTCTGGAAATATAAAACTAGAAATCTTTCAACTGCAAGAAATCATATTCGAAAATGGAGTACGATCCGACTCGTTCATCGGTTATGAAACAGGCAGCTTTTGAGGCGTGCTTGGATGCGGAAACGAATTCAATGGTTATGGACGGCTGTTCAACCAAAAAAGGAGCCTTTGATATGAGAGAAAGAGCCCTCATTTTGTCACACCAAGTGAGAGCTTTCTCGATCACTTTCTTGTTCTTTCTTCTTGTTTGATATGTCCAGAAATTGTAAATCTTGTGTGTGGCCTATATGGGGTCTGTTTGGTTTGTGAGAAATAGAGGAAAACATAGAAAACGTATATCTTTTCAAGCACTTTGGGTGGTTTATGTAACCATTCTTTCTACATTCTCTTTCGTTTCCAAGAAAAAAACGAAAATGAGAAAATACAATAAAAGTTTAGTGTAGAAGAGAATCAAAGAATGCAACAAACGAAATATACAAAATGCATTTCTTACAACTAAAACCAAGAAAAGAATTTCATGATAATGTAAGTGACATTGAAGAAGTTGTAGTTAAGATCCCATGAAGAAGCTCCTTTCAAGATTTCGTCTCTTTTTTGTTGACCAACTTTCCTTACAAGATTTGATGTTCATTAGCTCCCTTAATACCCCTCCATTATCATTTTGCCGGTTGTTTAAACTGAACAATTAAGCAAAGAAACCAAAATAGGCTCCTCCTAACGGCTTTTGATGTCGACATTTGATTTGAAAAAACCATAGGAGGGAAACATAGAGACTTCATTTACAAGCTCTCTCGCTCTCTGTGGTTCACTAAAGGTGCATGAGGTCTGTTTCTTTATAAAAGTGGGAATATCAAGTTCTGAACAAAAATGGTCTGACCACTCTTTCGTGTGGGTTGCTTCAATGGAATTTATTTCAAATTTTATTGCTAGTAACTTTGGGTAAAAGAATATATGACATTGCTCGTGTATGTGAAAAGAGTGAATGAGAATAATGTTGGAAAGACATTCTGTTTTTGAATTTTGAAAATAAATTTCTGTGCTGGACAAAAGTTTCAAGCTTTCAGCAGAGAGAAGTTTTAATAAGGTGTGTATAATTCATCATGTATTATGTATCCAATTCCAATAACATACTATTACATATATTTTGGAAATTATAATTATAACGATTAACGACAATTTTGTACCAAAATCTGTACATACTCTCTCGACTCTTGCACAAAGGTAGCTGATTGAAATAGGTGGAGTGCATTCACCAGCTTTCTTTGTATGCATTAGTATATGGCCCGTTTTATTGGCACCTAGTAGTATTATCTTCACACAAAGTTATATTCATATAATTATTGTCAAAATAACATTGTAGTATAAGTAATATTAGATTGTTTAAATTTAGGGATAATCCTTAAAAACTGTCTGTAGTTTGAAAAAAATCTTTACTCTGCCATCTCTAGTTTGATTTATCCGAAATACCATCTGATTGTAATTTAAATACTTAAAGTGGAAGGATAATAATATCTTTGATCATCACTGATTCCATTAATTTGAAAATGTTGATTATTTGACTCTATAAACAAAAAGGAAAACGTTAATAAAAATTAATTAACATATAAAATAATAGTAAAATATAATAATACAAAAATTAAAATAAATAATATTAAAATATAATAATACAATATTAAAATTAAACATAAATAAAAATCCGAATTTTTATTTCTCTAACCTACCAATATCTCTCTCTCCCCTCTTTTCCTCTCTTATATCTCCATCTCCGATCACTTTTTTCTCTGGACAGTGATGATGACAACGATCTAGTGGGTTCGTACCGATGGTAGTGATAGAGGTTAGATGGTTTGGTAGCCTAGTGGTTCATGATTTGGTGGTTTGACAATTTGGTTCAAGATTGTCAACCATCCACCAGATCGGTCATGGATGGAAATTATTGTGAGATTGATGATGATTCATGTTGGTTTGATGATTGATGATCATTTTTGCGAGAGATTGATGATAATTGGTATGGGTTTTCAAGCAGCTGAAAACCTATAAATTTGGGTTTCATACTAATTGGAAATCCAGATGATAAGAGAGAAGAAAGAGAGAGAGAAAGGATGAGAGGAGATGAGACAGAAAGAGGTAGAAAATGGTGCTAGGATTAAAGCTGAAGATGGAGATAGAATCCTCTGCATTCGTGTCTAGTGGATAAGTTGATCTCCACCATCCATGTCACCATCAGATGGACGGTGAATATCAGTTTTTATTAATTTATAGTTTTTATTTTTTGTTGTGTGTATTTTTGGGATAACTCAAATGGGTTGGTAAAAGTGTAAAGACCCAACAGACACAAGGGCCTAAATTACCAAACCCCAGCAGAATATTGGACGAGCAGTTCATGTGTAAGCAAGCCAGCAAACAGATAGATGAGCTCCAGAATGAGCTGCAGGCTGCAGCTCGCTCAGAGCAACTCCAGCTCTCAGCTTCCAGGATGCTCAGTTGGAGCTCCCAGCTCGCAGATCACCAGTCAACTACGATCAAAAATGTCAGATCGATTACAGCTCAAGACGTATCGTACACGCCAACTCCGTCAAAGATTACACATGGATTACAAAGATCTTATGTAGCCAGCTTGGGTTAGCCACTTGGATTAGCCGTCTAAGCAATATGCATTGACAGCTGTCAGACGCATAAAATGTGACTCAGGCGTGTTAAATACAATCCTGAAGCATTAAGTGTAATGATCATTATATTTTAACTAATTAGGTGTTACTGTAGCACATTCCTCTATCTATAAAATAGGGGTGAAAATCTTTGTTTAGGGGGTGGGGTTGATCTGCCCTTTCTCTCTTCTCCTCCACTGTAACCAGAAAAAATAGTAATAACAGTGACTGCTTCTCCACCATCAGAGCAGACACCGTGAATGTAGGCTTTCTTTTTGGTCGAACCACGTAAATTTTGTGTTCTAATTCTTCCTATTTACCTCTATTCTCTTGCTTTTATTATAGTTTTCATTGATTTACAGTCTTGGGTTATGAAGAACCTGGTTGACTAATTTTCAACATAAACATTTTTAAATATTATTTTACATTTTTCTATTTGTTATTTTTAAATTAAAAAATCTTAGTCAAGGACAAAAACATATTTTTATAATATACACTTCTCAAATTTCACTTTTCTGTTAATTTTGTAACAATACGGTGATTTTAGATAAAAATAAAACTAGAATAAGAGAAATAAGAATTTTTTTTAAACTATGGGTGATTTTTACGGATTATACCTTAAATTTATTTTTAATTGATGCAAAAATGAATTATGATTAATATCATCTAATAATTTACATGATAATTAAAACTTACACGTCAAACTATCAATATAGTTATTATTCTAATAAAAGTTTGAATGGATTTTTTATGCCCTCATTCAAGTTTTGGGCCAATTTAGAAAGAGGAAGCGATTGCAGCCCTAAATTACTTTTTCACGTTGGTCCATGTTGTCGGCGGCCTGCCAATGTTGTCGAGTATGGTTGTAATTTTAACGCTGTAATTCTAGCTGGATCTATTAATTGTTGAAGCTCATTGTATAATGTCATCAATACCAAGAAAGATTAAAATTACAAAACAATTTCGTAAGAGCTTGCATCATCGTATCACTTGTCGGGTTGACCTCATTGTATAATATCATCAATAACGACAAAGATTAAAATTACAAAACAATTTCGTAAGAGATTGCATCATCATATCATTGACTTGACGCCTTGAAACCCACGAAGTCTTTTATGGATGTTTCCACGAATAATGCTTACTTAATCTTAAAAAAAAAAAAAATTGCATTATGCTCCCTTCTAAAGAATTTTTAATGTTCTCAAACACCAGCATTAGCATGCAAATTAAAGGAGTATATGGGTTAGTTCATATTAAATTTAAATTTAAAATAAATAAATAAATGATATGATAAGTCGTAGATAATTATCATTAATTCCCACCAAATAGGTAAGTAGATTGTATTAGATTAAAGAATTTGTAGGTGTTTTTTTCAATGAATTTCATAACAAAGAGTTTATAATAAATATTATTGTTTGAGAAATTACAGTTTAAAAAAAAAAAAAAATTCCCTCCGTTAGCATTATTCTTCAAAATTTTTCCTTTAATTTTATTTTTCACCCAAACTTCACTTAAGTTAGTGTTATCCTCCAAAATTGCCATTAGCATTGGTATTTCATTGGTCAGTTGTTAAAGCTAGAAAGGTTAAAGAGGTGAATCACTAGAAATCTAATGTTAAAATATTTAAATTGAAATAATAAAATTTTCTCCCTCTTACAAATAAGGGATTTTCTTCATGTAGACCGAATGTCAATTTATGGAGGAAATTAGTGAGAACTCTTTCTCTTGATTTCTTATCTCTTTTACATATATATACATTTTCTTTCTTTTTCTTTTTTATTTTGATAAAGTATACTCTGTATTTCTCCCTAATCTCCCTTTCTCTTTTTTATGGTTTTGGTTGTTGTTACAATTTGATCATGGTAGTGATGGTTGGGTGCTTTGGTGTAATTATGGGTATTTAGCTTTTTGAGTACAAATGGCGATCTCCAACTAATTGATATAGCACATTATCATAGGTGGAGGAGATCGATGAGGAGATCGTCAACCATCTTTATTGGGTTAGCCTTTTTTTTTTTCATTTTTATTTTTTATGATGAGATTTCAATAATTTATTAGTATTAGTTTATAAACACTTTGAAATTAGAAAAATCATGTCTGGTAGATATTAAATGATAAAGCAGACTTTTCACTTTTCAATTTAGAATACCCTTAGCAAAAGGAGGGAACATAAAGAAACGTAAGACTGGGACAGGGAACTTGAAGAATAATACAAAGTGTAGGAACATTTGATAATTTTCTTAAGTTCAATAGAATATATTTTTTTCATGCAAACTAAATTTCGTGACTGCCAAGTCCCAACAACCATCCACTTTCACGGGCTCAAAAGTCAAAAGTTGAACATGTGATCGAAGCTTCATTGAATGATCCAGTTGACTGAAACACGAGCTGAGACTTGGTAACCCAGCAAACAAAGTAATGATCACTCAATAAATAAGGCTCGGCAGATGTTATGTCAAGCAAACAAAAACAAACTTTCAAGTGCAAGCAGTAGTGCTGAAAGTTTGAAACGCCGAAAACCAAACAATGGCAGACGAAGTGAAGTTGTTTGGGGTGTACTGGAGCCCATTTAGTCGGAAAGTGGAGGCTGTATTGAAACTGAAAGGTGTGGAATATGAGTACATAGAAGAGGACCTAAGCAACAAGAGTGATTTGCTTCTCAAATACAACCCTGTTCACAAGAAAATCCCTGTGCTGGTTCACAATGGAAAGCCAATCGCAGAGTCTCTTGTCATCATTGAATACATTGATGAGACTTGGAAACACAACCCCATCTTGCCACAACATCCTTATGAGCGAGCCCTGGTTCGTTTCTGGGCAAAATTCATTGATGACAAGGCAAGTATCACTTTTGATTTTTTCTCTATAATGTCTTCTTTTATATTTCAATGATTTAATTTGGAGTACTTCCAAGTATCTTTGGATTGCGTATATAATTAAGCGGGCCTTAATTCGTTATGCAGTGCCTGCCTGCACTAATGAAATTGATCCGGAGTAAAGGGGACGAGAGAGAGGAGGCCATCAAAGAAGCAAATGAGCATCTAAACACACTTGAAAATGAACTCAAAGACAAGAAGTTCTTCGGAGGAGAAGACATTGGACTGGTTGATATAGTTGCAAACTTCATAGGATTCTGGTTCGGATTACTTCAAGAAGTTTCAGGATTGAAGTTACTGACAGAAGAGAAATTCCCCAAACTATACAAATGGAGTCAGGACTATGTCACTCACAGTCTTATCAAGGAAAATCTCCCTCCAAGAGACAGACTGATTGCCTTATTTTCTGATCTTTTTGAAGCTTCTTCCAAGTGAAAATTTTAGTGGTTGATGTATGCGTACGTCTATTTATATATTTCTTGTGTTTTTGTAATATCAGCCACTCCTTACTTACATCGATTAACTATCGATTAACTCTTGATTGATTGAGAGTGATTGAAAAGTAATTGTAAAATGATTGAAAGTGACTAAGGAGATGATTCAGTTATCTTTCCTACTCTAGATTCAGTAATATATATACTTGTACTCTTGGTTGAATAAAATATAATTATCCCTTTTTTTTTTCTAATCTACTATGATCCTTATGCTTTTTGTTATGCCCTCTGTTATGAGGAACTAAATCAATGCACAGAAATGATTAAGAGAACGACTGGAGAAAAAACATTTCTGGAGAAACACAAAGAAGACCTGAAGAGGAATCAATAATGCCCAAACACTCAGAGACAATGGAGGACACACAGTCAGATGAATTGAATAAAGGGCCTGAAAAGGAGCCAAAGACAATGGAGGTAATATCGACAAGGCCTGGAAAGGAGCTTGGAGACCTGGGGTCCAAGTTAGAGGATGAATTAAATGCAATAGAAGAGGAATTGAATGTAGGAAGTCAACGCAAGCTCTGAACTCAGGTGGATCACTATGTCAGTGAAAGCTTGGAAAATGGTTTAGTCGATCCTTAATTGCCAGAGCCTAGTAGTAATTCTGATGATATGATATTGATAGCAGAGAGTTGTGGAAATGCTGCTTGTTACAGTAGGATTTACCCTTTGTTCTACCATACTAAATTTGTTTTGATATCTTTCATTATGGTTGGAATTTACAATCTAGAGACGTGGGTAATTATGACTGAAGCTGAAACTTGGATGGAATGTGCATAGGTGATGATGAAATTGATTGCTTGCATCCAACTAGCTTATTATGAATATCTAGAGAGTTAATGGTTTGTTTTACATGTTATTGAATTTTAATACCTTGCAACTGAATAGCAAGGTAAAATCAGCGTTGTTGTGATCTCTTGATGGATATTGTTAATTTGTTTGATTGATGGTTGTGCTTTAAAGTCCAGTCTAGTGACTCATGGCAAGCCACCCTTTTTTCTTTTAGCAACAGTGATTTTGTCGTATTCAGGAGCATCCACTTGATCAAAGCCTCCCTAGTATAAAGATTTTATTAATTGTTCTGGTGAAGTTTACCTAAACTTTAATATATATAAAAATGAAAAGAAAAAAGTTTTTTTTTTTTGTTAGATTTAAAATTTTCATACATTATTATCATTTTATAAATATAGGATACAGTAATTAGCTCTAGTAGATAATGAGTAAAGATGACCTTTACCTTCTCAATTTAAGGGTCCTTCTCTATAGTTTTATTAGGATCAGTCAAATCCAACTGTTAGGTGTTTGGGAACAAAACTGGGCCGCGTAGTTTCAAAACAATAATAAAAAAAATGTGCCCGGTAGACTTTTTCCGAATTTCTTCTGCCAACACTCTTCCACAATTAAATATAGCATATGAAGACTGGATTTTTCATTATCAGCTTTTAGTAGGTTGGTTATTGACTTTGATGACTGATCAATTCTTGCAAAAATGGTAGGCTTAACCACATCACATCAGGTGTGCACAGAGCTTGTGACTATATTCATTAATCAAAGCATGGTACACACCATGGATTATCAACAACAAATGCAAGGTACAGTTAAAGGAGCCCCGACGCTTGGCAGACTAAATGGCAGTAGCAGGTCACCCTATTTCCACTTTTGAACTTACTACTATTGTTTTGGCAGGTCTAGATCATGTATGTGACAACGTGGTGTCTCTAATTTCGCTTCAAAAGGCCACAATCACATGGTTTTTACGTGTTTTTTTATTTGTTTAATTACTTTCTTTTACTTGTTTGGACCTTGGATTTTGGATTTTTCCTTTTTGGTAGCTACTCGGCACTTGCTATGTGATCAAGTAGAAATTTTCTTGTGCCTTTATGAATTTTTGAGATTGCATGAGACATTTGAATTATGTTTTTATGACTTTTCAGATGAGACATTTGAATTCTTATTTTTCAAGGTATCTAGTATATTATGATCATGAAATTGTGTTAAAGTGAATTTTGAGATTATATGAAATAAGTTTTATGATATTCTGCAGTCATATGATTATATTTTGGCCATATGAATTTTTTTTATAAGTTTGATTAGGTTTTATGATATTTTGTAGTTATATGATTATATTTTGGCTTTATGAATTTTTTTTTTATTTTTAAAGATTTGACTAGGTTTGACCCCATTGACCGTTGATCAATGGTCAAATCGCTTAGACGTTTGGCACCAAACAACCAACCGCCTAACGCCTAGTGCTTTCTAAAGTATTGTTACTTCCACAAATAAAAGATAGAAACTCCTACCAAAAAGAAGTTCATACCCACACATTGTATTTTGATTAAATAAGAATAGGACCTGAAATCTTAATCCTAAGATATACTAAACTACTCCTACTAAAAGATTATATGTATAGTGAAATTAACTTCGTTGTTGCCTTATTGACAAATTTTGTTTTGTAGTTGTTGGTTTGAATACCGGGAAATTGCTGTAATGTTGTTCATATTTTTAACATTTATCATGCATCACAATCAATCTCCTTATTTTTAAGGAACTAATAGCAAAGTAGCAAGGCCAAATTAGTCAGGACAATTCTTTTCAAATCTAACATTTAACTAGGTGTACCTTCAACATATATAATTCTTTTATAATGAGAAAGATACTACATAAAAGATGACATAAAATTGATGTACCATATGATATTCTGATTATAAGTGAATATGAATTTATTAAGAAAACACTTGCGACTAGGATCTTTAATCACCGAATCCATTTCCAGATTCGTATCCAGGTTCACTTCTAGACCCGTTTCCAGGTTTGCTTCCGATCCGTGTTCGGATTCGTATCCAGGTCCGTATACAACTCAAGTGCCGTAGCCTCCTCCAGATCGAGGTCTACCTCCACCTGCCCCGCGGGCACCTTTCAATGGGCTTCGTGGGTAAGATAATTTGATTCCTCTAACAATATGCCAAGTGGTACTTGAGTGCCCTTCTGTTGCACAACAATGTTGTCCCTGTTATCTGCTACTCTTGCGCTATTGTCTTCATCAAATCATGATAACAAACAGGTAGCTAAGTAGCCATAGTGCATATATACATTTATATATATATATATATAAACACAAACAACTTATTCAACAACTTTTTTCCTATTTTTTAAGGGTGGCGAGCCAAGCCGTCCAATGGAATTCTTACTACCTATTTACTTTCCACACCCACGTTTAAATTTTAAAATGATTTATTTACTCTTTACACCTTTAAAATTAGCAAAACTAATCTTAAAGATAATCACTTTTAACCACATATATATATATATATATGTTTTTTACCTAACCTATTATAATATTTTATTATTTTTCCCACCCAATAGTATCTCAAAGAAAAAAAAAAGACAAAAAACAAAATTCAAACTGATCTAACAAATAGAAAATTACTCAAAATGGCCTAAAATTAAGGACTCTTATTATTTTTGTCCCTGCCTAAATCCAAACTTTGTCAATCTGAAATCTGAAAGCTTGCAATTGTATACCTGGAAGATAAAATATGATACATAAGCAACATAGGTAAGCACAATTTGAGGATTAACAATATATGCTAATTAAGATTGAAAATTAAAATATCAAAAATAAATAATGGTGAGACTAAATTCTTAATTATCCCATTCAACAAAATATTAGAGCCTCAAAATCTCGATGGATAACATTCTTCCCCCAAGAGTGCAAGAAAGTGGGGCTTTAATTAGCATCATGGATTGTAATTTTAAGTTGTTCATCCCATAGAAGAGGTGTAATAAGGTTTTGACAGGAGTCTAAACTTATAATTTTGCATTATAGTTGAAAGTGAAACGTAACTTCAAAATTATAAAATAAGTTGATTCAATCTTTATGTTCTTTATGTTAATTTTATCTTGTACATTTATTTCAAATTCAGTATAAAAAAATATATAAGGATTAATTGAATAACACAGATACCTTCTTTCTAGCTAGTATTCTTGTGTGCTTTTTGGTGTTGCTTACTGCGACATTTCATTTGTGAGAACTTGTTTTATTGTATATATAACATATCTCTCATTATTTTATGTATGTCAACAAGATAGGAAACCCAAATTCGATACATGAATATATAATATCAATGAATTGTTTGGTGTACTATTTCATTATAACTCAAGAATTGTTGATTCTGGAGGAACTAAATCGATGCTTAGAAATGAGTAGAGAGAAACATATTTTGGGTGAAACATTTCAGACTGGAGAAGAATCAAGCTCAGAGACACTGGAAGATTCAAAACGAAGACCTGAAGAGGAGCCAATGCCCGAAAGCTCAAAGACAAGGGAGCAAATACAGAGAAGACCTGGACAGGAGACAATTCCTGTGATTTCAGACTTGGGGACAGTGGAGGTGACACTTCCTGAGAGCTCAGATTCAAAGAGAACGAAGTCAATACCAACAAAACCTGAGAATGAAAATCTAATGCTGGATGATAATGATAGCAGAGACAGTGAGATGTGGTAATGTTTCTTTATGTAAATGCTGCTAGTGAAGTAGAGTGCACACCCTTTTTCTGAGACTACATTTATTTGATTTTTTTTTTTTTTTTCATTAAGTTTGGATTTACAATTTCCAGTGTGTAATCTTGACTAAACCTGGAACGTTGATGGAATGTGCATAGGTAATGAAATTGATTGCATCCAACAAGCTTACTGTGAATATATTCAGAGTTCATGGTTTGTCTTAAATGTGATTGAATTCGCATATAGCTTGCAACTGACAGGCACAGGTTCTATTTTACACGCATTACAGTGGTGGTATAAACTTTGTGCAAAAAGACCAATTTGAGTAGGAACAAGTACAATGTTTTTATCACAAAATAGAAACCTTTACAAATAAAAACTGAAACTGTTAAGGGCAATATGTATAATTACTATAAATTTGCTTAATAGAAAAAGCTGACTCATAATCTCTTTAATATCTGATGTTATCATGTTCAAATAATATGGACTTTTAATCGTAAATGTCTAGAGACTTGATCATCATTATAGGGAGTACTGATTTCTAAAAGTGCTACTCCCACATTCTTTTTCTTTCTAAAATCATTTGTTTTTCTGTTCTTCCAAATGATATATCAACAAATTGTAAAGGGCATCAGCGAAAGTAATGATTCATCCCCTTCCTATTATCCACCGCAGGCAGCAGCAGCTCCAGGAAGGAACAAATCCCACCCGTAGAGCAAGTGTAAGCTAGTAAGACAATATTGTTATCACCTCTTAATGAAGTGTATAATAAATGAAGATCTATCCGTGGTTTTCTCCACAAATTTTTTAAATTTTAACACATTTTCACTTATTTATCGTTTCTTGCTTAAAGTTAGGGGGTAAAATTGCCCTTCTACTTGAAATTTTAATAATAATAAAGCAGTATGAGGAGGGATTGAAAGAATGAACCATGGAGGAACCTCTCGTAGTTCAAAAACGATCCTGCTACAAACTCGTTATTTGTGATTTTTAATTTTTAAATGAAACTAAAACAGCAATAAAATTAAACAGCAGGGGTCGGGTGCGTCCCCGAGTATACCAGGCCGATGGATAAGAATTCAGAAGGATTCTACAGCAAATCGGAAAAATTGTTTCATGCCACCAAACAAAGGGCTGCAGTTTGAAACTACTCTACATAAAACCTAGAGCACAAGATTGATGATTCCCGACTGCTGAGATTCCACTAATCACATAAGTATATCTATTCTGCTGTTGAAATGTTTCCTATCTTTTGTCATCCCACCTCACAACTTTCAGCTGTTAATCCTCTCGAAAAAATACAAATACCCCATCTCCTTCGGAGGGTTAACAGAAGCTCCGACCTTGTCATCATTGAAAATAACCCATCTACCATCTTTAACAATGTGAGCAACGTAGTGACCACATTGGGTAGAGGTTCCCATATGGCTCACTATTCCAAAAAGTCGGTATTCTGCAAAAACAGTTTGAATTATAACACGTTCTCGTATATGACTATAACTTTCGAATAAAATAGCTGTTAATGAAAATGTTAAGCACTTCAACATCCTACTGCAGTTATCTTGTCAACTTGATAAAATCCTATGACAAACTAGTAATAAGTTTCGATATTCGATTTAAAGAAGTACAAAATAGCAAAACAGAAAAAATACAAGCTTTTAACTTTCTACATCCCTATCCTTAACATTTCTGTTGGCCTAAACAATGTTTGAAGTTCAATAAATCAAACCAAATGAATAAATTTCACCATCACCACTGTGATGGTATCTCACAGCCTACCTTATCATTATACTACATACCAATCTGGCCTCTATAAAGAAAGAAAGGGAAAAAAAAAAAAACCCTAAAATACTCAGATCTAATTCATCTTCATTAATCGGGGTCACACTTGTGCTTTGGAGCAAAAGATAAACTAAAACAAAGTAAAACCTACAGCTAGAGTCACTGGTCTATGGTCCAAGATATTCACAATTAATGCATAGAATAAGTAAACACTATTTGCATTAACATGAAAGACATAAAGCACAAGAGTTTTCATTATTATTATTATTTATTTATTTATTTTTAACAAAAAGGAGTTTATAATGCCTTTTCAGAGAAAAAAAAAAAACAGAGTTTATAATGTACAAACAGAATAAAAAGGAAGAGGTTTAAGAAACTAACTCCCTCCTCCATCTGTTAGACCAGCATCGGCTGGAGTTTGTGCAGTGCTTGAAGTTGTTGCATCCATATCTGATACAGCAGAAGCATCAGGATTGTTAAATATCCAATCTGTTGCTTTCTCGATGTCACCACCCTGTAAAGATTCATACATAAAAGAAACAGTTTGAGATTTTCTGGTAATATTAAAAACAACGTAGTCAGATGTACTTCCTATCATAAAAGAACATAGGAGGTGAAAAAACTTTACCGACGCCTTCAATGCCTTCCTAGCAACCTCTTCTTGGAAACCAAATGATATCAAAGTGTCTAATTTTGATTGGTCAACTGTTGCACATTGTGCTCCTTGGGACAGAGGAGCATCTATATCTGAAACAAGAAATATCAATACATATCAATTGACAATTACTTTAGTGCTAGAAAAGTACAGAAAAATTGTCAAAAGCTGGATCATGCTTGGACACGATTGTTTACCCAGCTGACGAAAGCTTTAGTTTTGAAGTACCTGGATCATCCATGTGAGAAAGCAACCAATTCATTGCCTCTTCCACTCCACTGTTTGAGGTATTTATGGCAGCTTTCTGGCAATGAAGATGGTTAAATCCCATTGAAACAAGCTGAAAAACAATATCCTCATTGGCAACAGGCTTATTTGACTCGGACTCATCACCAGACCCTGTGCAATATAGACAGCCATACACAAAATCTAGTCAGTGATTTCTTCTTTTATTTTTCTTCCCTCAGACGAGACGATTCTTGTTTTCTGTTTTTCCCTTGCATATTGCTTGAGGTGTTTCAAACTACTATAATTTCAGCTAACCATAATTCTTTGACCCGAAAAAAAAAAAAGGTGAAACTGTCTTCAGCTCTGATTCAGGGAATTGCATCTTAAAATATGGCCACTCCATATTATCCAGGAACTACATCTCAAAAAAATGGCTATCTACTATTATCCAGGAACTATAAATATAGACAAATTCAGAGTAGCCACCCCATTGCACATGCACTGACATAAATTTATAATTATCTATTAATCGTTTGTTCTAATCACAGTTGTGTACTTCATAAAAGTGATGAAACATTCAGTAGCATTCAAATTTGACAGTTTCAGTTTCTAAATAATGGCCACAATGCAGCATCCATGTCAGGAACAGAAAATTATAAAAGTTGTTTAGTTACATAGAGTGGTGTTTTCGACTTTTCATGTTTATTAATCACATCCAAAACTAAATTCGAAAATTCTAGAAAGTATCACATAATACCTTCCGGTAGTAGCTCCTCCCCAGGTTGAAGGCCTTTGCTGCGCATGAGACTGATATCTATGATATCTGGAACATCTATATAGACATCTGGAAGAACATATTCAATAAACAAGCAAAGTACTCAAACACAAGGACAATTGATGAAATACAACGGTGTCCAACAAAAGTCAAGAAACAACAAGAAAGTTACCAAGCTTTTTGGGCACCCATCCCGCCTCCATAACAAATTTCCGCATGTGCAACACCAAATAATCAGGGAATGAAGTTAAACCAGTAGTCCTGCAGCACAAAATAAACATCAGCATTCTAATTAATATGACTATGAACACTCTAATAACATTGACCATTATCTAAAAGTTAAGGACTTATAAATAGTTAGCATAAACATCCTTAACAACTTTGACAAAACTTATTTCATTTAAAAAGGCAATAATTTGTCAACTAACATAAATATCCAAAATTAAAATTAAATTAAAAAAAAACAACATGGAAGCCTGTATGTAACCATGTCAAATCTGAACTAATCTAATATTCAATCCAACTACTGCCATGACTAAAACACTAAAATAACATGCAAGCAGGTTAAAAAAAGAGCAATTCTTACTTGACTGCTGTTGTCTTAGCCTTCAGGGCAGTGCTGTAAAAATCATGTATCTCCTCCGGAGCAGAAAAGGTTGCAAGGCATGCTTCTAAAGGTACTCTCGGACGTACAATCTTATCAGTAGATCTGCTAGAAGTAGATATATTCAGTAAGAATTCAAATATGAGTAAAAGCATGACCTTGAATCCATTAAGACTTACACATCCTCCCCTTCTGAAGTCTTTTGAGCTTTCAATTTGTTGAAGGCTGCTAGTTCTTCTGAATTCTCAAATGATAAAGACATTAGCCACAAAAACTGGAAAGTATGTCTACAGGATACAAGTAAAGAAATGCACCTTTATTAGTAGCTTCATGCAACGGAATATTCAATGAAAGAATGTAGTCAAGCCTTCTATTATAAGCAACCTTGCCGGATGAGCATGCAAAACGATCTTCAATGCCAAATTTGAAACTTTTCGTGGGATCCAGTTCAGGTTTTCCAGAATGAGCACGTTCAACTTGATCAACAAAATGTAGGAAAAATTCCAAAGCATCCTACAAGCGAAAAGAGTTAAAGCATTCATGTAAGACAGTTACCCAGAACAGGAATGAACATAGGAAATTTCATCCCCCAAACACTTTCCTTTACAAAACATTCAACAATGATGTTCACACTCATATTAAAGAATTCCAAAAGTTCAACCACCCAAGTATTTCAGAAAAGCAACCCAACCTTCTATATCATCTCCACCATGAGTGATGTCTCATGTTATAGCAAAAAATGACAACTCTGTTTTTATGTAATAGGACCTTCCAGTTGCTTATATAAGATATGTAATGTTGTCATTTTTCAAAACAAAAACACCCTTGCATAATACAAGGAAAAAAACAGCATGTTTCCACCAAAAATTCATCTCAAAATCATGACTGATCTAATAAAACAGTTATGATTAACATACCTGCTGTCTCATGGAAGAAAACTCAGGATGACTGGCAGCAATAACCGACTTAAACATACGAGGGGTTATCCCTTCTTGTTTCTGAAATGTTAAGAGGATGGATCAAGAGACTTATAAAGATAAACATAATGGTTGAAAAAAGATTTTAAAACAAAAACAAAGACATATACAATATGAACAGGAAGTGTGTGCAAACAATCAAGCAATAAGAAAAAATCAAGGCTAATCATCAAAACACATGGTTATGGCTATGTATTAAAAACCAATGACAAGAATATTTTGATATTTAATAATCAAACTCCTTAAAACATACATATTGCATAGCTACACAATATATGACAGAGGAACAAGCAGTTTGCAGTTGAGATGTTGCAACAAAACTGACACAGTTACAGAGCATGCACAATATCAGCATATTGGTCTCAAAAACAACTGGTATCTATTAATTAGCAATGCTGTGGTGCAGATTTACAAATCTAAAGGAGCATGCACAATATCAGCATATCAACATAAGGTTCAGCAGAATGCTTACAGTGCCTGTCGCAGTTGCAGCATTGGCAGTATCATCTTTCTGGGCAACAGATTAAACAAAAGTGAACCTAACTGGGAAGAGAGTATGAATATGGTATAAAGGAATCAACATAATAATAGTTGCTATACCTTAACTGCTGGAACTGAGTATTTACCAGATAGCAAACCATGTGCCAGCTTTGTTCTGTAATACAGAAAAGCATTACCAGATAGTAAACTCATGATTTACACAAGTCTTCCATAGAATAACTATCCCTAAATTGTGATCAGTCTAATTGATTTATTATTTTTCAGTAACTGGGAAGGAACTTAAAAAAGGTGGCATGTAGAAAAGAACAGAAAGCAACATCAGATCACCCAACAAGGATATTAAACAAGAGTCACTCTATTTAAAAACACACTCGGGTACTAAGAATTAATAATCACCAATATTCATCACAAGGAATGAATTGTTAAAATGTCGCTGTGATTAGCAACACCAAGGCCACAATAATTATCACATAACAAAAACAACAATTAACAAAGTGAGGTGCTAATAACTTACAACTGTGTATTGAGATCTACTGTTGGATCAGCAGGTGCTGTGTTGAAAGCCAATTTTAAGTTTTGATTCAAGTAGTAACTGCCAATTTCAAAACAAAAAATCATAATCTATTAAGAATATACAATATCTGAACTCAAAGCAAGTAAATCATCCATAAGATTGTAACAAGTACATATCAATGAAATAAACTGACCGTGAACAGAAGGAGCGCGTAGAGAACACAACTTGCATAGTTGCTGCCAGATAGCAGCTGCAAGGAAACAAAGTTAGAAAATAAGTAACTTGAATTTAATACATTGTCTAACACCACTCCACAAGTATAAACATTACCTGTTTCCGATATTTACAAGTCCTGTATAACCAGGTCCACAAAGTGGTTCCACATCCTGTCCACTCTCTTGAATTCGGTTCCAATCAAAGTTGGTATTTTGATCAATTTCCTTTTCAGCAGTTGTCATTTCAGTCTGAATTTAAACAAGTGAGATTAACTTCTAATCACATCTAAGTCATCCATGTAATAAAGTAAACCATATTTAAGGCCAACACCAACAATATTTGTGGGGATACAAACCACTATCTAAAATAACATAAATTATGATCAATTTGAAATTTCACTTTTCACTGCAAAATAGAAATGGTCTATAGGAAGTACATGAGGAACAAAAGTCTGTAACTACAACAGATAAGACACAATGGATGAGGATGAAATTAAATCATACCAAAACTGTCACCTAACTCAAAACCAATCATAAGGAGCATTCAATAATCAAACTGCCAATATAGTTATTTACACGATCATTAAAAAAGACTGAAAAAATAAATTTATTAACAATGTGTAAATCAACACATGCTTTCTTAGGGCTCCAGATCCTAAAGATTTTAAAAGTTTTAATTTGTTGGCAAAATAAACCAAGATAAAAAAATAAATCCATTCATTCAGGAGAAATTAATGAAACCCACACAATATATTTAGTCCTTTCAAAAAACATAAAATTTCAAAAAAAAAAAAAGAGAGAGAGAGAGAAACATAATTTTATAACCATAATGCATAAATGAACATGTACAACCTGTCATAAAAAACTATGTTGCACATTTTAAAATTCTGCTCAAACAACCATTAGGTCTCAATGCAGTAAATCAAAATTAAACAACCTTCTTTAATGATGAAAAATCAATGCCAAAAAATGCCAGATGCTGTGCTAGAAGTGGGTCCAATACAGAATCATCCTCTGGATAAGAGAAAACATCTGAGCTGCCACGATAAGATACCCATGATAAGTCCCAGAACAAGATCCTCAATGCAAAGGTTAAAAACTTGAAATGAGAAATCAATTGCATAAGAAATATTAAGTTATTAAAAAGTAAATTAGCCTTCAGATCATTCCAGACTGCCAGTGTTTTACAGAACCAAGCAGCACTTTCTAAGTCAGCAGTATCCTTTTCTAATGCAAAGCACAAAATTAAAAACAAGTACTACAAATTTGTGGATCGAGAAGAACTCTCTACATAAATAAACAATAATCACATATTACTTACGCAACATTGATCCCAAGCCTTGCATATAAAATAATTTCAGAGCTTAACAAGAAAGAATGATGCTAATCGTTAACTTCAATACATCTTTATTGCTTGATTCTCTAACTGAAACTCATCAGCAATGACACCTTTGACGCCTTTGGTTGCTAATCAACTATTTCAAGAACTTTTCAGAATAATCTTGCGGCAGTGAATCAAAAGTTTGTGGTATCTAGATCCATTATAAAAGTAAATAATTTTAACAATTAACCTAGCCTCTTCAACTCGTCAAAACAGCTTTTTCTCTTACTTACATAAAATACTAACCATTGTGGATAATTTAGTGATCAAAAATTATTTAGATTCCCTAAGACTAAAACGGCAATAGTCACCTCTTACATAAGGAACACATCAATTTTGTAAACCTAGTTTGGCGTTACTTATTACCAATGTTCTTCTGTTGACTCAATGTTACCCCAAAATTGATACCAGTCCTTTCACAAAAAGAGCTTGACACTTGAGCATGTCACCACAGAGAATAAGTGAAACTAATAGCAAACACTAATTTACTGCTAGAAACTATATCTGGAGAAACATTTTCTACTCCAAGAAAGCATTACCTGCTCCTTCTAGATCAGCAGTAATCGTCCCAAGCTTTACAGCAAGAGGGTAGCCTGTCTCCTTGTAGTGTTCAATAGCATGGTTGTTTCCACCAGTTCCATCCCAGTTTTTCCTCCCACAAAGGATCGTTCCGTCAGTTAGATTCAGCCAGAGATTGTCCTTCTTCTCACACTTAACACATTTCCACCCTGAGGGTGGAACAATAACACCACTGTCAATCTGCTGCAAATTCATCGCATATGCACTGACTTGCTTTGTATCAGCTGTCCAGGCTGCAACTTGCTCTTTACGCTCAGCACCCTCAGCCATCAAAATGGCATCGACTGCTAACCTTACCTGCATTGTTTGACACAAGAGACAACCAGATTATGTTCTTTGCTTCCTATGGTACAAATGTTTTCATATCAAATATATATATATACAAATACCTTCTCTGGCAACTCTACAGAAGGAAATGGAAGAGTTACATAATCAGGTAATATGACTATGCTGTGAGTTTCCTCATATTCTACTTCATTGTTGTCAAATCCCCCTTCAACACCTACAGAACAACCACACAGATTACCATATACTTGTCTGCCAAAATAGGGCCAACAAATAATAATAAATCAGTTTAGAATAGGTCTTTTTGACATTGGCAAGGAAAAAGATTCTAATAAATGTTAATTTTTTGTGTAATTATAAATTTTGGAACTTAAGAAGTTTAAGTCTTGACATGCAAATTCCAATATTCACCGAGTAATTTTTAAAATCACGTTCTGAAAATAACAATTTAGGAATGATTGTTTTAACGCATTGAAGGTTGTTCACTAAATTAAATTAAATTAAATTAGGATCTTTAGGCTTGTTACAAGCATTTAGGTGTTTTTTGAGCTTTTCAGGTTTCAAGTGAGTTTATGAATTACTAATCAATAAGTTTATATTTCAGTGAAAAGTGTCCCTAAAATATTTAAAATAAAAGAAAAATAATAATAATAAAAACAATAGCATGAACTGATGAAAGAAGATATAGCAGAAGCAAACTCAAAGCATAAACCACCTTTGTTGTTTATCCATAAGAATTTCACAATGACATCCTCTCATGCACATAAAATGAAAAGCATGCACTTCTGTTCACTAAAATATAATTAACCCTAAAATTCAAAAATGAAATCAATTCCAGATGAAATTTGGACTACACTAAATCAATTCCAGATGAAATTTGGACCACACAGAGATTACAATATCCCTATCCAGCTATCCCAATGTTTTTTATCTATACTCTTGGATTTGATGTATTCATAATATTACTTTCACTTCATGATGTAACTTTCACTTGGTAAAAGAATTTGTAAATTTAAAATAGTAGTTTTATGTCTCTTAGTCTACACGAACCTTGAAGCTTCTGCTTAACCTTGTATAGTAATGTCAGCAAATTGATACAATCCTTTCCCCTAAAAAAAAAATTGCCGCAGAGTGCAAGAAATCTAGATACACATAAACCAATCCCAAAAACTGGAGAATGATGTCAAATACCATGGTTTCATCAAAGCAGAAGAATAAACCATCATGTTTCACATACCTATAGCCAAGAGAGTTGGCTTTTTTGAAGGCCTATCTTCAGGAACCAACTTTCTTGTCTGCTTTATATGCAAATAAACCGGATCTCCAGTCTTCTCATAGTTCCAACCCACGCACTCCTTACCATAAGCAAGAAATGTATTCAGGTCGATGAACAACCCACCTTCAGATTTCTGCATAATACCACCAGAACCAAAACAAAGCATTAGACAATACATTTTACCCCTGTTTATTTGCAGATACTATGGTGTCAAGGAATAAAAAGAATCTTGAGAATACAGAGACCTCCTCTTAACTAGTCATAATAACTTCACTAGAATAAAAACATCCAAAAAAATAAGACTCAATGTAAAGAAAATTTACTCGACCATTTTCTGACGGAGGTGACAATCCTACAAGCCAAATCTTTAAAATGGAACATAACAAAAGGAAATAATAAACCAGAAAAGCAATTCCAAATTTCTTGTTAACATGTGCAAAGTTCACAACATCACAGCTAAATTACTGTAGTTTATTACCAATCCTACATTTTTTAATCATCCTAACAGAAGAACACAACATAATTGTAACAAGACAAAAAACTTGGAAGTAGACAACTTAAAATTTCCATTTAATTTGCAAGTCAAGCATAGTCAAAGCAAGCGAAAAAAAAAAAAAAGGGAAATGAATGAATTTTCGTTCACATGCATCAGGTCTACGAAACCCAAACCATTCAATTTCTTGTCAAAGTTGTCATACAAGAAAAGCATTAACTAAACCAAAAAGAAACCTAAATAGCCTAACCTTGATATATTTACACATAGAAATCTACACAAGCCATTACTTTCATTCAGATAGTATTAATCAAACTTCATTTTCCGTGTTGCCCTGTCACAATTTATCGTTCATCACGAACTAAAACTTTCACAATTTACCGTTAGTCATATGCTAAAACGTTTCACACTTTATCATCACAAACTGAAAGTAAGCAAACGAAACCATCACAAATACAAAATAAATGATCAAACAAATAGCTTCAATATCATCCCAGCAGTACCGTCTTTCATTTACTCACACACACACTCTCTCTCTCTCTCAAAGCCAAACAAACAACAATATAAAATAAAAATAAAAAACTAATAATAATAAATTTCAATTTTTCAAATTTTCCTGCTCTGCAACACAGCCAAAAATCAATCCATTTTAGTCTCCCAAACTTTCTCGGCAACAAAACAAACAACAAAACAACCACAAGAAATCATCAAATCAACACTACCAACACAAACAGTTAAAAATACTCCAATACAATATCCAAAACTCTTAACTGTTGAACTGAAGCCAAAACGGTAGCAGTACCTAGTCTGCTTTTTTCTAACTAATTTTTCAATTCCTACACTTTCTCGAGAAACAAACTGAAAATCGGAGGAAAATAATAGAGAGAGCGAGAGAGAGAGAGAAAAAGATAGAGACCGGAGTGTCGAAGGAGATGCAGCATTCTTGCTTGAAGATACGGTTGGTAGGCTCGGGGATCCGAACCCGAGAGAGATTGGATCGGAGCAGGTCCATAGGGTTTATCATTTTGAGTCTCTGAAGTAGTTACTCGTCTGTCGCTACAAAAAACGAAAATGAAATTTCTTGGACGAGATTGAAACTTAAAAAGAGAAAGAGTGAGAGAGAGAGAGAATCTGGTGCTTTGGTGTCAGACCAAGCAACAGCGCCGAAAAATTCAAGAGAAAGCGAGAGAGAGAGAGAGGAAAGTGTGTGTGTGTTGTGTCGTTGGTACATAGAAGAAGACGTCTTTGGTACCTTTGAAACCAGTCTTCTTTAGCGTCGTCTGTGAACGCTCGACTTCAATTTTCAATTTAACCAAGAAATGAACCATAGACTTTTTTAATGGGCTTCTTTGCTCTAGTACATCTCTCTTTAACTTTTATTTTATTTTCAATAAATAATATTTAATTCATTTTTTTTTAATACAATAACTGTGATTGGGACAGATCCAGAAGATCATTGGGACCAATCGAAAGAACACTGATGAGACAACTTGAGGGATTGCTCCTAATTAGAAGAAATTCATCTACACAGAGGTGGGAAAAAACTCACATGAGAGTGAAAGTTTAACCCATACGTAATGATAGGAGAATTGTTATTATAATAATAATAATTATTATTATATAAGACAATATTATATTGTATTATATATATATTTAGATTGGACGAGGAGTGTTGAACCCATATCATACACAATAGGAGGCATGAGGGTTGCTGGCAACGACTATTTAATTCTAATTTAATAATATAAAAATTAATTTTTTATATATTTTTTCTATATGATGGATTACTTAAACTCTAACTTCCCATAAAAAATCAAGATGAAAAGCAAAGTTTGAAGAGAATCCCAACCTTCTTTTAAAAAGAGTTTATATGTAGATTATATGAATAAACTTTAGAACATAAAGTACAACTAAAATATATAGATTAAATATGAACATTTAGTATTTGAAAATATATTTAACAAAGGTAAAATTTATTATAAAACATGTTAAATAGTAGGTCCACTCTAAGACCTCCTCCCCTTTGACGCCAATCTCACCTCCCTCATTTGCTCTTCCCTACCGACTACCTCACTCTTGTAATGCTCTCCCTCTCTCAACTTTATCTTCTTCATTTTCATTGAACATCTAGGTTGAGCGAATTGTAGGGATGGTTCAACATTTGGGTTTAAACAGACCTAAATAAAGATGTTCATATAAGCTTAACGAATCCAGATGAACCTAGATTGTAAAGATGTTTATCTAGGTTTGTCGATAAATGATTAAGGTTTTCGACTTGCCTTCTATTAAATTGACAACTTGACACTTATAAGCCATAGAGACAACGTCATTGAGGATGTGTGAAATCGAGTGAAGATGGTTGAGACAAGGAGAATTTGAAGTGGTGCTTGAAAACTAATAGAAATCTTTAAGTTAAATGTCAAGATCAGTTAGCTTTGTTTTGACGATGCCCCATTTGACCCTTTCACATATTTGAATATGGTTTCGAAAACCAGATTCATCTGGTTTATTAATGAACTTGAATTTATTATCAAAGTATAGGTTCGTTTGACCATCTAGTTTCAAAACCCAAAATTAGTTTTAAGTTTTGAAACCAAATCTAGTGGAGTTTATGGAATCTTTGGGTTTTGAAACCATGTTTGAAATTTGTGAGATGGACTAATCGCTCCATTTGTTATGAGATAAGGTCATCTGTTGAGGATTTGGATTCGAACTCATATCTTCAATAGATCTTTAACCTTTGAAAATTTTTGTCCAACCCAAATCTTCTTCTTGTTTTTTCAATTTTTTTTTTTTTGGGGAAAAATCATTTTAGTCCCTAACTTTTGGGAAAGTGTCAATTTTTTAACTATGTTTTCTAAAAAGACAAAATGAACCTTAACTTTTCAGAAAAGTGTCAAATTAGTCCCTTCCATCAGTCAACTAACGGTCAAACTTAACTGATAGCATACTAAATGGGGGTAAAATTGGTATTTTCAATTATAATGAAGGAAGATGTAAAAGGAAGATAAAATAAGTGAAAAAAAATCATTTAAAACAAATGAGAAAAAAAATTTTTAAAAAAAATCTCGTTCGACAAAATTATTTAAAAAAAAAAATCATTTTGTTAAATATGAATATTATCTCAAAGCATATACCAATTGTACCATAAATATATGGATCTCAAATATATAATATTATAGACTAAAAAAAATTAATAGATACAACAAAAATATTAAACAGATGGAGCAAGAGCAGAAACTGTAAAAATATTAAAAGTTAGAGCAGAAATTTTGAAAAAAAAAAAAAACAAAAATTACAAGCTAAAGTAGAAATTAAAAAAAAAAAATCACACCCATGAATAAAGATTTAATGAAAATTTTTAATTGTAAGGGTAAAATGATAATTTTACAATTAATAAATATACATAAGATCCTCAAACAAAGTTACGTCCAATTAAAAATTTTCTAAGGGTAAAACTGTAACTTTATGAAAATTATATGCAACTCATTAAGGGTATTTTGATAATTATATATTATTGTAATATTTTACTTTATTTGAGGATATAATGATCTTTTTATCTGTTTTAATAGTATCCAGGGTTAAATTAGTCTTTTCATGTTTTCCATTAGGTTTGACCGTTAGTTGACTGATGAGAGGGACTAATTTGATATTTTTTCAAAAAGTTAAGGTTCATTTTGTCCTTTTAGAAAACATAGTTAAAAATTTGACACTTTCCCAAAAGTCAGGGACTAAAATGATTTTTCCCCTTTTTTTTTTTAAGTTTTAAGTTTTTATTTTTCTTATTTCTTTACACAAAATCTTTATCATCCATATTATAATGGACATAAAACTTTCGATTTTTTTATTTTTAAATTTTAATTTTAACTTTTGATTAATATTTGATAGAAGATAAGGGTATTTTTGACATTTCAATCATTCTGTTATGTCTGACCATCAACAATTTGATTAAATGGATCAAACTGATGTATTTTTTGAAATTGGAGAGATCATGAACCATATTTTGCCCAATAATTTATATATGTAAAAAAAAAAAAAAAAAGATTCACAAATGATAGGGACCCAATTAGTGATGACAATGGGTCGGGCCGGATTGGATTCATACTCATTAATTCGATTTAATTTGTAACTAATGATATATTTATTATCAAAAAACAAATATACAAACAAAAAAAAAATAAACAAATTGACTATAATATTCACAATCCTTCTAAAATACTTTTAAATTCATATAAAAACTGTTATAGTTAATAGTGTAAGACTTGGACATCATGCAATAACTCCTTTAATACACAATCACAAATTTAGATTTTGACATATATATATATAGAGAGAGGGTTACCAAGACAGATTTGGGCAAAAAAGTTTGCCTCAAACTGGTTTAGAATTTTCTAGGGTTGCACCAAGCCCAATTTGTGTTCTAAATGAATTGCTATTTTTCGCTCCAAACCATCACAAATAGACCAGATTTGGATTGGATTTTTGTCATCCCTAAGTCGAATTGAAATTTTTCCTTAAAATTAAGTAATATAATTCATCTATTATGTAAACATTTATTTTACAATAAAGAGGTATCTACCGCAAATAGAAAATCTCAACATATAAAGTTAATATTAACAATTAATGTAACAATCATTTATAATATACGTAAGACTTATGTATATTCAAATATTAGCTACATAGATAGTCAAATGCCTAATTTGGCATATGCAAGTTATCTTGTTTAAAATAAGTAAATTTTAGTAGTTATGTTATGATATTATTAATTATTAAAGTCTAATGTTGGTTAATCAAAACTGAACCTAATTAAGCACTTCCTTCCATAATTAATTGACTAATGCCTAATTTGGCATGTGCAAGTTATCTTGTTTAAAATAAGTAAATTTTAGTAGTTATGTTATGATATTATTAATTATTAAAGTCTAATGTTGGTTAATCAAAACTGAACCTAATTAAGCACTTCCTTCCATAATTAATTGACTGTGCACCTTTCTATCCACCTTAGCAGTGGAGTTCAAATTTTATTATTAATATTCACTTTTTATTAAAATTCACTTTAAAAATATATAATAATAAAGCTTATGAATATTGAGTCAATTTTTTTATTTTGTTTGTCTAATTCTTGGAAATATTATGTCACATGTAATATGTTAGATTTTTTTATAATTGTTATAATATTTATTAAAAGACTCATTTCCTTTGAAGTTACCAAATTTTTGGGATTAAATTAAATTTGTCCGGTTACTGTAATGACTGATAATCAGTTATTGTAATGACTGACACTATTCCATTATAACAATTAATAAAAAAAAAAATTGTAACCAATAAAAAAAATTAAAATTAAAATAAACAACAACAACATTTTTAACGTGATTCAATTTTACCCTATATACAAGATCAAGTCTAGATATTTATACTAATTAATGAAGGTTCAAATAGTATACACACAACTTGACTCACTCAAATAAAGAGTTTCACTATACAGCTGACGCAAAGCGTTGTACTCTCTCCACTAATCTAGTATAGTGAGCTCTCTTCAACTTAATTGATCCCTAGCTTTTTGAACCCCCTTTAAAAGTTTTGAGACTTGTTTTCTCTTAAAGACTATACAACTCTTCCTCCCGAGAAGCTTAAGTTGCTGAAAATGCTTAGAAAGTAGCTCACTCCCTAAGACTAGAAACCATCTAGAGAAAAATTATACTAAGGTACATAAAATGCTAACTCTCAAATACGTAAAGTTCACTATCTATGTGCTTAAGAAATCTTCATGAGTTTGGTCAGCATTTATAAAAATCACGTACAACAAGTCTTTTTATAAAATGGAAACTCTATTTAATGAAAAGATAAAGACCAAAAAGAATTAAATTCTTACAAGATAATTATCTAAATAACTTTGAGAAAAATCAAAAAAACAAAAATACACTAATAAAAAAAGGAATAAACACAAAAAATAAACTTTCCTTTTGTTTTTTCTATCTTTTTATTGCAACAAGTAAATTGTTCCATTGCGACAACCGGGAAAGTCAAAATTCTAGTAGTATCATATCCTGAGTTTGCTCAAAATATTGTCATACAATGATGCCAAAAACCTGTGCACTAACAATTATGATCCTAATTTTGTCAATTTCATTAAAAATTCTTTACCTAAAATCAAAAAGGGATAAACAATAAAAAAAAAGTTCAAAATTGCATCTCAAGGTTTTATAAAACAAGAAATGATTAGTGTTTGTTATATAAATTAAAAGATTATATATTAATAATAAGAAAATTATAAGTTACTAAATCATATTCTATAATCATCTTGACAGACCGTGAAAGAAATGAAGAGGGACAAGTGAGTTCATTCATTCACCCAAGTTTTTATTTATCTACAAAAAAGGAAAATGTATTTGTATGCAATTTTATGAACACATTGAGCAATAATGTAATACTCACAATAGTTCTTTTAAAAAAAAAAATTAAATAAATAAATAATTATCATATGCAATTGTTAGAGGCTCCAAAATTTAAAACCAAATTTTTAGTACATCCCAAGAATAAGTTATAAACCCAACCCAAGCCCAATATGCATCTATCTAACCGGTCCTCGTCTCACATTTAACCTTTTTGTTTACCCAATCAAACCTTTACCACATCACCACTTTAAATTTCAAAATAATTTTACAAAACCAAAACAAAAAGTGGGAAAAAAAAAAACAAAGTCATGAATGAGATCTAGAATTTCTATATCTCATTCATGACCTTACGAAAAAAATAAGGAGTTACAAATAAAAAAAAGGAAAACAAAACAAAAAACACTTGTATGATATCTAGAAAGTTTTATATCTGATTCATGGTCTTGCTTGCTTGGGATAGGGTCCATGAGATCCGTAACTTGAGGGGTCTGTAAAAGTATTGGAAGGTTAGAAGAAGTTTGAGTTTTGATTGGATGGGCTTTATGGTGAAGGAGGCCCCCTTGCTTGGTCCATTCTTTTGATTTTTTTTTTTTAACCCTCATCTTTAGATTTATTTATGCTCTCTGATGTGAATAGGTGCCCGTGGAAGCTTAGGATTGGTACTTTTACCTTCCAAAAGCACTTGAGAAAACCGCTTTTTTAAAGCACAAGCTCTTGAATCTTTTTCTTTTGAGACTCTTTTTGTTTTCCTTATCCCGTCACAAAACAACAATTTAATTATTCAAAGTTTTATCATCTATCCTTTCATATATATATATATATATATATTTATCACCTTTACCATCGATCATTCCTCTAGAACAATGCACCTGCATTTGTATGTTTTTACATTTTTGTATTTGTCCTTACACTTTTTCTTAGAAATTTAAAATTAATATAATATCTTCTGTATCTTTTTTTTTCTTGGATTTGACTCTTTATTTAAAAGACAGCATAGTGTTTTTATACTATTAACCACTAAAAGTTACACAGGCCCATTTGGCAGCAAAGGATGTAGATGCAACACTAATGAAATGTCAAAGTAGTATTTACATAATGAGGATTGAGGCCCCTAAAATCATATATCCGTAATTATTTGAAATGTTAGGGTATTTATGTAATTTTATTTTTACAAAAAATTCTAGCATATCAATTTAGAAGTTTGTTGAGATCTAAAAAAATTAGTCGTTATAAGTACGATTTGAAATACAACTTCCACTACCGAAAGTTTTCATACTTTTATAATGTAATGGATAAATATGAGATTTAAACCTATAATATTAAGGTGAGGAGGAAATGTTTGATCACTTTGTTAAAGACTAGACATATCTCTTCTCTCACTTTAATATTACGTGATATCGTGATGTATTATTACAAGTTGATAATACTAGGATTTTGGTTTGTATTTATCGTAAACTTCAATTGATGTGAAAGTGGTCCAAAACACTTAGTGGCTGTTTGGAACAATCTTTTAAAACGGTTTTCCGCTTTTAAAAATAAAAAACACTTATACATGTGTTTGACAATTGTTTTTAAAAACATGTTTTGAAAAATCATAACATTGAAGTTGAAAACGTTTTTTTTTCCGGTTTTCTATCATTTTCAAAAACAATAAAATTGTTGAAAAAAATGAAAAAAAAAAACAGAAGGAAAAAACATAAAAACCACCGGATCAGAACCAATCCTCAACCATAAGAAGACGATGAAGTAGACAACTAGAACCCAAATTAAAACAACCATAACCAAATTAGAACAACCACAAAAATCCAACCCAACCGGAGGCAATAGAAGTGATTTGGTTCAATCATGAAAATACAACCAGATTGAAACCCGTAAAAAGGACAACGAAGCAACGAGTCCAAGAAACGTAATGGGGAGCTTCAGTGACAATTCTTCGAGAGCGTAGGAGAATCTAAAGCGAATCATAAGAATGGTTTGATTTGTAGACGGAGAAGGGGGATTGGGTTTCGCGGCATGAAATGTGTAGGTGATGAAAGATGAGAGAGAGAGAGGTGGTGTGTGTAAAGATGAGAGAGAGAGCATTAAGGTGCATAGAGAAATACTAGTGAAGTGAGAGAACAAATTTTTTATTATTATTATTTTTAAAATAAAATATGTTATTATTTTCGGTCTTTCAAAATGATACCAAACAATTTTTATTATTTTTTTTATTTATGAAATGAATTTTCAAAAATACTACTAAATGCATTACTATTTTTAAAAATATTATTTTCAAAATATGTTTTATATTTTTAAAAATAACATCATTTTAAAAATGTAACTAAACTCTTTTTTTTTTTTTGTGTGTGTTAAATATTATTTACTTTTTAGTAAGAATTAGATACGTATATGACATATGCTCACTGAACACTGTCGAGGATTATGGGAAGGCTAGCAGTTTTTATTTTTTATTTTTGTCCTTTCAAGATATCTCTAAAATTAATATGGATACCAGATTGAGATAAAGTGAGGTGAGATTGTCCGCTCTCTTGGAATCCTATATGATCATTGTTAAATAACAGGAACTTTATTAATTTCAAATAATATTGTTTTCTTAATTAATTTCTCATATGATTTTCATTTTATCATTATTGATAATTTGATATTTCCATTATTTTATTTTTTAATATAAACATTTTGCATTTGTTACAAGTTAAATTCCCATATAATAACAATTAAAAACTGAGGATTTAATTGATTAGTAATAAAGAACTAACTTGAATTTTATTAATATCTATGCAAGTGAAAAGCTAATATTGTCGATTGTTAGGATTTTTTTTTATATTTTCTATTATGAACTTACATATTAAATAACAATTATATTATAAGTTATCTATTTATAGAGTCAAATAAGTGATCTATTAATGGGCTCTAAAGATATTCATTGGGTATGAGATTTAGTATGTAGAAACCCAATGTTAATGAAATCAGGGTTAATGAAAACTTAATTAGATTAGTATAGCAAGAATGTTATGAGGGTTATGATCCCCAAGTCAAATCAACATAATATTTTATTTTTTCTTTTTTTTCTTCCCCATTCGAGAAGAAGACTATAGAGCAACTAAGAAGATTTGACTCAATCCTACTCAAGTTTATCATTATGGATTCAGATATATTTTCTCTATAATAATTTTTAATGATTTAATATGAGTAATTAGATTTTGGTATAGGTTTTCACTTATTAAGGTTTTATCTAACATCGATGTCTTCTACTTGATACTTCTTCAAACATATTGATAGGATCTTCCTCTCCATCTCAACTTTCTGTCATTGGTTTTGCACAACATCTCAATCCCTAGATGATGTTGGCAAAGAAATTGGGTTGGTTTGAGTATACATCAAATTTTCTAACAATAGTTTTAAGAAAAAAATAAAGTCAAAGTTCCATAGTTATTTGTGCTTCATTTTGCGTTGACACGGTGCTATATCGTAATGGGATTAATAAAATGATAAGCATATAATTACTATATGATTTGTTTAGGATAGCGTGTAAGGGCGGCAACCAGAGTGTCAGACAAAATTTTGGTTTGACATTTGTGCAGGAAGTCACCATTGTGATGATATTTAAGATTTTTGTAACATGTTATTGAATATTAATATTTAAATTTTATGTTGAACTAACATAGCTTGAATTCGTCCTGTTAAAAAAGAAAAAACATCTCTTGAATGTGTCAGAAATATATATATATATATATATAAATATATATTCTATCATAAATGTTTTTTAATTTTTAAAAAGTTAGAACGAACTAATATTCATCAATTACATTTTATCTTTTAGAATAAATTTTATTTCCTATTAAATTCAAATGCAATAAATGAATTTGATTGGTTCGTTCAAACTTTAAAATGTTAGAACGCACTGATTATATATATAATAACTCTATCATCAGTGTCTTCGAACTTTAAAAATTAGAACGAACTAATCAAATTCATTCATTGTATTCTCAATCGTAGAACAAATTATCTTTCCTATTAATTCAAATATAATAGATGAATTTAATTGATTCGTCATAATTTTTAAAAGTTAGGATATACTGATGATAAATTCATTATATCTATACATATATAAAACTTTAAGATGTTTTGTTAGATATAATCAACACCATTTTTTATCCCAATATACTCATGTGATTTTATGATCAAAATCCTAATAAATATAAAATACTTTCTACACTATCTAAAATGAAAATTTTAGGACGTCTGGGCTAACACCTTGGCTGGTAGTTGTGAGCACGATGCGCAAGAGTGGCTCTTCAGTTAGTTTTTTTTTTTTTTAATTTTAATTTTTTTCATTTTTTAAATGTTATAAAATTAAATAAGCAATTTTTAACACCAAATGGTTCGCCATGGTGGATAGTGGATGGTTTCATACTTTGTCAAGATGCTGCAACTTATTTGATATAAAAATCATATATCATTATGTATGATTGAATATCTATATTAAATAAATTAAAAGTTTTAAATTAAGACCCAGTAAAATTCAGTTTCTTCCAGTTTCCTAAAAAGAAAAAAAATCAGTTTCTTCCGACTTTGCATAATTGGTTCAACTATTTTTATGTGGATCTCTTCATAAAAATAGGATTTGGATTAGGGTCCTTAGACTTGGACATGTCTTTACCAGAACCATATCGTAGGAACTGTCTATGATGTCGCACAAAGACTCCTCCTTACAAAGACCGGGTCATATATATACATATATACATACACACATACATATGCATATATGTAATATAATTGAAAATCTATTGATATTAATGATGTCTTACAAATACGGATTGCAATAAGTTAAACCGGAATTTGATCGATTTGACCCAATATTTTGGTGGGATATTCTAAGCTTGCCCCTAACTCAAATGGGCCTACACTTCTTGTCCCAAACCCGATTCATTTGGAAGTGAACTACACAAATCCAACCTGTTTTAACCCGATTCAATTTTTAACGGTTCATTTTAAGTTTAATTTAACATCACATTTAGAGAAACGTCAAAATTCATGGAAAACATAATGTCACAAAGTACAAACATCAAAATTCAAAATAATAACTGTCATACAAGTTCTACTACTACATAATAGAGTTTGTAATAAAATAGTAATACACAATACTTATAAATAAATAAATAAATAAAATGAGTTAATTAAATCAGATCAGGTGAAAAGTGTTTGATCCAAACCTAACCTCATGTAGAATTGGGTAAAAAAATTTGATCCAAACCCAAACTTTATGCTCCAAACCCTCTCAAATGGATTTGGACCTCATTGGTTTGGATCGGATTGGGAATTTTTATCATCCCTACTCACAAACTACTCCTTAATATGGAAAAGATGTTTACTCTCATAATAATAGAATAACACTCTACATATATACAGATAATTAATAGTGAGATTCGAATTTTTATCACAAATGTGAAGGAATAGTGGACTAACCAATTAAGTATTGGGTAAATACATAATTTCTAATTCAAAAGGTTGGGAATGAGTGATTAAATGTATTTTTTTTTCCGTAATTGTTTTTTTTAAGAGAATTTGTACTTGTTTATTAGGACTATCATTTTAAAATTTTTTACACTTTTAATATTTGAAATAATAATTTATTAATAAATAAACTCATTACTATTTAATTTCACAATATTAATTTAATCAAATATAGATTTTTTGAACAAATTTTTACTTTGTGGATATGATAGTTGTTGTGGATTCAAGGACATACCTTTCGCTCACCAAAAGGACAAAAAAAAAGCAAAAGAACATAGCTTTAGATTTCTTTAAAGTTAACAAAAGGATTACTTTAGAAAAATTTGAGGACACCGTGTCAAATTCGGAGCATAATGTGGACAAAAATACTGAATTGACATTTGTAAAGCCAGTCTTCAGTGATGCAGTGATCCAATATTATTTATTGATCTAAAATGTTTGTGATAAAGTTTTCATATTTAGTTCGAAAAACAGAAAAATGTTTTTATAGGATTTTACAATTTTTACTAATTTAAAACCGTTGACTAATATGGTTTAAAGTTAATTCAACTTGATAATATATTAGGTTTAAATTCCTCTTACAACATATATATCACCATTTAGTAGGAGTACTTAAATATCCACCTTCACCCTAAGAAATTAAAAGTTCAAACTCACATTTGCTATTTAAAACACAAAGATGTGAGTTGTGAGTCTCTCTTGATATGAGTTGTTCTCTTTTTAATACAGCAGTTCATTTCTCTTTTATTAATTATAACATAGAATTTTGAGAAAAAAAAGCCTGATTCCAACATATAATCTCATTGATGTGTTTAATATGATTATAAAAGACACATCACTAAATTAATTTCACTTTTATTTGTTATTATTTCATTTCAGGTTGACAATTTATACAATTCTTTGGCTTGAATACCCCATTATGAAGATGTAAATACATCATTGACAATGATATGTTGTAAGATACTATTATCGTGTTACAAAGACTTGGTCATGTAGTACTCATTTGTAATCTTTATGGCCGTATTTGAAGGGATCATGTCGATTTACAACACAATGATGATCGTATTGTGCACTTTAGTAAACGTGCAATCTATTCCTAATCGATGCTTTTCACACTACTAGGCCGACTTTTCTTAGGACTAATCAGTTTCTAATTATGGGCTTAAATTGTCATTCATAGTAATTTAATTCATATATGTATATATTCTTTTTTATTTTAAATATTAATTTATTTAAATGATCATAATCCACATCAATCACTTTGCATGCCATGTCACCAAAATTTGCCTGTCCTTTTACAGACTATCTTTAATTATTGATCCATCAGTTTAAGGTCAATCGAACTACTTTATATCATATCAATTCGACTCGAAGTCACCTTGGCCTTGTAGTCTTTAATTGCTGCCATTATCGCAATTGCATTTTGATTTTATGTTGTTTTTCCAAGTCCTGTAGTCAAAGTCACAGTCCACGCATGAAACTTCAATTCAACGCTTACCCAGTCAACAAATTGCCCCTCATCACCGAGCTAATTTCCATATTTAAAGAAATAAAACTGTTCGCTCTCAATTAACTTAAAAATTAGACTTAAATTTATAGTTCTAATCCCTATCCATCTAATTAAAAAAAATTAAAAAAATTATAAATTCAAAACAAATTTTTACCTATTAAAGAAAACTTAATTCCTCCTATTAGAAGGAAATATGTGAAAGATTCACATAATCTGCCTCCTGATTCTTCCTATGTTGTTTTTATTTAGTTTCCTTTATTTTAAGGAATATTAACACAACGGCAAATTCCAAATCATTAAAAAGAAATATTAAATGTCAGATCTCTAAATAGAGTTGTAATTGTTGTTATAATTAATTTCTCACATAATTCAACCGTTAAAAAACCGCTCCTCTATTTAATTATGTAGTGTTATTCAACGGAGCAACCAAAGAAGCGGGATGGCCGGACCATGACCACCATTGATAAAACGAGCAAAACCTACACACACCCTTCCAACTTTCCCTCGTTTTCTCAGATATTCAACTCTAATTTCCCCTAAATTTTCTCGCCCTCAAACACCTCCTCAATATATGCAACCCCATCGCCCAAAAAAGAAAAAAGTAATAAAATAAAATAAAAACCAACGTGCAGTTGCATGATTATGGAGTCAAAAACGAAGACCTCCAGGTTGACCGAGAACAACAGTGGACGCCACAGCAACAGGTTCTTGCAGTGCTTCAGGACACCGGAGATGGACATCAATGGTCATGTTGGTGATCATGTCCATGAACAACCAGTTTTCACTTACGTTGGTGTTGGAGAGAAACAGGCAGTCGTGTTTCCTGGTATTTTGTCTGATGATATTGTTGATGTTGTTGGTGTTGATGTCAACCAGGATAAGAAAAAGAAACGAGTCAGTGGTCGCAAACTTTTGCTTTTGATGAGAGCGGTTATGTTTGAAACTTCTTTGGTAATTATTATATTTTTGTTATTTTGGTTTTTTTTTATGTTGTTAATTTGTTTATACTTTTCTTGATTTGATTGTGTTTTTGGTTTCAAAAATTTTGATTACAATTTTTGTTGGTTTATAAAGGCGAAGAAGATTAGAAAGAAAAAACAAAAGCGGTGGCAATCTGATGACAACTTATTGAGAAAACCTGAAAAGTCATTGAATGGAAACGGTTTGGTACAAGAATCTTCAGAGGACGAGAATGTGAGAACGAGTTCAAGAAATTCTTCTTTCGGGGTCATATCATCCTGCTCTTCTTCGATTTCTTCGAATCCAAGGTACCGTTCGGACAGAACCGATTCGTTTAGATCAAACACTACTACATTAGAAGGAAAACAGGACAAGGATGGAAAAGGGTTTTATGGTCCTAATGTTGGTTTATGTTTCCTTCTAATTAGTCTTTTTGTTTTGGTCTTCTGGGGCAAAGTCTGTGCCATTGTTTGTACCTCTGCTTGGCTCTTTTTTATGCCTAGACGTTTTAGTTCAGGCAATGTATCATCATTGAAAAATGTTGATAGTAACGCCAGGTTTGGTTCTGAGAGGTATAAGAAGAAGGTTATCATGGAAGGACTACTAGAACGAAACCAATCGCGTGGTCTATAGCTATGATGTTGTCTGAATTGAATAAATCCGAAATAGTTTGAGGGGTTGCACAAAGGTGCTACATTTTAAGCACTTTCTAGTTTTTGTTTTGTTTTTTTTCAATCATCTTCCACGGAACTTAAAGTTAGGATTATTGCAGATTCTGTAATTGGAAATCAGAGAAGTTTTCTTTAAGGTTCAGGTTTTTGGTTGGTGATGTACAAGGTTGATAATTGCAGAGTGAGAGCTTTATGAAGACGAGATAAGTTCAAATTGTATATAAACATTTGATTTGTTTTATATGCCACACACAGAAATTTACTGTCGGGTTCACAAATTCTGTTTCAGGTCATCTTCAAGCACTGATGTCTAGTTTTTTTTTTCATTGATCATGTTATGCTTTGAACAGTTTTGGTTATGATCAGGATAATGTTTCAACAATATTTTGCATTAAAGGCCTAAAGAAAACGACTATTTGCTGATTCCGTATGCATTTGTTCTTCTGACGTTGGATCATATCTGTGATTTTGTATGCTAAAAAAGGTATATGTAATGTAATGCCTGTCATGTGGTTGTCAATGGTCTCAACTTCTTTGATAAGTCCAACATTATGATATTTTTCCAAGCAATTTGTATGTCGGATATAATGTAATTCCAGAAATTTAGTACTTGGATCTTGTGCTATTGAATATTGTATTAAGACAAGGACAGGCCAAATGAAGAATGCATTTTTCATCACAGATAATGACTGCACGATCATAATATCTGTTTTGTCGAAGAGTGTAGGTCTTTACCTGCACTCTCTTTCTTGGGTTTTCACTACCTTATGATTTGTTAATCAAACTTTCATCATCATGCTACTTTTGAAGATATTTTATGGTATGGTTTGATATCTCTTTTAAATTCAGATGGTATCCGAGAGTATTTTTTATTAAACTAAATATACTTTTAGTATCAGAATTTCTATAACAAATCTTTCAATTTGGTATGTGAAAAAAGGCACATGATAAAAGGATTTCTTTCCAATCAAGGGTATCTTCCCATCTCCTCTGTTCTACACCATTTGATATCATATCCATGAATGGTGTTGGTATATTAAGCACTACAAAATTCTCTCATGCAGATATGTACATTTGTTTCAATTTATAACATTATAATTATAAAATAAAAAATATAACAAATTTATGATATAATTTTTATATTTGGAAGTTACGAATTTGAGTCGAACGACACCAACCCGAAAACATTAAAAATTTGTTGTCTACAGAAGTGGATTTTCCTACAAAATAAGCAGAATCATTAAAAGGTGACTCAAAACCCTGAATAAACCCCTCTTATCCACAAGAATGGGGAGCACTAAACTGTTTGTGCGACCAAACCCTCTGCCCCCCACCGTTTTCACTTCAACCACTCGCTTTCTCTTCCCAAAACCCAAATCCCCCATCACTCTCTCTCTCACGACCCACTGCCTCCCTTACGGCCCTTCTCTTCTCAAAGGCATAACCCCCCAACAACAACAACATGAAGAAAACCAAAACCTCCTCTTCAACGAGTCACAATTCACTAGAATCTTCCACGTGGCCGCCCTCCGTGTCCCTGCAAAAGACTGTTTTGCCCTCGAGTCCCGTCTCCGCGGCCACCTTCTCAACTGGCCTCGCGTCCCCAACATCGCCCGCGTCCCTGGAGACGAAATCGACTCCCGATTCTTGAACCTATTAGCAGACGAAGGCGGAGACGAAGAAGACAATGTGGAATCCGAGGAATTGAATTCGGTCTTGTATAGAGACAGCTTGGTGAAGAGCTTCAACGCTCGTGGTTTCGTGAAGTTCCGGAACTTGGCGAGGATTTCGCGACCGAAGAGGAGGAGGAGGAGGAGGGAGGAGAAGGAGGAGGAGGGAAAAAGCGGATGGAAGGAGGAGATTTATGCGGTGGAGGAGATGGAGGGAGAGGAGGACATGAGAGGGCTGTTGGGGGAGGAGTTTAGAGGAGGAGAGAAATGGAGGGGGTCTACACGGTTGTTGCTTTTGGATGAGAAGCTTGTGGACAAGGATGTGGAGGACTTCCCTCAAGCAATCAAGGTCTCCTTGGGGTTTTTGGATTTGTTCAAATTCGAATTATGTTACTATCAGTTTTGTGTTAATTGTTGTGTTGTAATGTAGGGTGGTAGATAATTTATTCGACTTCGAATTCGAATTATTGTGTAGCTGGGTAAATTAAGAAGTTAGAATCGGGGTAGTTTATGTATTATGGTTTGAAATGTGGTTTGGATGTATAGTTAACAATCATATTATTACTTGGTTGGTGTCGATATGTAAAAGATAAAGATGATCTGAGGCTGAGTTGCTGAGCATTGTGATGATCGAAAACTTAAAACATACATACATACATACATACATGTTATTCTTTTTATTTTGTCAACATCTTCTGCTTTGTTCAATTTTAATTTGAGGGCTCTTCTTTACCTTGGTTTGGCTAAAATTTACTTGCTAATGATCGACTGCCCTTAGGTTTTTTTTTTTTTTTAGGAAATTGTTCATTGTATGCAACATTTAGTTACTCCTTACTCAGAAATGCTGATGTTGTTGGATTTAGTAGTAGTTCATTGTCTGTTTTTTGGGCTTTCTTTTTCTTCTTTTTTTAACCTTATTTTGTTATGTGGAAATGAACAAGGTTTCGTGTGCTGTCATTTATTTGTTTTTAGTGGCATTACATCTAATAATCATCCTATTTTTTAGGTTGTATTGGAAGAAGATGCCAGAGAAAATACAGCTCCGACTTTAGAGTTTGTGAGATGCAGACTGATACTGTTTTATGATTACTGGCAGATGAATGAGGTATTCCAGTGTGATTGTTTTCTGTATGCATCTGTATGTTATTTCTTGTTCTATTTTCCCTTTACTTTTGAGTTGTTATTTCTATCATATATGACAATGTTGCAGTTTTTATTGGTGAACTTACATTATGATTTATGGACAGAGAAAAAAAAAAGGCAATTTAATTTTGATACTTAATTGTCTTCTGAAAGAAAGATTCATAGTGCCCCTCAATTCATGCAATGGAAGTTAGAAATGCAGTAATTCTACTTGATCATTTCTTCTTCCTATTCCTGTTCTTTCTTGCTTCTTTGGCACTTTTTTTCTGTCATTTGTTTATGTAAAACACTTTGTATTTGATATTCTGATATTAAGTTGATGAATATGTGATTTGGCATTATTTGAAGCCAGGAGTTATTTGGAATTGCAGAGAAATCTATAGAACATGACTTAAAATTGTAAAAGCTGGGGTTGTGAACTTGTGACATAATTTGGCATCATTATACAAGAAATCTCAATAATATGTATGCAGGAGAAACTAAAAATGGGTATTGATTAGTTTTATCTAATATACAATACATAACATTAAAGACAATTAGCTTAAAAGTTGCAATTAGAGGACTACTGGATTATAGTGTAAGGAAGAAATTCTCCTCTTAATAAGGTAGAAGGGAATGAATGTACGCAAGAGAGAAGTGGTTTTCTAGTTACTGCCTAATTTAAGGGTGCATGATGTGAATTTGTTACTGCTATTCAGTTGTTTGATGGTTGAGTAGTGGAGAATTTTATGTTGTTAGTTTGTTACTACTCTAATTCAGTGAAAACACCGGAAATTTTAAGCTACCTGTAATTTTCCGCTGTATGACTTTAATAATTCTGTTGTCATTTCAATGATTTTGATAAAGAAGACAATCAGCTATTTTCATTTCAATGATTTTGATAAAGAATATGGGAAAATTAAGGTGTCTTTTCATTCTTGAGTTATATACCCATAACCATAAGTAGGGATGTGCCAGTTATAGAGTTAAATGAAACCAAACCAGCCTCTTCAGTTATGTTTGGTTCAGTCTTCCACATTGTCATTCACTTTCAGTAAAAAAGTAATTGATAAGTAGTGGTTTCTAATATATATATTTAAAATATAAACTAAAATGTCAAATTTGCATGTATATAATTCTATTAATATACTGTTAAAAATTTGGTTATCATATAATACATGCCATGGTTTTAATGTTGTAATTTCAAGTCTTCATGGATGCTTTTACACTAGAATTAAATAATTGGTGGTTGTGGTTGGCTAAGTACCAAAATGACTTGAACCGTGCACATATTTCTTCAAACCAATCTACTCGTTTTTGGTATGGTTTGGTATCAGTTACAACATTAATAACCTGTCTTTGAGTCTCTCGAAAGCCAAACGTAAATGAACTATGCATACCTGTTCCCATACTATTGTAACTAATTCTCCAGGACTCCAGCCTTTTGTAGCACCCTAGTGTGGATCTGTCTTATCCCTCTGTGTGTCCATGTTTGTCTTTCTGCAGTTGGCTAGGAAGGTATAATATTGATCATACTTTTATATTTGAGAGACTGGTCAATCTGGCAATTGCTGAAAGCTTTTCCAAATGTGATGGGAATTAACTACTATAATTATGTGCAGATATTGGAAGCCTTGCTACCGAAGGGTATGATTGTTCCTTCGGCTTTTGAAACAGTGGGGCACATTGCACATCTTAACCTGAGAGATGAACATCTACCATACAAATGTCTTATAGCAAAGGTGCTTAGTTCTAATGTTCTTCCTCTTTCCATTTTGACTAATTATTTTGTGTTTAACTATTGAACACAAGAACTGATTTCTGACATCAGATTGCTGTATTCTATACAGGTTGTTTTAGACAAAAATAAGCCAAAAATACAAACAGTTGTGAATAAAATTGATGTCATTCATAATGACTACAGAACCATGCAGCTTGAGGTTCTAGCTGGAAACCATTCTCTTGTGACTGTTGTGGTTGAGAATGGATTGCGTTTTAATGTTGATTTAGCTACAGTGTATGTTCCCCTTTCCTTTAAACTAATGAGTCTTTACAATAGTGGCTTTTTGTAGTGAGAAATAGTAGGATATCATGACTCGAAGTCAGCAGTGCTTTCATAAGCATTTGAAAATATATGGTCACTTGGAATGAGAGTGATATCCCTATATCTTAATTCATCTATTTTGAGGTCTTCCATCATTTTTTCATATCTGTATGCATTAAGAAATCTATTAAGTTAATTATGAACTTTAAAGATGTGGCATTCAATAGCACTTACATGTTATGGAGTCTACAGGACTCTGTAGGTGAAGTTAAAAATGTGTCAATGAGAATTCCCGTCAGCAGGGGCCCATTCTGTCAATCTTTACCAGCATAACAAAAATTATGACAGCATCTTATGAGTGCTTCCTTTTGATGCAGATATTGGAATTCAAGGCTTGCAACTGAAAGACAAAGGCTTCTGAACAGTTTCAATTACAAAGATGTTGTCTGTATGTTTGTAACTTGACCTTATTTACTGTACTACCTAGCATTTTTACACTATACAATCTAAATCTTTTATATTTCTTATTATCTCTGGCTTTAAGATATACCTTTTGTCTTAATTTTCTTGCCTGTTTTTTCTTTGACTTCCTTTTCCTATTTTTCAATATGATATTGTATATTTATTGTAATTTTTATTGAACATTATAGCAAGATACTTACATGTGTATATTGTACCTTTATTCTTTCTGTTGACAGGTGATGTTTTTGCTGGTGTTGGTCCAATTGCAATATCTGCGGCAAGGATAGTAAAACGTGTATATGCTAATGATTTGAATCCTTATGCAGTTGACTATTTGGAAAGAAATAGTGTCCTCAACAAACTCGAGAGAAAGATTGAGGTATAATTTAGACACTTTTGTTTGAGCAGTCCATCCTGATGATTGCTTGTTTATCCTTTTCTGTTTATTTGGGAAAGAAATAGTGCATTTATACTGTTCTGATGAAGGATCTTGTATGCTGTTTTCTAGGTTTTTAACATGGATGGGAGGAGGTTCATCAATGCTATGTTTGCAAGTGACAAAGCTTACTCTATTACTCAAGTGGTTATGAATTTGCCTAATGATGCTGCAGAATATCTAGGTGTGCTGTTTTTTCCACCATTGAAGTTTCTCATTATTTTCATTCTTGCAATCATAAATTAACAGTTGCTCATATAATTTGGTTAATTCTACTCAATTGCAAGATTTAACTTGACAAAATTAATGTTGATGCATATTATTCTAACAAACAACATCGCAGTCTAAATTAATTAATAAAGATTGGAGATCCTTTAAGGTTTTCTGAAGCCCAAAGGGACTTTCTCATAAAAACTTCTTTTGTTTTTCCTCATCTTCAAAGATTGTTCACTTCCTTTGAAATACTACTAATGTCCTAACAGGGTTACATGAACTAAGGCTAGTTGATTTAGTCTAAATGCATGTTGGTCTAGTATTTTTAATTATGATTGGAAAATAGGTTTGGAAGTTAAGAACCAAGGTTAGTTTCAATCTTTCAACTTGCACGATCCTAGTTTTGAAAGGGATTTAGTGACATTTTAGACAAGCCAGCAAGCTTTCCCACTTAGTAGAACCTTCTTTGGCACATCATTTTACCTCTCTTTGGATATGCATGCTATGATAGTATATTACAGATACGTACTTGTGGAGACGTTTCCCCTGAAAGTGGCATTGCCTCACTGCAACTGTCAGGCAATTTAGGATCATAATTTTTCAACTCCAAGTCCAATTGGACCATGAAACTCATTATATTGGACTATTTTAGGCAAAATGTTTCACCCTCTTTCATTTTCTGTGCTTCCATCTTTATGAGCAGATGCATTCCAAGGAGTATACAGAGATAGATCCAGACATGCACAATTCAAATTTCCAACAATTCATGTTTATGGGTTCTCTAAAGCTCAGGATCCAGAGTTCGACTTTCATGAGGTTTAGTGTTGAATTCTCCTTGGGGTGTGTGTGTGTATTAAACGAGCATTTAGCTTGCTGTGTCTCTGTCTATGTCCCCTCATTCTTATGTATTATACGTTCCATTTTACCTATTCTTGCAGCGTATAAGAATCGCTCTATCAGAAGTAGCATTTAATGTAGAAATGCGAAGGGTACGCCTTGTCGCTCCAGGAAAATGGATGTTGTGTGCGTCATTTGTCCTCCCTGCAAGTGTGGCATTTGCAAAAACTTCCGTATTTATGTAAGTAGATCAATTTTAATTCTCAGCCTGGACATTAGCTCCAAGCTTGTATCATAGTATTCATTCAATTAATTCTCATATATAATATTCATAGTTCAATTTCTTCTACTTGCCAGATGCTTCACCAAGTATAACTTAACTAATTTTCAATTTCTACATATCGATGTGGACCTGACAAAACTAGCCGTCAATTTAAAAGAATCTTATCAGAATTTTATATGGAAAAGAATGAATTGGAAAATAAAAGAGAAAGAGAAGGTTGCACAAATTCTCTGATGTTAATATGGTATTAGAGAATATGATTTGAGTGTTTGAAAGTGGAAAAACATTATATTAAAAAAAAAAAAAAAAAGCAAGAGAGGTGAAAAAAAAATGATGGGATTCATATTTCTGTAGTGTCTGTATCTATAGGCTCAGACATCTCCATGACATCTTGCTTTTATGTCTGAGACTTTGTTTTGTTCTGTTCTGTTCTTTTTTTTTTTCCCTGTATTTTTTTTTGGCTGCAGAACAACGCAACTAACAGATGATAGCGACCTTTTCATGCACCAAAGTTACACCAATTTGTATATAAATGCTAGAGACAACAGAATATTTGATGCCCTGATTGTCCTCTTTCAACGGCCCTGATCTATCCCCAACTCTTGACCCTGTCCCTCCATAAAATCTTACTGTAAGACAACTATGTACTAGTTAACCTACAGGCTACAGGCATATATCCTATCACTGGGGACAAAAAGGTCTTTGTGGGGATAGTTGATGAGGCCAAAATGGTAAAAACAAGTGGGATAGGAAATCTCAGTTCAGATTGTGATCTAAAGTAATTACATGAAATCTTCATCTGTCTGTGTGGTGGTCCAAGTTTCATGTAGTAATGTGAAGAGAGAGATAGAGAGAGAGGGATCTTTTTGCAAATTTTATCCGAAAATAGTTGGATGTTATCAGAAGTTGTATAAAGCCAGAGCTAACAGTTACTCTAACATTTGGTTTCTTTATAGCAACCCACTAGGAAACAACAATGCTTACCTACTCTCTCTTCTATATCCACATTTATTTTCTTCTTGCTTTTTGTTAATGATAGATCTCCATCCAATAAGATCAAGATACATGTACATTAGTTCACATGTTACTTGCAAAAACAACAGTCATAACATTTATGTTGGGTTTGTTCTTTGCATTTAACTAGTACCATGTACAAGATTTAACCAAATTACATGAGAATCAACTATATGAATATAATTTTTATGCTTAATGAGATTGGATTGATGACTTGGTTTTTTAGGGTATTTCTACAAATCATTAAATTGATGTGCTCATGGAAGTTTGATAAATAGCAAAGAACAAAAGTGAGAAAAATTTGGAGAATTTGCTAGGCCAAAAGAAAAATGTAGTTTGCCCACCTATCCTCTACTCATTCTCATGTACGTATCCACCAGCAATCCACATTCTCTCTCTCTCTCTTTATGAAAAACTATTCCACTTTCTCTATATCATCAAAATGTATGATCCAACGATTTTAAATGAGATTAATAATAATAGTTTATATCAAAAGTAAGAGAGGTTATTAAGGATGTAAGACATGTTTGAAGGGTATTAATCTATTTCATCAGATTTTAAATTAAAGTATGTTAAAATTAAATTTTACAAAATTTACATTTATTTACATTTTACAAACAAAAAATGAAAATGAAGGAGGAGGAGGTGATCTAGAGAGATGTGAAGTGGTCCCAAAGGTCATGGAAGCAAAATCCCCTCTATAGTGTCTAAGTGGTTTAAAAGCCTGTGTAGGCATCAATGAATGATAATTCATAATCGTAGAGGAGAGCCGCATCTCTCTCTCTCAATGTCTATCTTGTATCCACACAGCATAATAAAGTTCAAATCCCCAAAAAACCCAATCATTCCATGCAGGGCACAATCTGCTTCCCAGAACCCTAGAATCCTTCATTGTCTGCCCTTACTCCGCAATCTCCCCTTCTCACGTGCCGTCCCAGCCGCCCACCCCTTCTCCCACGTGGCACGTGGACCACCCTCTCCTGGCTCCCATTCTCAATCTCTTTGAGATTCTCCACTTCTCATGCTATTTACCTGCTACCTCTATAACAATGTCCAGTCCAATGTTACACTTTCCAGTCTATTTTGATATTTAAGGTGAAATTTAGTACCCATGGTCGTGAAAGCTAAGAAAAAACCTAATATTTGTGTTTTCTTAAAACTAATGATGTAATCATTATTCGAAAATAAAAATTAGAAGGATTTAAATTTTAGAAGAATAAGAATAAGAAATTTAATCGATTTCTTAAGTGCAAGATGGAATTAAGTTATCTTTCCGATAAAAACTTAATTTCTTATCATGTATTTAATTAACTCTACTTAATTTGATTATCAAAGTAAAAATAACAAGAAGAATCATATATAAATTTAATTTAATTTTCTTCATAGTTTTTTCGAAAGGTCGTAAGTGTACTATACATTTTTTCTCTTGTTATTTCCATAATAAAAGTTCGAGATCTACCTTTTTCTGGAATGTGAATTCACAATTCAGACCATATTTGTCTTAATTAATATAAACAAATTTCATGATACTCTAATCCAATTAGAATAAAAAGAAGTCACAAAAACAACGCTGCATATTCCTTGGGATCTCTGCTTACGTGGTTGGTAATAATTGGTATGCAACGTGGGGGACCCACATGCAAACATGGTAGGAGGACCACAATGGGTGCGTCCCGCTATCAATCTTCCTGAGATTCTCCTTAAAAAACAAGACAACTTCAAAACCTGCTCTTTCCTTTGGCGTAGGTTTTAGTGTAGTTGTAGGGTTCTTCAACCTCCAAGATTTGATTTTGATTTTGATTCGATTCTTTTGTCATAAACTGATAACTGATCATTCTTGACAAGATCAAAGGGCTTGCAAGAAACGGAAACTCAAACTGTCTGATTGACCGTCTCATCACTTGGCTCGTTCTCATTGGTTAGACCAGCTTGAGGACGGCGCTACTTCGCACACCCTATACCAACTCTTTTGATGTGTGTGTGCGTGTGTGTGTATATATATATATATATATATATATATATACATGCATATATGGAAAAATGAGATCTCCACCCGAATCATATTGACTCAACGTTGGTTTGGTCACGTTATTTGGATTTTTTTTTTCCTCACATGTGGCACCACAACATTTTGATGCTACACTTGTTTGCTGACATGGACCCTTTTTATTGGTTAGAGGGTTACTTAATAGTTGTACTTTCTTTGGTGCACACTTATATTCTTGATGATCCAATTCGAATGCATGAGTGTTGGATAATTCACACATGATTTAGTTTGTTTTTCACTTTCTTCACATCAATTTTGTTCTTTTCTTATTGCATGAGATAAGTTTCGATGAAATTGATGCATCGTGTCATTTATACATGTTTCTATTAATATAACGAATATGCATTAGACGAGCACAAGAATTATGTGGTGCGCACTGTCTCAAAGAAGACCAATTTATTATTAATATCGAGTACCTTTTGTGGGGCAAAAATTCGTAGCGAGGTGTGGGTTAGGCTCTTTAACTTGAATGTCTAACTTCTTCGTATAAAGTTGAAGAAAGAAATGGGAATGGGGAGAAATGGGTTTGACTGAGTTTTGAATTGTTAGGGCAACCAAATTTTATTGATAGAGACATGCAACTCCTAGATGATGCCCTTGCTAGTACAACATGTGAAGGGTTCGTTTAGTTTTGTGTCATAGCTAGAGACTCTTTAAGGAAACCTTCATGAAAATTTCACAAAATATTTTGATCATAAAAAGATTAAGACAAAGTTATCCAAAAAGAAAAAAAAAAAATTTGGTTGATGCTAATTTTTTCTATGTTTAAAATTATAGCTGCTTTTTCTTTGTCTAGGTATCATTTTGTTGACCAACTATTGATGGTATAACCATGTGAGGTGTTGGGTAATGTATTTGGGTGAACAGAGGCATGTGAAATGTTGTTATACGAAGTGTTAGATGGCTGTTTTAGGATTCTATGAAATCAAATACAGTATTTTGAAAAACATAAGAAGATGTGAGTTTCCTTCAAACTGAAGGTGAAGTGTGTGTTTGAACTAATATTAATCATGAAAATTTTGTCTATTCCAACCAAAGGTTATACATCCTTTGAGGCCTAAGTTATAGTTTTTGGATGACACATGTAAAACTACTAGTAAGGGTTAGGAGAAACTTGAAAAACCATTCTCTCATTAGTACTGTTTTTGTTTTTGTAGTTATATAATAATTTTTAGAGATAGAAAAACTACCTAAGTGCTTTTGTAAAAGCAATTTTTAGAAGGGACTTCTTCAAAAAGTGATGCAGGATGGAAGATGCTGCCATATGGTGCACTTTTGCCTCTTGTGTTACTTTTTTTTACTAATCATTGTCTTTATAACTAGTTAAAATCTCAAAAACTTATCTTACTCCCTGTACTAATCATTCTCTTTATAACTAATTAAAATCTAAAAACTTAAGATATTAATGAGTTTACTTTTAATATTATTTAGATAAAGTCAATTTAAATCCGTATCATTATAAAATTAAATGAACACTTTTTCTGTTAAATCATAGTGAATGATGGTAATATATTAATGAGTTTCAATTATAAATAAGCTTAACAACATCCATTATTTAGTTAATAACTAACTAATTAACAATATTAGTCAATTATTTAAAAAAAAAAATATTAGTCCATATATAGAATTAGAAATCTGGATAAGATTTTGAGCATTAATCACAAAAAATTGTATTAATTGAACATTGATTAATCAAATTCCAATATATATTATATATTTTGTCCAAATAGCAGTTGCCAAAGAAGAAGCTGGCACTGGGTCAGCTTTTATAAGGAAGGCATCATTACAAGGCTGCACAGTATAGGCGGATTCACCATCTTAATGACCAAATCTTACTACACATGATTGCCCAAAGATCATCACCATTGGTTCTTTCAAAACCTCCCCATGATCACAAGATCATGACCATTGAAAGTGGGTCGTACATACGATATATACACATGCATGAATTGTTTTACTTGTGAAATTTAAAAAAAGAAATAATGATTCATCTTCTAATTTTGCCCTAATTGACATCGCCCTACAGTCGTCTACGCTTTTACATATCCGATTATTACACACTCTCACACCACACCACGCTACGAGAATGGCAAGTCTATCTGGGTCTGACACGTGTCGTCGGTACCATTCTACAGAAATCCTCTCTCACTCAAATCTGTGGCCGCGTGTCTACTTTCTCCATCTTAGAAAAACCATTATTGGTGCGTGACGTGTACATGCCATAAAATAAGGTGAGTGTCTCCATTTCTGGCAGCGAGAATGGCAATTTTCGCTGTAAAAGCTAGCTGTTATGTTGGGCCACTTTTTACTATTGCCAAGCACACCAAAATTTCTCATTGGACAACATACCAGAAAAGACAAGAAAATATATTCGTGGAAAAAAGATAAACAAGAGTGGAAATAATAAAACCACCTTCATTTTTTTTTTGTTCTTTTTAAAAAAAATAGACACATACCAGCATGTATGGACAAAACAAAAACCAAGTCCTTAAGCACTTCACACAGGTAGTTCTGTTTTGTTTCACTTCACGAACACCTCTCTCTCTCTCTCACATTTTTTTCGAAAGCCCTATTGTCTTTGCGGTGGTGAGATCATGGCGTCTCATGAGTATCCTCATCATCATCATCATCATCAACAACAACAACAGAACATGCTTCCAATGGATATGGGTGGTCACATCGAGAGAGCAAGAAGAGGTGGCAAAAGGGGTTCATCGTCTGGGCAGAAGAAGAAACCACAAAGAGGGATGGGAGTGGCTCAACTGGAGCGTTTGAGGCTCCAAGAAAAATGGAAGAAGACGATTGAAATGTCCTCTTTTTATCCTCTCAATCTCCAGTACCAGTACTATGCCCCCAACCAGTTTCACTCACCCGAGCCGATTCCGAGTGTTCCTGTGATGCACGGTCCAGGACACTACGATGTGCCCTCTCTTCCTCCTAGTGGGCTGGTCACTTTCTTGGAACCGGGTCTAATCTACCCCAGACATGGAAATGGTGGCGGTGGCGGCTGTGGATCCGCTCATGCTTTGATTGATCCATATCGGGCCGGTGGTGGCGGCTTGAGTCTTGCTGAGACCTCGAAAGAGCTCTCTTCAATTCCAAAGTCGCAGCAGCAATGGCCTCTGGTGCCTGATCGTTGTGATTCTTGCTTCAAGGTGGTGGTTTTTTTTTAATTGGTTTTAGTAGTATATATATATTTTCTGTTTGGTTATTGAGAAGAAAAAAAAGGCAAAGAAAATATATTATTTTTTGATCTCATATGAATCATATCAGATTTGCATATAGTGTTTTTCTTGTTCTCCATTTTGTTGGCTTTATAGATATATGATTTGTTTTATGGTTCTTTTTTTTATGTTTTTTTTTTAAGAGAAAAGATTTTCGATTTGACAAAATCTAAACAGGTTGAGCTCAATGTTTGTTTTAGTGTCAGTTGAGTTGATGTTATTAATATTGCATGTACTTTCATGTAACATGTGACAAAAAATGTGATGTTTTTATTAATGTTTGTTTTAGTATAATTTAGGAATAAGTATGGTTTTTTTTTTTTTTGTTCCATTTTGTTTTAGTAGCAACCAAACAACATGTATATATGCCTAGTGTTAGTTTTGGTTTCAGAAGAAGCGCTTCAATGAGGACAACATAGGATGCAATGGAGATGAGAGAGTTAAGTATGAAGAGTTGTCACTAGTCAACAATGGCTATGATATTCCTGGACTGAAACAAGACAAAAACATAGACTTCAATGGAGGAACCAAAAATCTTGATGCGAGGGCAGCTAGAAGTGCTTTTCATGCTGGTCATCACACTCTCAATGAGGTGCATACTTGATAATTTTAAAATTGTAGTTTCTCAAACAAAACCAAATCTTTATTAATCAGTCTTATATATCTTCACACAATAATATCTCAAAAAATATGATCTTTATTTGTATTTCTTTTGACATTGGTTTGTGTGTTGAATTTAAGTGGTTTTGCATATGGAGTTTAATATTGAAATAGTATCCTATATATCCCATATTTTTCTTATTTAGGCGTAATCGATAAAAAGTATCTCGAATATTTTCGATATAGTTTGATTATAATCTCGATATTTTCTGTATATTGACCGATATTTCCACCTTCACTGGAACCCTACAGGATTTGAAGGTGGTGGCGGTTAACAGGTATGGTAACACATCAATGGGGAAAAATGTTCCAATGGAGCATGAATTTTTTCCAGCTGATCATAAGTGTGGAGGAAGCACTTGTTCCAAGGAACTGGGATTACCAGCAGAAGCAGAAGCAGAAGCTTCAGTTGCAGTGGTGGGTGGTGAAGCTTTTTGTATCACTGCTTCTGCTTATAATGATGATGCTAAAGCAGCTTCTAATTCTGTTGATTTGTCTCTCAAGCTTTCATATTAGTTGCCAACAAAGGTTTATGTTTTGGCCTTTTGGGCTCCTGTTTGTTTCAGATTTTGGGTTATGCAATTATGTTTAAACCAAATTCCCCCAAAGCTTTCAGCTTTCTATAGTTTCCCTTTTGTTGTTAAACTCATATTCTGTCCTTCAAGTTGCTGCAAGTTTGCAATTTATGTTACTGATTTTTGGGAAATCCCTCTCTCTCTCTCTCTCACTCTCTTTGCCCAAGATTATTGTGTCAGCAAGTTTTGTATTTTAAATTTGTTCAGCTTTAATGATCTTACCATCATTTCTCATGTGATCTATCTTCTTCTTTACTGAATCTTTTCTGGTTGTAGCTGCTTAATGAATCAATTTAATGCTTATTTAATTGTTATTAGGCACCCTAGAGTGAGTGTGTATGTGTGTGTGTGTCTATATATATATATATATATATCAGCTTTGTCTGAATTCTGATAGAGAATGTCCTCGATGAAATTCTTTAGAGCCAGAAAGTGATTTACAATGTTATTATTGCTCGCCAATCAAGATTCTAGTTCCAAAACATATGAAAAAGTAAAAAATCTTATTGGGATGCTCAAATTTTGTTTAACTTCGTTATTGTTATGTCTGTTAAGTTTCGTTTATATTTCATTTTTTAGGGCGATGTGTTGATAATTTTGTCATTAAGTTCAATTGTTGGATGTATTCATAATTATTATTCAAAAGCAAGTTAAATTTTTATTTTTTATTTTATTTTTCAAAATAATTTTTAAAATAAAGAACTTCAGATTTTATGAATTTTTTTACATTGGAAATTCATTTTTTTAATGTTGGGATATGATTATTGACCTAAAACATTCATAAAGTAAGTAAATCCTTTTACCAAGTAGATCAGTTTGTTTCCTTTTACTCAAAACTTTGCATTAGTGAAAGACTACTTGCAGTTGATGAATTCATAATTTGGGTATGCTGAGATGATTTTAAGCACGAAAAACTAAAAAATAAATAAAAACAATCAACACGTAAGGCTGATTTGTAGAAGGAGCTTTTATAGCAGTACACAACTCAAAACCCTAGCTAACTCTCTCTCTATAGATCTATATGATCTTTAATGGTTTTTAAGAAGAGAAAATTTCCCTTATAGAGTCACTCTATATCTTTACTGGTGGCTGAAACCAATTAAAGCATCTCCGCTTTTCCTGTTTATGGATGTCAAGCAAGTTTTCAATAAGAGCTTTAAAAACACGTGAAAAAGATTGACAAAAAAGCAACAGTGTTTACAAAACTGGTAGCAAAAATGCATATGCCTTTCCTCCATAGCAATTCTACTGGGTGTAATGATCAAACAGTACAACTGTACAAATCTATGATGAGTATATATATGCATACACACACACACACATATATCTATATATGCAATGCAGGTAGAGATACTAGTACTCTGTGATAGTCTCAATATATAGAAGAATATAAAGGGTTGTTTTTGAAGCTTTATTATTTTCTTCTAACTCCATTTTTTTTGGTCTCTATAACTGATGCGTCAACCACCTATGTAATGCATCCCTACACATTATGATTACCACCTTTTACTTTTCTTTCTCCTTTTCTCTATTTTATTTTTGACAAAACTTTCTTTAATGTTGTTTGTCTTTGTTTTACATGGCTTCTAACATTAACTTGTACACTTGCTGTCAATTTTGCATGCATGTTTTACTAATAATATCAATTATAAAAGTTGATATAGATTTTTTATATTTGAGTACTTATTAACTATATATCAGATTATAACAATAATGTGGACTCGTGTGTGTGTATATATATATATATATATATATATATAAGGTTTGGCTACCTTTTACACATGGCAAAAATATCAAACCTAGTCATTTGATTAGTGTACTTATTAAATTTGATATTTCCAAATAATTTTTCTATTTTTGGCTTTCATAGGACTAAATTAATGCTAAACTAACCTCAAATTGGACCTGCGCCACTTTTCAAAAATCAATAAACAATAGAGTTCACTGACGGTGGAGGACTAGTACTCCTCATGGAGGAGTGCCGGCTCTTCTGTGAATAGTAGATTGCTCCTTGCCAACAGAGCGCAAAACGTGCTTCTCAAGGAGAGTGTCATCATTGTTACTCTATCCTCAAGGAGGATAGAGATGGTGATGAAACGCTGTAGATGGAGAAATAATTGCGAGAGGCCAGAGATGGCAAAAAAACAACAATTGAAGATAGAGGTTGGAGACGAAGTTGGGGGAGAGGAGATGAGTTTTTAAATTTTCTTATTTTAAAAATGGTAAGAAAAGACTTTTTAATCATTATGAATATTTATTGACAAAAATAATAAAATTATTTGACATTAATAGAAATAATAAAAGCCTCAATATAAGGCCTTTTTGGTATTTCCCTCTATAAATATAAAATTTGGTTTGCACATATTCTAATAATTTTAAGTTATACATGTCAAGATGAGATTGATCTAGTAGTAAATTTCTCACATTTACACCAATTAGGTCATGAGTTTGAGTTCCTTCACATCCTAAATTTCAATTTACTGGAAATATTATTTTAAGTAAAATCAATTTTAAGGAGTACATGACTACATACGACTAGTAAATATTGGATTTGCATGTTTGAGTATGTAATCTAGGCTTTATCATTGTTTGATTAAATTAAAGAAGGTTTTGAGCTTGTAAAGAGGACGGCTCACTAATTAACATCTGATAATGTACTAGGCAGTAGTTTAAATAAGCTATTAGCATTTGAACAAATGCTATCGAGTGAGGTTGATGTCTCCTCTTCTCATCACCCATATTGGTTTATATGATAAATTAGTTTTTTTGATATATATATATATATATATATATATTCTATTAAAAATGTTTCTATTGAGCTTAAAAATGGTACAACAAATGACCCTTTAATTATGTTCTTTTTTGTCACCTACTTTTGAAACTCTTTTGACTTCCTTGTGAGCTTTTATTCGCTTCAAAGAGAAAACTAGGGGCTGCTGGCAGTGTTGGCAATGCGTTGGCGATTCTCTGAGGCTTTAGGTAATTTAATATTTAACTGTCTATCGATAGAGTGAAAAAAAAATGTAAAAAATATTCTAAAATACTCTTATATCATTTTTCTCATAACTCGCGAATCAGGACAAGTGTTGCTTATATTGATTTATTGGTGAGACTTTTGTGTTTGTTTGGACTAATGTCCTTCCAAACCATAACTATTTGGAGGCACGCCTTCTATAATTTTATACTACTAAGTTGCAATGATTTTATACGAGGGGTCCATTTGCAAGGATAGCTATCTAACATTTACCTTATATTTGCAACTGCCCCATTTTCAAGTAGGATTGCTTTGTGTGTTGTCCACCTGCCATTAATTCAGCTAGCAAGTTTTCTTAGTTATGTCGATACTCAATAGCCTCGAAGTATTATCTTTCGAGGGTAATGCTAGGGTTCTTCATGGACGTCCTTGAGATGGACCACGTCTGTCCTGTTGACTATTTCCCATAACACTCTCATATTCCAAATTCTTGTGCTTTATATTTTCTTCCAAATAACTCAAACTAGGGTTTATATGAGGAATGTCCACGTTGCCTACTGGAAACTTCATCAAATTTATTGAAGAAGTCATTTTCAAAACGTTAGGAAATAGGGTTGCTTTTGTTATCTTATCGTCTTCTAAGGTATGGATTTTGGGGTACAAATGGGCCCATCGGGCCGACCCATGTTCAATCACAATAATCCACTTTATCGCCAATCCTTTTTTTTTGTTCCCGATCTTACTATAATTGACCTGAACTTTTTTAACCCTAATTTTTGGATCTTAAAACGTGTGCCTAAAACCATTTTTTCGTATTGTGGAAAGTATTTATTTCCAATTTTTTTTTTTTTTAAAAAAATCCATTTTATTGATTTTAGTAAATTATGTTAAAATATTTTTCATAATCTGAAAAATGATTGCATTTACAGGTGGTGATCATCAAAAGTGGATATATGATTCTACAAAAATATGACATTAACTATTTTTTACTAATACTTTTAACACACCAAAATTCTTCTTATAGATGAATTCCAAAGATGCATATTTGACTCTCCCAATTAATAATAATAATATTGATGATAATAATAAAACCCTTAGATCATGCACGAATACATAATAGATTATATGTTGTTCTTAAATTGAAGGTGTTATCATAAAAATATGTTTTGAAAAATAATTGTTATTTGTTCGAAAACACATAAATAATTATATATATATTTCATTAACTCATTATATAATGTACTTGATAAAACTTGAACCCTTATTACTAACATGAATTAAAAGTTGCACAATTACTCGTGTTGGATTATAAAGTTTAAGTTTTCATCAATTTAACATCATCTATAAATAAGAATTACATATATTTTTTTCCTTTATATCATCATCACACATCATGGATCAAATGAAGATAAATTAAAATATTAACAATTATAAAGCAAAAACATCACCTAACATTCTTATCTTTGAACATCTTGCCCAAGATCCTATTAGCATTAATTGTGGAAAATTTTAGAGCGACAGAAAATGTCTAAAGATAATGAAAACAACCATACCTCTTTATCTGATTATCTACCTGTTCTCATCAATTATTTCTTATTTTCAATTTTTTAAAGCTTTTGTCTTCAACTTTCTAGTAACATGTCCAACGAGTGCATCATATAATAATTACATAAACTTCACTATATATGTGTACAAATTAACTATTAGGTATTAAAAGCCATCGAATTATGTAAATTCATAATATCCGGATAGTAATTTTCTAGTAAAAAAGAGTAGTAAATAACACTAAAATTAATATGATTTTAAAATTAATACCAAATATTTAGCCTTTTTTTCAGTACTATTTTAATTTTTATTCACTAACTATCTGATGCTAAAAGTACGGTTTTCATAGTTCTATATTAATTATAAATCTCACTCAATTAATACTATAATAAATAATCACTATCCATCGAGTAATATCATCAATTTTGTGTGTACTTATACTACATTATTGATACACTTAATTTTACTAAACATATCCAAGGACCAATATTAGATGCCAGTAAATTACAATCAATGATAAAATTCAATTAGTAAAATGCCAATTTTATTTTTGCCTTTCGGATTTTGATACTAAAGTAATCTTACGTTTATCTATTGAATTCGTCTAATGTATATTGAATCCGTCAAAAATAAAGTATCACATATATGATTTAAATATTTAAGTAAAATGGAGAAAAATCTACTTATGTAACACAGTAAAAAGATTTTCACACACATAGTAACTATTTTGATAACATAATTGGCTAAATTGATTAGATTTGAATATGTATAATTTTGGAAGAGAGAACAAAAAAAGAAAAAGGAAAAAAAGAGAGTTGATGGATTATGGTTCCAGCTTGTGGACCTCACATCAGACCAAAGCAGGCATAACTTCAATTTTCGTGCTCGTTGAACTTGATAATGCACTGCATTCTCTCACAGAGTCTGGATGCAGAGAACCTCCTATCTTTTTTCTCCTCCACATACTTTCTTTCCCCTCTCTCTCCTCCACATATTCTCGCGCGAGTGGTTGCGATTTCAAACCCAGAAACAAACCCAACACAACGCAACAATTACTTTTGCTTTGAAGTGTGCAGACTTACATATTTTTTAGCGATTAGCATCACACATGATTTGAATGAATGATCAGTTAGAATAAAAGTTTAATATATATTAAACACATATATTTTAAGATAATTAATATTAAATTGGTAGTATGGGTGTGCCTAACACTGTTTTTCACTAGTTTAATTTGAAAAAAAAATTGAATAAAAAAATTTTAAATAAGACGGTTTCATAGCATTATTTTTATAACCGTCCATTTTTCTTATAAGATATCGAAATTATAGCTTTTAACATTACGTCACACATTGGTTGTATCCGAATATGTAATTTAAGTTATTAACATGGCATCTTATCACATAATGCAAACTATCAATTCAATCGGACTGGAACCTCGGGCCATTAAAAGTCTCCCCATTATTCAAAATTGGATTAGGAGTGAATTTCCTTTTCATGGTCGGATTGTTCACGTGGTACTGCCATGTCAGCACAGGTAGCCAAGTGCGGATTTATATAAATTAATTACAAGAATATAAAATATAGTAATGATAGAAGTGCATTGGATTGAGCCATCACCACGACCACGAGCAATCGATATGATAAAATCTCCCTCTGCCGATACAATGGCCTCCCATATATAATATATATTTTTTCTTTTGAAGTATCAAAATTTTATGCTGTACTAGAATGAAAGTTGACTTATATTCGGTATTTAGATTTCATTACCTTATCCGATCACTGAAATTATAAATTAATTATAAACCTTAAATTAGTTCAATCTTGAATAATAAAAACTATAATAATATCTAAAAATTAAAATTTTAAATTTCTCTTTGAAACCATTATAACAAATCATCTATAAATTATAATAACAATAGAAAAATTATAAATGACAATGATTTATAATAGAAGAAATAAAATGACAATTGTTATTTTCTTTCCTTTTTATAGCAACAATTATTATTTTTGTTATTATAATATTATTATAGTAAAACTTTTAATTAAAAATATATCATTTAAATAATAAATTTAAATAAAATTTTAAGTGTTATAACACAACAAAATAAGCCAATTGTATCAAAAAGTACAGCTATTTAGCGGTGCAATCTTTAAGTTGTACACCCATATCTTTTTTAAGAGGTGGGTTCGACACCATAACTTCAGTTTCATTCTCTTATTGCTTTTTCTTTCTTTTGTAAGAGTTATCTCCCAACTTATATATGAATCATCCTCTATTATATGTGAGTTACTTTTCGGATCATATCATTAATGTTTGATTTCATTTAGTTTTAATTTTTTTATATAAATTTCAGTATTATAACGTAATGTACTGTATTAAAAAAAAAAAAAAGATAAGCCAACTGTTACACGAATTTTCTCTATCTCCCATACCAAGTGGCTGCAAATGGCGAAGCATAAATAGATTTAAAAAAAAAACAATTTTCAAAAAATGGAACGCTTGCCACGTAGGACTGTTCACGTGAATTCGCCACGTCATCCGACGTTCAGTCGTAGTCGGCTTATCGATTCGTATAAAAAAATTTTAAAAAAGTGAAAAAAAACGTGTCGGAGTTGGTGATGGCCAGAAGAGTGAAGGCGAAGCACCACCACGCACGAACCAAGCCCAATAAAATCGCTTCCTGCCCATACCTTTCTGGGTCCTATTTCTACCTTCCACATTTTTATTATTGTTTAATTTTATCATATATTATTTAATTTTTTGGAAAAACGGATGCGTTCTCATTATGCGAATCTATATCACAATACCGAATCATCGATTATCTCTATTCACAATTTCATTCATTGAATAAGGTTTATTGCTTTTCTTCTTCTTCTTATTATTTTTTTTTGTTTTTGTTTTAGAGACATTAAACAATTTTCCAAAGTTTTAAATGAAAAATCATAATAATTTTTTTAAAAAAAAATTCATATCCATATTTATTTAAAATTTAGACATTAAAACATGATTCGAACTCAAAATTTTATTGTATTGATGTAAAGAATATATATATATATATGAATAACCTTACTATTCTTTACGTTTTTTGACTTTAAAAAAGTTTAAATGGAACTACATTGTTTGTTCATGTGATTTAAGTAATATTTATAGATATTAATTAGTTTAATAAGTAGATTCCTTATAAAATGTTAAAAAGAAAGAAAAAATAAGTTGCTTATGACCACGCAATAGTGATTAAAATCAAATAATTTTTATATATATTTGGTTTTGATTCCTACTATGTCTGTACAATATAATATTCAGGAGTGTATCTGAAAAAATAATATATTTTATCAATTAATTTAAGAATTTATTGAAATTCATCCAAGTGAAACAGTATAGATTACATTCAAATACCTAATTTATATAATAAAAAATTACCTATGCGTTAAAGTGACGGTGGATAATGATAATTTAATCGTAAACTTATTTTAGAAGGTTTAGGGCAAAATTAAATTCAGATAAATTTTAAACATAATTAAAAAATATATATGTATATCTTTGAATAAAAAGAATCGTATCTAACACCGAAAGATGATATTTGAAGCCAAAAGAAGATAAAAATAAAAAAAGAAAGGCAAAGCCAGCTGTGAGTAGTGAGAATGTGTGGATAAGCGCGGTAGTCGGGACCCACAAGCCACGTAAGACGGGGTTTTCAATCGAATTCCCGGTGAGTGTCACATGGCCTCTCCTCCAATGTGGCCTCAATTCCTCCACGTCGGATCCATTTGCAGAATCTGCAGTTCTCTATGCTCTCCTTGACACGTCATCTCCCAATCCCAACAAAATATCTGCTAGCCTCTGTAATTGCTACCAAACACGCAATCCCACACGCAATCCCCATAACTGCCTCTCCACGTGGCATCATTATCAGTCATCCAGTAAAAATTGCTTAATTAAAGGAGCTAGCAATAATCCGATGCACATTCCACCATGTACTTAGGCTAAATAAACCAATAACATATGGCCACGTCAGATTTTAATTTGAGATAAAGTTGGTGTTGCAGCGGTGAAAATGCTCGAGGAAGATTTTTAATCGTTTTCAGAGTTTAAAAGACAAAAATGCCCTTACAGAATTTTCTTAAATTAAAAGCGAAATGCCAGGGTAGTTTGATTACAAAGTTACAAGTCGTCCGAGTTGCTGTTTTCGGTTTTCAGATTTTTAGCGAGGAGTGTGAGAGAGAGAGAGATAGAGAGAGGGAGAGAAAAAGAAGAAGAAGGGAAGATGAGAAAGTGTGAGCTGTGTGAGCGTACGGCTAGAATGTACTGCGAGTCGGACCAGGCTAGCTTATGCTGGGACTGCGACGAGAAGGTCCATTGCGCGAATTTTCTCGTTGCCAAGCACTGCCGGACTCTGCTCTGCCACGTCTGCCAGTCTCTCACGCCCTGGAAGGCCTCCGGCGCCAAACTCGGGCCCACCGTCTCCGTCTGCGACTCCTGCCTCGCCTCGGCTCACTGTAGACCTCGCCACGGCGGAGTTATCCGGCAGGACAATCCGAGCGAGGGAAGCGCCGCCGCCGCCGCCGCCGGCGACGTAGACGATTACGACGACGAAGACGCTGATGACGATGAAGGAGAAGAAGATGATGATGATGATGATGAAGAGGAGATTTATGTTGATGAGGATGATGAGAATCAAGTGGTTCCGTGGTCAGATGAATCAAACTCGCCTCCGCCGCCTCCTCCTGTATCGTGTTCTTCAAGCAGCAGTAGTGGTAGTGAAGAAGAGGTTTCATTGAAGCGGAGGCGGGATATCAGTGATCTGTACTCTGATGTAAGCCTTCGATTTCATTTACTAGTAAATCCTCTGTTTTCTTCGTTTGCTTTCCCGAATCAAACCTCTGGATCCGTCGAAGTGTGATTTTCTCGCTAGTTTCAATCCTTTTAAAAAAAATTTGTCGGACTTTCTCATCAGCCAAACACGTTATAACATTTTAAGAGATTTTTGTTAAATGCAGGATGAGATCGGGTGCTCGTCATCTCACATAGGTTCAAGAGCAATAGCCAATGAGGAAGCGAATACTTGTTCTATGAAGAGGTCATTTAGACCGTTGAAACAACCAATAATAACAACAGCAGCAGAAGCATCGGAGCCTGATGATGATAATCAAGCCGAGTCGAGATCAACGGCTATTATCAACTCGTTGCATAGACTCCAAAAACAGATGATCGCAAACGACGACGGTGGTGATGGTGCGTCCGCAACGGTGCTTGCCATCTGTAGACTGAGCAAAGATGAAAGCCGTTAATTTCATCACAATCATCTCCAACTAATCCTGACAGTTCGAGGTAGTTTTCTTTGGTTTAACTTTTAACCTCCCTTTTTATTTATTTGTTACTAATAACTTATTAAACGTCCATAATAGATTTTTGTTTTGTTTTGTTTTATAATGTTGTAGATAATTTTCTTTTATTAGTTTTCATTTTTGATTTCTTGAATCGTGTAATGTGTATACTTTAGTGTGCATGACAATATAAGAGCTTGATTTCCTCCCCAATATCGGTGTTGTTGATTGTTGTGTTTTCATGTTGATTGTTGTTGGTTGTATATTCATGTTTTTCTTGAGGTGGTTGTTCTTATAGATTTGAATGAAAAAGTAAATATTTTTTTATCTATTTTAATTTTTTTTTTAAAATTTTAAATTGATTAATCACGTAAAAATTAAATAAAATAATTTTAAAAATCTAAATAGAAATGAGAAAAACAAATATCCTCTTAGATTAACCACATCCTTGGACAACTCAAGTAATTAATAATTAATGTATTATCTTTAATGTATTTTCAGTATATATATTACTTTGATAGATTCAGTATTGTTCAATTGTCTATCGATAGATTTTAGGATTGTGTGTATATAATATTTAATCTTAATAAATTTTAATTGTATGTAAATGTAAAAAAAAAAAAAATACAAGAAATATACCAACAGTATTGTTGTTAGTTGACTTCTGCGAAGGCTTAATATAATTTTTTTTTTTTAATGTCAAATAAGACAAAAGATAGAATTAAATTAAACGAATCGAAAAAAAGAAACTGATTGAAACGAAAGAAGTTAAATACAGCTGAAAACTTAGACCACGGTGTTAACATGTGACCAGTAGATAGAAGGTAACGTGGGTAGGAGATATATGCTTCACGTTACAAAGTTTACAATCGTTGATGTAAGAGAAAGCCAAAACCCTATTCTATGGCTCGCTTGGCAGTCCTCTGTTATGTTTATCTGTCCCTTATGTAGCTAAGAGTTAAGAAGCAGCATGGTCTATTTTTGGTAACATAGTGGTAGATTCCCTAATGGCTAATACAAACACCATGGCTGCATTATTTGAATCATTATAATTTCTGTTGGGTAGATGCTATTCAACCTAACCCACTCATAGACCAATCCTCTGGTGTTGGATAAAGTTTTGAGTGAGACAAATATGGATGGTCCATGCCTCATTTTATTTAACCCTCGCGGTTGGTACAATAAACCTGAGCATAGAATGAGTCAGACCCGAATTTTATTTTCATTTTAATTTGACATTGATGCAGTGAATCTGAATATAGATTATTCACTTAAAATTAACCATTTGCAATGAACATACTCATGAGATGAGTTTTAGAATTTTATGTAAAGGTGGAATCATGTTATCTTTTGATTGGTAAGGCAGTTAAAGGCAGTTATAGATAAGGAATATCATCTAGCGTCACTACATACGGTTCTGGTGACGACTGTTATAGTTATGTGATAATGATGTTGATGGTCCATAGAAGTTGCATTAGATGAGAAAAAAATGTTTTAAACTAATTACTCGTTAATTTATTTGATGAACTTAACTAAAAATCTTGGTTTAACCAATCATGTGTTGATAAGGTTAAACTGTACTTTCTCCTTCTTGTGTTAGCTTTTGAGTAATAACCTTGAAAAAACTTTTTTAAGTTAAAGCAGTTTTTATGCAATTTAATACGGAAATATAGAGTTTAGAAATATATTAAATTAAAATTTACGAAATTTGTTAGTTTTTAAAAGGATGCTAATATGTGTAACGTTTGCACCAAATAATGACTACTAGATATCAAAATTGGATGACAAGGATACTCCATATACAAATGATTGAATTTAGAAAAGTATTAAAAGCTACGAGTATGTTAAAACATATAAATTTTTGTAACTCCAATATCATATATCGACTAATGACAATCATTTATAAAATTTTTGTAGCGTCTACTAGACGACGACTATTGTATACCAAATTTCGAACACACAAACGCCAAATACAAATGAATGGGAAGAGAAAGGCAAAAGACTCCAAATACAGTCTATAATTTCAAAGTTAGAGAGGGCATGAACATGAAGATGTTGGCTTTGACTAAACAAGCTGAACGTGCTTGAGAAACAGTATCTTGTCGTTACAATCGGCCTAACAATTATGTTGGTGAAGTGAAGAGCATATCTATGTCAATTCCAAATGTTTTTCTCACTTTTGTTGGTGGAGTATGGAGTATCGGGGCCACACGTCAAAGAAACTAAAGATTTGGAAAATCTTCCAAGGTCTCGTCATTTGACGGTAATTAGAAAAACGTAACATCACCGATAATATAAAGCAATAGACATTAGAGATGAGATTGAATTAATATAAATATTGTATTTTTTGAAATGAGATTGATGTAGATATCTCATACATTTGTGCGTAAATGAAATTGTCTGTCTGAAATGTAGCCTACTGAATCTTAGATCATTATAGTTAAAAGCACAGGAAATGTCATTAAGATTCATTTTTCCTCTCTTCTTATTTGATTGCAAATTGAGAAATCAGCGCTGCTGATTTTATTACTGGCTAGACTAAACGAGTGCTTTGAAACTGAACTGATTATGATAATGCTCAGTTCACAGGCTCTGTTAATTTACAACATTTTAGTTATTTTCCTTTTGTTAGGTCATTCAAATTAAGTGGAAATTATAACAAATACCCATTGAAAGAAGCTCAATTTTGTTTTTATTCCGTATTTTAAAAAAATTTATTTTTAACCTCTCAAACAAATTAATTTCATTATATACCCAAGATTACGAAAATACCCTAAGTTTCTATTACTCATTTGCTCTACATTAAAATTACGAAACTAACCTTCTTCTTCCTCACAATATCCTCCATATTTTCTCTTCTCCATTAATGGTTTCTGAGATTTGATTTACCATTGATTGTCCATATTTTATCTTCTTCTTCTTCCTCACAATAACCATTGAAGGTTTTTGAATATTCAAGTTTCATCCATTGAAGGATTACAAGATTCTTGAAGTATTTGCTTGTCAAAGGATTAGTATATGTTTTTTCGGTTAGTTTTTGAGTTATTTTGTTCATATTTGCATGCTAAAAGACTATAAGAATATATTGGTAGTGATGGTTTTGATATTCGTTATCTGCGACGAAAACTGTAAAATCTGTGACGAAATCGATTTTTCATGACTGATAATCGATTTTTCAGTGATTGAAAAACTGATAACGGTTTTTCAGTGACTGAAAAACCGATAATTGAACTGTGAAAAACCGATAATGGAGACTGAAAAATCGATAACGGTTTTTTAGTCACTGAAAAATTGATAACGGACATGTGAAAAACCGGTAACGGTATCGATTTTTCAGTTACTGAAAAACGGAGACTGAAAAATCGATAACGGTTTTTTAGTCACTGAAAAACCGATAACGGACTTGTGAAAAACCGATAACGGAGACTGAAAAATCGATAACGATTTTTTAGTCACTGAAAAACTGGTAACAGACATGTGAAAAACCGATAACGGTTTTTTAGTCACTAAAAAACGGAGACTAAAAAATCGATAACGATTTTTTAGTCACTGAAAAATCGATAATGGAGATTGAAAAATCGATAACGGACATGTGAAAAACCGATAACGATTTTTCAGTCATTGAAAAACCAATAACGGACCTGTGAAAAATCAATAACGGTTTTTTATCCATAAAAAACCGAAATTAGCAATTTTTTCAGTGACTATATTTGTGTTTGAAATGCTGTAACTTAAATTTTAGTGTTATATGTGCTTAGATATGATTGTATTTTATTTTATTTTATTATATTTGAGTGAAGAGTATTGTGAGTGCACAATAGTCAAAGTCCCAGCGTCCCGAAGATACTACTTGTGTCATGAGACTAGACACGACTAACATCGATGTCCCCTACGATTTTCTACTCTAAATCCAGAGGTGGATAATGACGAAAACAATGAGTAGACATTGAAATTGAACTTCTATTTCATGTATACTTTAACTTATTTTGTTAAATTAATATATTATAATCGGATTTGTTATTTAGTTTAGTTTTTAATGAATGAATGAACGATAGGAAATTTATTCGTAATGCATTGTCATTAATATCATGAAATAAGTAAAGATCAGTTGACATGAAATTTAATGAATGAAGTATAGTACTTGTTAAAATTGCTTATTTAATCACCAATCAGTTATTGAAAACTTTCAATGTGTTAAAATTACAGGTGAAAACGAATAGAGACATTAGATCAGTTTTTCAGCGTAGCGAAAAAATCAATACCGATTTTTCAGGGGTCGTAAAAACCCAATCATTAGATGATTACATAGAAGTGAGGATCGATTTTTTATTGACACTGAAAAATCGGCTCCGGTTTTTCAGGTACCATTAAAAATCGGTCCTCACTTTCCTTCAATATTTTCAGGTACTATAAAACCGATTTTGTATCGGTTTTATACTACGTCTGGAAAATCGAAATCAGTTTATTGATTTTATTGATTAATGATTTACTGATTATCAATAAAATCAATAAATCGGTCCATACAATAAAATCAAGTTATCAATCAATAAAATCAATAAATCATTGGTTAGTAATTTATGTCAATAAATCATTGGTTAGTAAAATCAGTAAATCATTAATCAATAAATCAATCATTCGATCAGTCCATACAATAAAATCAATAAATCATTGGTTAGTAAATTATGTCAATAAATCATTAATCAATAAATCAATCAATAAATCAGTTCATACAATAAAATTAAGTTATCAATCAATAAAATCAATAAATTATTGGTTAGTAATTTATGTCAATAAATTATTAGTTAGTAAAATCGATAAATCATTAATAAATAAAATCAATAAATCGATCCATACAATAAAATCAAGTTATCAATCAATAAATCATTGATTAGTAATTTATGTCAATAAATCATTGATTATTAAAATCGATAAATCATTAATCAATAAAATCAATAAATCAATCCAAAAATCCGTCCATACAATAAAATCAAGTTATTAATCAATAAAATCAATAAATCATTGGTTAGTAATTTATGTCTATAAATCATTGGTTAGTAAAATCGATAAATCATTAATCAATAAAATCAATAAATTGATTTTATTGTATGATTTATTGACATGATTTATCGATTTTACCAACCAATGATTTATTGACATAAATTACTAACAAATGATTTATTGATTTTATTAATTGATAACTTGATTTTATTGTATGGACTGATTTATTGATTGATTTATTAATTAATGATTTTTCGATTTTACTAACCAATGATTTATTGACATAAATTACTAACAAATGATTTATTGATTTTATTGTATGGACCGATCGAATGATTGATTTATTGATTAATGATTTACTGATTTTACTAACTAATGATTTATTGACATAAATTACTAACCAATGATTTAATAGATTTATTGATTGATAACTTGATTTTATTGTATGGACCGATTTATTGATTTTATTGATAATCAGTAAATCATTAATCAATAAAATCAATAAATCGATTTCGGTTTTCCCGACATAGTATAAAACCGATACAAAATCGGTTTTATAGTACTTGAATTTATTGAAGGAAAGTGAGGACTGATTTTTCATGCTACCTGAAAAATCGGAGCCGGTTTTTCAGTGTCAATAAAAAACCAATCCTCACTTCTATGTAATCATCTGATGATTGAGTTTTTACGGCCCCTGAAAAATCGGTATCGATTTTTTCGCTACGCTGAAAAACCGATCCAATATCTCTATTCCTTTTCACCTGTAATTTTAACACATTAAAGGTTCCCAGTAATTGATTGGTGATTAAATAAGCAATTTTAATAAGTACTATACTTCGTTCATTAAATTTCATGTCAATTGATTTTTACTTATTTCATTATATTAATGACAATGTATTACGAATAATTTCCTATCATTCATTCATTCATTCATTAAAAACTAAACTAAATAACGAATCCGATTATAATATATCAATTTAACAAAATAAGTTAAAATATACATGAAATAGAAGTTCAATGTCAATGTTGACTCATTGTTTTCATCATTATCTACCTTTGGATTTGGAGTAGGAAATCGTAGGGGACATCGACGTTAGTCGTGTTCAATCTCATGACACAAGTAGCATCTTCGGGACGGTGGGATTTTGACTATTGAAACCAGTTTTTTTTTTTTTTTTCATTAAAACGCATTGATTGTGCACTCACAACATTCTTCACTAAAATAAAATAAAATAAAATAAAATAAAATACAATCATATCTAAGCACATATAATACTAAAATTTAATTTATAGCATTCCAAACACAAATATAGGAATCACTGAAAAAATTACTAATTTCTATTTTTCATGGGTGAAAAACCGTTATTTCACAGGTCCGTTATCGGTTTTTCAATGACTGAAAAACTGAAAACCCGTTATCGGTTTTTCACATGTCCGTTATCGATTTTTCAGCCTCCGTTATCTGGTTTTTACAAGTCCGTTATCGGTTTTTCAGTGACTAAAACCCCGTTATCGATTTTTCAGTGACTAAAACCCTGTTATCAATTTTTTAGTCTCTGTTTTTCAGTGACTGAAAAATCGTTATTGGTTTTTTCACATGTCTATTATTGGTTTTTCAGTGACTAAAAAACCGTTATCGATTTTTCAGTCTCCGTTATCGGTTTTTCAGTGACTAAAAAATCGTTATCGGTTTTTCAGTCTCTGTTTTTCAGTGACTAAAAAATCGTTATCTATTTTTCACATGTTTTTCAGTGACTAAAAAACCGTTATCGATTTTTCAGTCTCCGTTATTGATTTTTTACAAGTTCGTTATCGATTTTTCACAAGTTCGTTATCGGTTTTTCAGTGACTAAAACACCGTTATCAGTTTTTCAGTCTCCGTTTTTCAGTGACTGAAAAATCGTTATCGATTTTTCACATGCCCGTTATCGGTTTTTCAATGACTAAAAAATCGTTATCGATTTTTCAATCTCCGTTATCGATTTTTTAGTCTCTAAAAATCCGATATCGATTTTTCAGTCACTGAAAAATCGATTATCAGTCATGAAAAACCGATTTCGTCGTAGATTTTACAGCTTTCGTCGCAGATAACGAATATCAAAACCATCACTACCAATACATTTTTATAGTCTTTTAGCATGCAAATATGAACAAAATAACCCAAAAACTAATCAAAAAAATATATACTAATCCTTTGACAAGCAAATGCTTCAAGAATCTTATAATCCTTCAATGGATGAAACTTGAATGTTCAAAAACCTTCAATGGTTATTGTGAGGAAGAAGAATAAGAGGAAATATGAACAATCAATAGTAAATCAAATATCAGAAACCATTAATGGAGAAAAATGAAAAAGAGAAAATATGAAAGATATTGTGAGGAAGAAGAATGTTAGTTTCGTAATTTTAATGTTAGACATTTGGGTAATAGAAACTTAAGGGTATTTTCGTAATTTTGGGTTTACAATAAAAATAATTTGTTTGAGAGGTCAAAAATAAATTTTATTAAAAATCTGGGTAAAAACAAAAATTTTCTTTTCATTTGGATAAAAACTATGAAATTTCCTTCAATTAAATGTTACTTTTGCAGATGAATGTAGTCGGTATAACCTGTCATGTAAGTGATGATATCCAAATTCGATCTCCATCCATTTAAAATTTGACACTAATTGTATATATGTTTGTATATAACTAGTTTTGGTTGCATGGGGCAAGGCACAAGTTATATTTGTTTTTCTTATTAAATAGATTTTAGGTTAAAATAATTAAATATTATTATTTATAATTGATATGATTGGATGTTTAAAATTAACAATATTTTTTTTTATTGAGATTATTATCATATATATAATATCATAAATAATAATTCTAAATTTAATTGTAAATAAGTTTTCTTTTTATTATGCTAATTTTTTTAATTACTCTATTCTAGGGATAAAATATTTAATGTAATTCTTATAATCACTCAACCTTATTAATATATAAGATAAAAATGTATTAAATCTTCATTTTTGTTTCATAATTAAACTAAACATTATAGTTAAACCTTATGATAATAATTTAAGTAAAAAATATTTTTAATCTTCCAGTTATTTAATTAATAACAATCCGATAATGATAAAACCTTTGATATAAAGAGACATACTTGTGCTAATAATAACTAAACTTTTGATTTGTTCAAAAACAAAATATTAAACCTTTGATATAATTAAACTTTATGACAATAGATAATATTAAGTACTTTACCCCCGGTGTCACAAATAACTGAAAAAACTAACAGTCTAATACTAACTCATGATGAAAAGACCCAATTATCCCTTTGATAATAGTAGAATTATTAAAAGACTCATTCACTCTCAAAATATTATTGTACTTGCCATTATGTTCAAAGATATTTAAAAATTAAATAAATAAAATATTAAAATCAATAAATAAAATATGAGATATTATCATTTTACCCTATGGAATGAAAATTAATGTCAATCATCCTTGATTTCCAAACTATTATCAAAAAATAAACCAAACGTTAGTGAATTGATGCTTTTCATTTAGAAAATGACGAGTTTAATAGTTGTAAGGGCATTTAAATAATTATATATTATGTTTAATTTTTTAATTTAATATTAAATAAAAATAAATGGACCGGATGGAGACACTTGACGTTAATCTATAAACTTGAGGGGTGGATTGGATGACGACACTTGACATCCATCTAACCCACCTATATAAATAATATAATTCCATCATCACTCTTATCCTCGCCAACATTTCCCATTCATTTATCATCACCCAACCACCAACACCACCACTCAACCTGCCATCCCCTTCCACTCTCCAGTGTCTTTCTCTCTCTTACCTCTGCCTCTTTCGACGTCGTTCTCTATTCCCTCTCCAATCTCTAACATTGTTCTCTCTTCCCTCTCCACCTTCAAGATCACTCTCTCTCTCCTTTCCCTACTTTGGTGTCACTCTCTTCCCTCTCAACCTCTGGCGTCGTCCTTTTTTGCATATCTATCAGACCCTTTTGGATCTAGGTATAGGCCTATCATATATATATATATATATATATTTTTTAGTTTTTCGTTGTTAAATACTAATAAATTTAATTTAATTAATTTAATTTGAAGATTTTTATGTTTGATAAATGGTGATGGCGATGATTTAGTGTTTGGTGGTGTAAGTCATGGTATTGAACACCTATTATAGGTGATGATGAACAATAGTACTGTCGGTTTGGAGATGATGATAAACTGTAAAGAACATTAAATTATTTATTTTTGCTTTTAAATTTTAACTTTTTATCTTTTTTGGAGATTATATCTGGATCCCAAATAATTTTTAAAAGGAGATGTTTATCCGTTTATAGAGTGTCAATGAGAAATAGTAAAGATGTAATTATTTTTTCAAACAAAATGAGGATAAAATCGAAAATCACTTTTTAAAGAAAAACAAGTGGTCTTGAATTCTGCCCCTGTCACCCCTCATCACACTTTTTATATGATAATGGATTGTTTGTATATAATTTGTAGTCAGAATCATTACAAATATTCCATTATCTATAATAAATAATGGAATAACAAAAAAAATTATTTCATTTAAGTTACATCCTTGTTGGCAAGCTAAAAGAAAAAACTGATAGTAACTTCAAATATATCACCACCATCGATGTGACTTGGTCATATAAAAGGTTTATTAATCTTAACAATATTCCAAGATCGATCGAAAAACAAAACAACTTCAAATATATCAATTTGCCAATCCAGCTATTTCAAACAGAAAGCGTTGATTGTGTGCAGCAGTATTTTCAGGATTTTCTTATTGAATATTGAGCAACCTATATCCAAATTTTATGCCATTAACAGCCTTTATTGCATCCAGATTAATTGATTGGCAATATTTTTATAAGCATGAAACCAGGCAAAAATAACTTACAAAAATAGCAAAACCAATCTTTACCATAGAAATGATGCAATACATCAGAATGCAATGAAACATCTTATCTAAAGTCATTAAGAAATTCAAAGCCTCATCAATCATACATGACACAACCAATACTCTGCGAAGTTCATACATTAGAAAAGCTGTTGACAGATAAAAGGACCGTGGAAGGGGCAGAACCCCAGCACCTCCCAGATAAATGAAGATTCCACCCACCACGAAACATGCGACTAATTTCTCTGCATGTCAGCTAGGCCTTATGATGCCTTCAATGCTACTATCTACAACATACCAAACGGGAAACAATCTTTCAGGTTAGACAAGATTTACACATGTGATAAGCTAGAAAAGTAAGAGGAAGAGAGGTATTGTTCTTTCGATAGAAGGGGAAGAGAGAAATTTAACATGTATGATTCTGATAGGATTATAAATTAAAATGATAAGAACGATTAACAAGATATTTTAGGATGAGGTAAGTTGCAAAACTGATATCGAATAAAGAACACAAGATGAGATTTCCGTGATTCAATTTCGGAGTACATACCTCCTATTGAGAGAGGATAAAGCAATGACCGAAAGCACCTTCTAAGCATCTGCCATGAAACAAGGACAATTGAAACACTCATGACTCAGTAACAGATCATATATTTTACCAACACAAGAGCAAACCCAGTTACGCTTAAAATAACACATAACACCAGGAGAATGAATTAAACTGAAACAATAAAAGAACCATTGAATATAATAAACTAACATTAGTGACTGGATTTTCACTTCCAAACAAATTGCCCTATTTCAACCTTTCCTTCTATTTGTTTATGTGCTTTTGCAGAAAATTAATATGCAGTTAGAAACCTATAAGAATGCACACAGTTGCAGCAACCCATGTAAACAGAGACAATCCAATTCTACAGTACCATATAACATAAGATGATGGAACAGGAATGATCAAAAAGAGTTTTAGTTCTTTGCTTTTTAAAAATATTAGTATTTATGAATGTGCATATCAGAAAAATGTCCAAGGAACATTTCACAACATTCCGAACTAGAACAGAAGAAATACCAAATGTAACTCGTTCTTGATTACACAGCCCATCTTCACTCAACACTTCATGTGATTATCGTCTAAGTTACATGCCCCTTCTTTTCATTAAAGAAAAAGAGATTCTAATTTAGTGCAGACAATAAGAAATACTGATGCATTTTAACAGAATTCAGCATTTGTTTGAGGCTTGGAGCAGCCATGTAATGTTATATTGTAGCTGATGTTTCGCTAGTCAAAGGAGCTTAAAAATTTAAGGTAAACGTTACCAAACTAGTGGGTTCGCCATAATATCATACACCCATTTTTCCTTAGTCGTGAATCTTTAAAATGTTGTGGTTCTTGTGGAATCTCCAAGGGTCCTAAGAAAATCATAGCACTTCCCAAGTCTAGGGGAAGATGAAACAGCAAAAATGCAACATATTGTGATACACCACTCCCAAAGAGGGGTAGTCTCTGAGCGAGCATTGGGCCAAATGAACTACTACAATAAGCTATGGAAGCCAAAGCAAAGCTTAATACAAACAACTACAACTTTATTATAACCACATTCAAGGACCAAACTGATCTAAATCCCGAACATAAAGAAGAATAAAGAATGAAAAACTCACGATCTCCCCAACAAACAGCAGAAGTTGGTGCCCAACTTATATTCAAACAAGAAGAAACAATGATGCATTTCAACAAAATTTATGCATAAACTATCACGTAATATTATATTGTTAATTTGTTATTGATTTTATACAAGTCAAAGAGGCTTAAAAATTATGGTAAACATTCCAGAAACTAGAGGGTCAGCACTTACTTTATACACTTATTTTCACTTAGACAAAGAAGTGACTCTTCAAAATGTTGTAAAAATTCTGGAGGATTCCAAGAAAATCATAGAACTTCCAAGTCCAAGTGAAGTTCAAACAACAAATCACAACATGATAAGCTACTCTTAGAGCGGGGTTATTTGGTGACATCGTACCACTCCAGAACATAGTTTTAAAAGGCGCACACCTAGGCTTTAGGCACATCGGGGCGCGATTTCAACGCTTGAACACCGGCTTTCGAGGTCGCTGTGCCTGGTGTGCCTAGAAGCAGAGGCGCTCTTAGGCAAAACAACTTGATATAAATATCAAGCCTTTTTTTTTTCACCCATTTGTCATTTGTGTGCCAGCCTTAAAGACTGATTTGCCTCTCTGTCTCTCTCAACCCCGGACCCCAAACTGCCGATTCTGTCTCGCCTTCCAGTCGCCATCCGACTACCGATCAACCACATCCTACCGCCGGTGATTGTCCTCTCTTCTCCTCTCATCAGTTTCAACTTCTTCAATACCAAATGACCTCAAGTAAGTCTTTTTTCCCTCTTTTCTCATCTTTTCTTTAATCTTTTGATCAATTTCTTTGTGGGTTATTGTTTATTTGTATTATTGTATGCTTAGATAATGTTTATTATTGATTTTCATGGACTGTTTTTAATTTTATTGTTAATGTTTTAGTTTCATGTATGTTTTTATTGTTCTATACATAATGTATGTTTTCAACTTGTTATTGTTAAAGCCTTAAAACAAAAAAAAAAACTTTTTATTGTTGATGTGCGTGTAATGTATGTTTGTAATTTATGGATTGTTTTTATGTTTATGTACAATGTTAATGTATGAATGTATTTTGTTTGCAACTGACTACTCCAACTCAAATACAATATCAGTTAGTATTAAATCATCAGACTCTGCATGAAATTATGTTGAGTTGTCGAATCATAAGGACAAAAATACTATAAAATATAAATTTTATGGGAAAGTGACGAAATTAGAGATATATCGAGCAAAACAATATTTAGCGAGGGGGTTCAAGAATGCTAAACGTTGTGTACGTTGTCCATAACTTATAAGACAAGAGACGAAAGAGCACTTGCAAAAACAGAAGAGTGATAAGGATGAGCGCAATATGGAACCGCCAGTTGAGTTTGAAATAGGTTAAGGGTATGATGATGAGCCACCAGTAGAACAACCTACAATTAAAAGAAGAGCCCATAGTGCATTTGGTAGTGGAGTTAGTTTTAAGGGATCGAAACAAAAGAGTTCACTGGATGTCTTCTTTGCCCCCGACCCAGAAGTTACTGTAAAGAAAGTCAAAGGAAAGCAATTAATGTTGAATGAGACAGACAATACAACTAAGAAAGAGTTGAAGGGTCAAGCTTGTACAATGTTTGCTAGATGGATGTATGATGCAGACATTCCATTTAATGCTGCATCATATGATAGTTTTAAGGTTTTTATGGAAGCAGTTGGCCATTATGATCCAGGTATGAAGCCACCTACTTCTCATGAAGTTAGGGTTCCCCTTTTGAAGCAAGAGGTGTAAAACACTCGTAAGGTGATGAAAGATCATGAACATGTGTGGACTCTATATGGATGCTCAGTGTTATTAGACGGTTGTAAGGATAAGAGAGAAAGAACATTGATTAATTTCTTAATCAATTCTCCTAAAGGAAGTATGTTTTACAGGTCTATTGATGCCTCCACCCATGCAAAGACAGGTGACAAGATGTTTTAACTTATTAAGTGGTGTTGTGGAAGAGATTGGAGTAGGTAATATCATTCAAGTGGTAAAGAATAGTGCTTCAAATAATGTTTTAGCAGATATGACGTTTATTTTTGTATTATCTATTATGATTATGAATAAAACAATTTAACTTTAAATTAGATGCCTACTAGTACTATTACTAACTAATGTCGTTTTTGTAAATAATAATAGGAAAATTATTGGAGGTAAAATATCTCACACTCTTTGCGCACCATGTGCAGCTCATTATATCAATTTAATGTTGGAAGATATTTTCAAGATACCCAATTTGAAGAAAACATTTGAGAGAGCAGTGATGATGAATAGTTATATCTACACCCGTCCTTGTTTGATAAACATGCTAAGAAAGTTTACCAATAACAAAGAGTTGCTCAGGCCAACAAAAACAAGATTTACAACTGCCTTTATCATTTTGGGCAGAATGCACAAATTGCAAAGTAATCTCAGAAAAATGTTTATCTTCGATGAGTAACGTACGAGCAAATAGGCAAAACAAGCGGGGGGTAAAAAGGCGCTAGAAGTGATTTTAATGCCTACTTTTTGGAACAATATAGTGTTTGCTCTCAAGGTGGCTAGTCCACTACTTACTTCATTTAGTGGATGGTGAGAGGAAGCTTGTTATGGGATATATTTATGAGACCATGGATAGAGCAAAGAAGCCATTGCCGCCTATTTTGATGGGGATGAGACTAAGTATGTGTCTATCTTTCGAATCATTGATAATAGATGAGATGTTCAGCTTCATCGCCTTTTGCACGTTGTCGGATGGTACTTGAATCCGGAATACTTTTACAAGTTTAAAGGTGAAATTCATGAAGAGATGAAAATAGACTTTTATGAATGCATAAGAAGGTAGGTTCCGAATCGTACGACTCAAGACTAGATTGATTGTTAGCTTTCGAAGTATTGGAACGCGAAAGGATTATTCGGAAACTACATGACCGTTAGAAAGAGAGCTGAGAAATCAACAAGTGTATATATATCACATCTTGTTAAATTAAATTAAATAAACATAAGATTAGAGATTAATCATTAATCCATGAATTTTAATGGAAAGCTGAATGATGAAATGCATATGGAGATTCAGCATCTGCATTGAAGAAATTTGCAATAAAAGTTCTTAGCGTCACTTGCAGTTCTTCTGGTGGTGACAGTAATTGGAGGGTATTTGAAAATGTAAGTATATGTTTTTGTGATTTTTTTAATCAGTTCGCTTGTTTAATGTATCTTATATCCCTACTTGGTATTTATTATTATTATTTTTTTACATAATTCTTGCAGCTTTATTCTAAACGAAGAAACAAGCTTGCTCAAAGACGTTTAAATGACTTGGTATTTGTGAAATACAATAGAGCCTTGAGGCGTCAATATGAAATGCATAATACGATCGATTCTATCACGTTGATCGACATTGATTAAAGTAATGAATGGTTAATGGGGAAGCTCGGTCAAGAGGATAAAAGAGATGATGAAAATGTTTTTTCGGATGATGATGAGTTGACATGGAGCAATGTTGCTATGGTTGCAAGAATTAGAGAGCCTAATAATAGATTTAGATCAAAATTAGGTTCTTCATCAAGACAGCCAACAAAAACAAGGTAATTGATTGTTGAGGAAGAATAAGAGGAATATCAAGGGTCAGATGTAGACGAAGAAGGAGAGAAAGAGAGAGAAGGATTTCCACAGAAAGAAGGTGAAGATGAAGAGATGAGAGAGGAGGATGAGGATTTTGATGATGACTTAGAGGACATCGATTGATTGAATACTATTAATGAATTTTTTTTGTGACTAGTGCTAGTCACTAGTTTTTGTTTGCATAATTGCATTTTAATGATGACTTATGACTTATGACTTTAGTTGTTTGCCTAGGCCAGAACACCTAGTTAGTGACTTAGTTCTTATTTAAACATTGATGATGATTTTTGTTGTTTGCCTAGGATACTTAGTTGTTGAACTTTGATGATGATGATAATGATTTTGATTATAATTAATGATTAGATGTTTATTTTATTGAATTCTATTTTATTATTGTTGATTGTCTATGAATTTATAATATTTTGAGGTTTTTTTTTTTCAAATGCGCCTCGCCTTGCGGCTCAGGCTCCATAGTCCCTTTGCGCCTTGGTGCGCCTTGCCCTTCTTAAAACTATGCCAGAAACTATTAAGATCAGCTACAGAAGTCAAAATAAAATTAATATAAATTACTACAACCTTATTTAAGGATAGAAAAGATCTAAATCCCAAACATAATGATGGACAAAGTACCCAAAACCAAGGGTACTCCCGAAAACAGCAGAATCCAGCGCCTAACTGAAGAGAAAGCATCATGAAATTATCCAATCAAAACAGAAGATGCTAATCTTTCAAAAATATTTCCATTCATACTCCTTCAACATGCACTAAAAGTGCAGCTGCTTTTGACGGCAATTAATAACCAATTTCGCTTCTTAACCAAACAAATTGAAAAGCACCATCCAATCCAATAGGCAATGTATAAGGCAAAAACAAAGAAGAGTATCTAGTAAGATGTGCAAGCCGGAACATGCAAGACTACAAATCTTACTTCAGCAAACTTCTAAAAGCATACAAATTTACTTGTCTGAACTCTATTTCAAAGCATTTACCAAAAATGGGCTAGCATTTACCAAAAATGAGCTATCATTTACAATCTACACAATGCAAGTTTACAATGCGTTTTGGGTGATTTCAATCTCCACAATGCAAGTTTACAATGTGTACCATATAATTCATCAAGCCAACCATAAATCTGAACAACCCTTAAGGCCTAATCAAATAAGAATAGAATCAACATTCTAAGACACGACTGAATATAAGAACCAAGCTCATATACTAATGAATCACAATTCACAAAAGATCACAAACTCTTCATTTCTTATTCTTTCTCATCTATTCTCACATCAAAATCTAATTGCAGCTATATAAATAAAAATAGCAGTACTTATCAACAAAGTAGGAAAGCCATCAACCAACTAAACTTTTTAAAAAGGTAAAGTGTCACTACTAGCAACAAGATACCTAGCTACAAGTTGTACAAAAGACTTCCAATCTCACAGTTATCACAACTAAGCTAATTTCAATTCAACAAAGAAACATTAAGCTAACAAATTCATGCAGTAACTACAAAAAAGTTTAAGCTCTAATAAAGTTTAACCCAAAAACAAGCAGTAACTACAAAAAAGCCACCAGATAGATAAAAAAAGGAAAGATAAAAAAAGGAGGAACCTTTAAGCTTGTTTTGATCATGGTGGAGGTGGTCTTCATCGTCAGGGTGCTTGATGTTGACAAGTGGCTCTCCACCATCCTTTTCCTCCGGGTACCTGACAACGACGACTGGGCAGACACAGTGGTGGACACAGTAGTCACTCACACTCCCAAGCCTGCCATCGCTGCCACGCTTCTCGGCTCCAAACCCTCTGCTGCCCATGATGACAGCGCTCAAGCCCAGCCTCTCAATCTCCAAACAGAGCCTCTCCCGCATGTCATGGTCCTTCACGATGTGTATCTTGTATGGGAACCCAGCCTCCTTCAATGGCTTCGCCATGTCAGCCGCCTTCGTCGCCGTGAACGAGTCAAACTCCTCCTGCCGCTGTTTGCTGTCGTCGTCGCCGCCATCGGAGGAGTGAGGGAGGGGGCCCCAGTCGGCGCCGAAGAGGACCGAGGTGGGCGAGACGTGGATGAGGACGACGCCGTCGCCGGGACGGAGGTAGTGGTTGACGGCCCAGCAGACGGCGAAGGCCGACTCGTCGGAGAGATCGACGGCAACGCCGATCTTGCGGCGAGCGAGGGAGGTGGGAGTAGGGGTGGCTGCAATGGCGGAGGAGGCGGAGGAGGTGGAGGAAGCGGCGGTGGTGGGGTGGTGGATCTTGATGGTGGGGAGGTGGGGGTGGTCAGGATCAGGTGGGGTTTGTTGAGGATTCATTGTTGTTGTTTGTATTAATTAAAACAGAGAAAAAGCGTTGATTGTTGATTGTTTGGTTCTGTTGTTGTTTGTCAAGTTGCCGATTGTTTTGGAGACGATGATGCTTACCGTGCTACTCACTCACTCACTAGTTTTTTTCGATACCCCAACTTTTCACTAGAACCCATTTTCCTTCATATATATATATATATATATATATATACACACACACTCTTTATATATATATATATATATATAAGATTCGAGAACATCAGTCACACTACAGTAAAGATTTTCACGCGTATTTCTACTTTTTCCTTTTTAATGCTGGTGGAAAAGTTAAACTTAAACTTAATAATCCAAGGAGATATGCATTATTTATATAATACACTAAAGATTAATAGTTTGTTCGATTTATCAAGATTGATTCAATAATTTACCTTTCACACCTATACTTTAAAATTATGGATTTCTGTCACTCTTTTCCTCTCTGAATCATTAATTACTGGTAAGTGCTTGTCACTCATGTGATTGAGTATAATAAAACATTTTTCAATTTGTTTACCATTAAAAGTAACGTGTGGTATCAGGTAAAAGAAATGGTCAAACAACCGTGTTGAGCATTCCTATTATTATTATCTTTTACGATTTTGTTTGTAAATGTTTGAGACGCTTCTATCTTGTCACCAGCGTATTCGAATAACTTTACATTTTATCATTATTTTTACCCATCTAAGTCAATAACTGTTTTGATTGATTTGAAACTAATTCTGGTTTTTGAACAACAAGGGTTTCGTGAAGCTATGCTATAACAGTCGGTCAAGTTGGCCATATAAATGCCACTTGACCGTTGGTTGATCAAAAAATCCAGTAATCAAAATTTAGGTTTATGAATTTTTTAACCGTAAATTTCATCTTTATGGTAGGTTTATTAATCTTGAATTCAAATATAAAGAAATTAAATTTTATTGAAAAGAGAATATTTAAGAACTGAAATTTTTAGATTAGAGGAGGATATTTAATTCTTGATTTTATGTAGAATCTATATAATTCGATTCTCAACAGTTTTTTTGGTGTTTGATTTTATTGGGAACCGGCGGACCTTCTACTTTGGTGTGTGCTTAAAATGTAGGGGGAAAAGCAAAGATTTTACACACATCCATACACCTGTGATTTTAACTACGCGATATATATCATGTATATATAGATAAATATATTTGTAAGATAAGCGAGCAAGCAGCATGTGGACGTGCCGGAGTGGTTATCGGGCATGACTAGAAATCATGTGGGCTTTGCCCGCGCAGGTTCGAATCCTGCCGTCCACGTCTCTTCGTTTTTCACCAGCTGATCCATTCTCATTTCTCAACCCGAAGCGCTTTCTTCGACAGCGGCCTTCTGTTTTTTTAATTTTTTTTTCACATGTTCGAAAGCTCTTATCTCGACCTTTTTACACCATATCACATTTTTCCGTAATTCCCAAAATAACCTCAATCGATTTACAAATTTATCCTCCATCTTAGTGGTCTGTCCTGTCCATCTCATTTCACGCTCTCTCTCTCTTCAAGGCTCCACTCGTCTCTCGCGCCGTAGTCTACACAATCTCCGACCGCCGCCACAGTCAGATCAACCGCTACTTCTGCATAATAAAAGCGATTTCAAAAACCTCTTATGACGGAGAAGCCATAGAACACAAGTGCTTTCTAGAGAAGCACATCTGAAACTAAAAATCCAAACAATCGCTCAACAATCATGAGTGTCGAGCCATTTAATCGGTACATTTCTCTAACTCTTGCGACAGCATTCTGAGACTAAAAATATTGTAAAAAATCATAAAACGAAGCTAATCGAATTGTTCTCGTTTTTGTTTCCGGTACTTCTGGAAACAGATTGGTGAAGCTTACAGCAAGGGCGTTTTACGATGATATAACGACGAAAGGCGATAATCAGCCGAAAACCGGGAGGAGTGATAACAGAGGGATTGCTGTGGTGGTGCTTGATGCTCTCACAAGGTTTTTTCATTTGATTTTTGAACTTGTTGCTTTTGTTTTGTAGAAACAGTTAGGGTTTGTGTTTTGTTTTTAAGTTGGAATTGGAATTTACGATTTTGAGTACATTGTAAGTGTTAAGGAGCATCATAGAGTTATAGATGATGTGGTGGTTGCAGTGGAGTTGATTTTGGAATCATGATAAAATTTGGAGTTTGTAGTTTTTGAGAGTGTGCTGGTTCAGGACCTGATGTGTTAGCTCCTGAATTTTTGCTTCTACACTGTGTTTTCTTTGGATGAAGAATTGTCTTTATCAATATTGCGTATTGGTAATAAATGCTTTCGTTAATTTGAGCTTAGTATCAAGATGATGTACGCAATTGATATTCTCAATTGTTGGTGGTAGACCATGATATCCTGTGGTACTTTTGGATTGAAATTTGATGTAAATAATGATGACTGACAGTTCAGGTTGATTAGATATGCTCCTTGCTTTTTCGTAACTCACCAGTTTTTCATTAGTAAGCTGAAGTGAAGACAGTCATAGGGATTGGCATTTTGGTTCTTCCCTTTTTATAAGGGCTTTCCAGTTCATAAAGTTTAGTTCACTGTGTGGTTTTTTATGAACTATCATTGGTTGATTGTCTCCCTTTTTGAGCAGAAACCAAAAAAAAATGTATTAATCATAGATAAAATAGTGTCATGCGATTATAATTGGTATGCATCCCTATGTAGTGACTAGAATTGCTAGGTTAGGAACTCTTCTTTTGTGTGCTCTTAGAGTAAACTTTCTCAAAGAGTTTGGTTGTGGTTTGTAGAAGTTGAGACTAAGAGTGGATAAAGAATTATTTGGACTACCTGCTGTTGGATTGTATGAGTTTGGTAGGTCCCTCACCAGTTCATTGCTGTTGGATTGTTGGAGTTAACTTTGTCCTCTAAATGTACAATATGTAATTGACTGATTCAGTAATCAGTATGACTGAAGTACTTGTTAGATCAATACGTGAATGGTCAAATAAGAGTGCTTACGAAGTAGTCTTGAGGTTTTTGGTATTACTTTGTTATTGCATATGACAAAGTCCTGGTAAAAAGAAAAAAAAAAGAAGAAAAAAAGGTTGTTTTACTGTGCGTTTAAGGTACTTGTTGTTTCATAGTCAACAAGCTTTGACTCTAGTTTTCGTCATAACTTTTGTTTTCTTTTGCTAGACGACAATGGGTTAGAGAAGAAGATTTGGCAAAGGATCTAAAACTTCATTCAAAGCAACTTCGTCGGACTCTGCGCTTTTTTGAAGAAGAGAAACTAGTCACCCGGGATCATAGGAAAGAGGTCAGTGTGTACTGTATAAAAATCGTTCATAAATTTTACCAAGTTCTTGTTAGTTATGTATATCTGTAAGATATTATCTCGTACATAAATGGGTTACCCATTAATATTGTACAGTATTTCTCAATTAGATTTGTTAGTATTTATATTGTGTTGGTAAGTCTTTTGGTTGTGTTTCTATTATTTTTTAAAGGTTCGTTCTTCTTACCATTATATGGGACCATGTTTAATTGCCTGCTCTTATTTGAATCTTAATGACACCTTCCACTTCATCTCCCTTTGATCTTATTGTTTAATTGTTTATCTTTAGCAGATTATTTTCTAACAATAATTAATCATCATTTGTTAAAAGAAATTAAAGAGATGATGCTATGGTGGATTTGATTTTGCACTTATTAGTATTTAGTAGTGCTGTAAACAAGCCAAGTTGAGCACAACAAGAGATTATTTTCTGTTGGCTTGATAAATTAAAATTGTTGCTTCAGCTTGAGTACTCAAGCTTGAATTGAGCTTTACTATGTTAACTCGAGCTTGACTCGGAGCCTGTGTCCAGTGCTTGAATGTTGGCTTAACCTACTTTAAACAGTTGGACGTTTTCAGATTGGGCTGATAAATTAGAGATTGAGTTTTAAGTTCAGCTCTAGCTCATAATTGGCATACGTTGATTTTATACTTGTTGATTTATACAGATTAATGTCTAAACTAATAAATACTTAATAACACTGAATTTAGCACGTTGAGTTTAGATTTTAAATATTTGAAAACTCTTGCTATGCTATGGAAAGGGAATGTGAAATAGGAAAATTATTCAAAATTCCCAATTGCTTCTAGGTACACACATATGTTAATGAACGAAGTGAGATATTGCTCAAGCTGTGTTTGAGGAAGTTACCATTTACCACTTTGATATTATGTTGCAGTTTGGGACATTTACCTTATGAATAAGCCTCTAGGTAACCGATTACAAGCCAAACTAGCCTGGTAAATTATTTTACAACTTACTTATTAGAGGCTTATGTTAGTCCGTTTGCTCAAATTCTTTCACAAAGCTGTTACATTGGCCTCACTCTCAATGCTGTTTCGTTAGCCACTCTCTCAAAGCCGTTTAATTGGCCTCTCTCTCAAAGCCATCCATCAATCTCTCTCTCAAAGGCGTTCCATCAGCCTGTCTTTAAAGTTGTTTCATCAACATTTCTATGAAATGATTTGGTTAGCATCTCTATCGAGCTAGTCCATTAAGTTTTGAATGGACTCATTACCATGCCATTAGAAATTCACAAACTCACCTCAGCTTCATGAGTACGAGGGGGGATGTGAAACAATCTTGGAATTGTTAAGCATGCTTGGGAAATTATTACTCCACATATCAAATCTGAGATTAAGATGGAATGTCTTTATAAAATTTGTGCACAAGAAAATTTTTCTTCACCAGTGTAGCAAACTGGGATTGAAAGTCAATATGCTCCAATCTACATTTTTTTTAATTTGTGTGCTAGTTAATTATGAAAATCTTTTAGTCTTTAGGATTATCATTGTTTTTAGTTTGCCTTTCTAGTATAGTAGAAGAAAATATTTATGTCTTAATATTCTGATATTCTATTCTGATCAGTATAAACACTTATTCAGTTATTCTTTTATCAATAAGTTTCAGTTTTAGATTAATGAAGAAGTTCCCTAATTAAGTAAGATCCCGCAAAAACTTTGGTTCTTATAGTGATTTTTTTTTTTACTTTGTTGCAGACTGCTAAGGGTGCAAAAATATATAGTGCTGCTGTAGCTGCCACATCTGATGGTCAACAGTTTGGAAAAGAGGGAGAAGAAAAGATTAAGCTGCACACCCACTCGTACTGTTGTCTAGATTATGCCCAGGTTACTCTTCTTTTGATTTTAGATAGAGAAGGCAAAAGTAATCCTTTGCTTTTCTTTTTAACTGTTCATAGTCCTATTTCACCTTATCAGTCTTTAAGCAAATTTAGGCTTCAGAATTTGTAAAAGACCTAAAGCAGAGTGTGTGTTGCAGATCTATGATGTTGTTCGGTATAGAATACATCGTATGAAGAAAAAATTAAAGGATGAGCTGGAAGACAAAAACTCAGTTCAAGAGTACATATGCCCTAATTGTGGGAGAAGGTATTTGTTTCTCCATGTATACTGTTTTATGTTGAAATTCTCTGCTTGTGCATGCTGTGTGTGGATGAATATTATATCCTGAAAAATTCAGGATTTCCTGATGGCATGTATCCAGATACAATGCTTTGGATGCATTGCGGTTAGTTTCTCTAGAGGATGAATCTTTTCATTGTGAAAATTGCAATGGGGAACTTGTGGCGGAGAGTGACAAGTTAGCGGCTCAAGAAGGAGGAGATGGTGATGACAATGCAAGGAGGCGGCGGCGTGAAAAATTGAAGGATATGCTTCAGAGGATGGAGGTATGTTTATTATATATATATATATTGTGTTTACAGTGTTGATGCCTTTCCTTTGTCTTGGCTTGTCCATGGAAATTGTTAGTATTTTTAACTAATCAGTTAATACTTTGTTGATTCTTTAAATATAGTTATTTACACTTTTGGTGGTATAACATAGGTGTACAATGTATAAATTATATATTTAATTATGATGATTCAGGACGAGCTTTAAATAATCATAAAAAACATTGTTTTAAAATGCAGTCTGAGGCACCTTAGTGTGGGCACCTCAAGCCGAACCCAACGTAGGGCACCTTGACTGCGCAAGGCAGTCACCTGAGTCGAGTCAACCCTGAGGTGGCTTGGCCTTGCAGAATTTTTTTAAAAAAATTGAAAAACTTACAGGCCCTGATTGGCCGACCTACCCTCCCTTCTAAAACTCTTCTTCCTTCTTCAACCAAGCTCTCTGTCTAGGCAGCCTTGTATCTCTCTCTAAACTGCCCTCTCTCCCTGTAAAAGGATCTGTTTGTCACTTTAGAATAGGTGTGGTACATTTGTGGGTCTAATGAGTAGTAGAAAAGATCCAGCTCGGAAATATGGGGTTGAGGTCGAAATAGAGGGAAAAAAGGGGTGTAAGTACATCTGGTGTACTTTTTGTGATAAAGTATCTTGTTTTTGGTTTGGTATTGTTGTTTTATAAATACTTTTGGATAATTAATTTTCAATTTATAAAATTTTGTACTTTTTTCTTTTAAGTCATTTGCCGTTTCTACGGCTTTGAGGCGCAGGCGAGGCGACCGCACCGAACCATCTCACGTACTTTCGAACCTTCATAAAGAGACCTGTGTATAATTTATGGTTAACTACATTTGGTCATGTTTTTCTGCTTGTTTCACTTGGAATGCCGTTAGGCATATTTGATGATGAAAGTTTAGTGAGTTTTAGTGACAGAAAATTGGTCATATGTGAACAAGTATGCAGTTGTATTTGGGGGATAATGACAGTTGTTTGTATGTTACTCTTTTAATCCCTCTTATCTGTTTATGTCTAAGAGTCAGGCCTTGGTGATTGATTTTGAAGTGGCGTGGTTGGTGTAGAGAACTAAACAAATATGTTTCTGCTTGTAATGTGTAAACAATGAAACTAAACCTTAACAGTTTTGAGGGTGAAAATGTTTTTGTTTAGAACTAGTTGTCAGTGCTTGAACGGTTAGTGGGTTTGATTTTGATTTACTTTAGGAAAAACGTTGGCTTTACGGATAAGAAGAAGAAGAGCAATTAAAGTCACCAGCACTTCTTAATAGACTCAGATTGTAACAGACATCAACTAATAAGATTCTGAGCATACATGGTATACCATCAGTGTAGCTTTTTTCTCTATGCCTAATTTTTTGTCAAAAAATTTGAAAATGTTGTGGAGATGAGATTTGAACCTGTCACGCCAAGGTTATGAGCCTTGCTTGCTACTAAACTGCAAGTTTGAGTCCTTAGTTACTTCGTTTGGATGAATCTTAGTGATGGAATAATTAAGTCATAATTCATTGGATGATTGTATCATTAACCATTTCTAGTACGAGGATCATTTGAATTTGAACCATAAGATTCAGGAATTTCGACCGATGATGACTTATATGGAATGTACTTAAGACATATATACCAAATAAACTTATGCTGCCTATCTCGGATGAATTTTAAATTGTCGAAATAACTTTGAGAGTAATTATTGATGAAACTTTATGATGAAGAGACAAGGACAAAATTAAATTAGTAGGGTTTTACTCATTGACCAGAAAGATGTATTTGTCACTGTTTGGCCCCATGATTTTAGGTCACAGTTCTCTTCCACCTCATTGATGTGGCATCATCATCGCATGGTGATGATAATGTGGGCAAAAGTGTGAGTCTTTCAATTTTTCTTAGAAGAAAAAGAACGAAGGAAACTTTAATCATGATACAGATATGTGATTTTCTCTCGGTTGTATATACTTGAACATATCTGCTCTGCTTGTTCACATCCATGGTGTCTTTACCACATGCAATGAACTGAAGGCCTGGGAGATATTTCAGTTCAGTGTTGGCATGTGGCTGCATTTTGTACAACCAACCACACACGCATGCTCATAAGTTTTAGTGGCATGAATGTACCATAACACCCCTATATATTGATGTATGATGTATGTATTTTACTGTTTCAGCTTGATTTCTTATTTATTCTTGTTTAGGTTTATTTCTCTGTCATGAATCATATTTATTTCAGCTTATACATAGTATACTGGAATTGTGTATAAATCTGTGTTTGCATTAGAATTTGGCAGGATGTAGTGACATGTGTGTTGAATATTAATATATACATATATAAACTTTCAGGTGCAGGATCGTGCTTTTGTAATGTTAGAGATTTGTTCTCTAATGTAGAGAAGTGGGATCCAACATGAAAAGACCTGCAGGATCTAGACTTGATAATTTAATACCCATACATAGAGCTTTCTTTAATTGTTAGTGGGATGTTTCATTATTTTCTATTTTGGTGCAAATGTTTATATCTGCCAATTGTGGCTTTCTTGTGTATAGTCTGTCATTCTTTTAAAATTTGCAAACTCACTGCAGGTTCAGCTTAAGCCATTGATGGAACAACTCAACAGGGTAAAAGATTTGTCTGTTCCGGAATTTGGAACTCTTCAAGCATGGGAAGCTCGAGCAAGTGCTGCTGCACGTGCAGCAGGTGATTCTAGCTCCAATGATCCCTCAAAATCCTCTCAGGGTTATGGCGGAACACCAATGCCTTTTCTTGGAGACACAAAGGTAACTTCTCTAAGTTTTTCTCTCTTTTATTATGCCCTTTGATTTTGGGGATTGGGCGTTATAATTCCTCTTAAATTTTCCATTACAGGTGGTGTTGATGCTAAACTATTGTATGTTGTTATGTTTGATATTAGGCATTTTAGGTGATACATGATCTAGTTACATAAATTTCCTGCTACATTTTACATTGTTTATGCTTGCTGTCTCTCACATGGATTGGAATTTGAGGCTTCTATATGTATTTGCAAGACAGTACACAAGACCCAGTGTAGCTCAGAATAGTCCTATGTGGTGGTCTCTATTTTAGTGAACATTTGTGGTCTGAATGAAATAGTCTGGCAGTAGTGGCCTAGCTTGTTTACGGACACCAGGACAAATGGCTTAGGAGGTAACATAGATCATGATATTTTCCCCATGAAATCTTGTATCAATAAACATTTAACTAGAAACATTTGTTTTTGTTCTTTTTTCTCATTCTGAAGTTTCTATTTTGGTTCTATGATGTGGTTGCCTTAGCCATAAATAATTATAATCATGATAGGTTTCCGGTACTGTTGTACAATCGTTAGGTTGTAGATATACAACTCTTTGAAGTCAGAAGTTGGTCATATGAATCTGGTGGACTGTTTGTGACCAATTTAAGCCTGGATTTGACAGGTTGAAGTTGCCCTTTCTGTTGCTGAAGGCAAGCAAGCAGATGTCAAATCTGAAACTGCAAGTACATCTCTGAAGGTTTTGCCGCCTTGGATGATCAAGCAAGGAATGAATCTCACAAAGGAGCAACGTGGAGAGATTAAGCCGGAATCTGAGGTGGATGGAAGTTCAACTACCACAGGAAAATTGTCAGATGACAAGAAGTCAACTGTTGAAGATGATAAAAAGAATATACAGGCATGTGTGATTAGATAGACTACAACTTTTCTCGTTTTGATTTGGCTTACATGGCTCTTTTCTTTAATTAGCTTAAAATCTGATGCAGTTTCCGCTACTTAAATATATTACAGGATGAGTATGTTAAAGCTTATTACGCTGCTCTTCTTAAGAAACAACAAGAAATAGAAGAAGCTGCTAAGAAACAACAGGAATTTTTAAACGCACCCACCTCTAATGGTCTTTCTGAAGTGTCTTCCAATCGACAAGTGGGCATGAAATCTAAACGTGATGAGGATGAGGGTGACGATGATGTTGATTGGGAAGAAGCTCCAGTTACAGGTAACTCAATTGAATATCAACTAAAGTCTAAAATGTACATTGCTTACGACATATTCAATTCTTTAAATTCTAGTGATTCAAGTTAAACAAAATGTTTACCATATGAGGGCTTATAATATTTGTTATGAGTTAATAATATTCTATTGGGAATCTTGATGGGCTTTTTAATTGACATGTCTGAATTAACCATGCTGCTATTCTCTGCTGCTTCATAACTAGTTCAATCACGAGTATCTTTCTGTATCCCACTTAAATTATTAAGTCATCAAAATAAGAGTGGCTATGAGAATTACTGTTAGTTATAGTATGCAAAAAATTTGGACACCAAATTTATTTATTTGTGCATGATCTCCATTGGACTTGTTAAGAAATTGCATTTCTTTTTTTATTATTCTCCTCAAAGGTTGATCTTTTCCATTGCTATTCCACATGCAAGCAATGAAACTCAGGTCTATTAGTACCAGTATAGAGTAAAAAAAATGTATATAAAATTTAGAATTATGATTTCCTATGACAAACAAGTGTCTATAATTTTTTCCCTGTGATCCTGGTTTTCTGGATATTACTTTCACAGTGGCTTACTAGTTATCAACCATTTCTGTGTATCACTTGTGCAGGTAATGCAACTGAAAATTACAAGGTTAATGACTTGAATGTAGAAGCGACGGAGGCTTCAGAAGAGGATGAAGATGATATAGACTGGGAGGAAGGTTGAAGAGCAAAGGAATTGGTTTCCTCATATAATGTCTGCTTCCTCTGATCTGCAAAGTATACATTACTCAATATTTGGAGCTCGGTACAGGTTTCCTTCGAGCTGTGCAGTTTCCAGTCATTGCATCGCGGAGTGATTCATAAATTTCTGACTTTACATTGGTCTTAGGTTCTGTTTGCAATGACCTTTCATTTGTACAACAATTTTCTGGTGTTGGAAAAGCATCGATAGAGTTGTGGGCTTTTGTCGATTTAGACAATGTGGAGTACTTCCATTTTTTTTTTCGGTTTTTGTTTCATTTTTGTATTTTTGCCGACACATAATATAGAAAAACTGCTGCAATAAATTTAAGAAGTATCATCAGTTTCAAAAAAAAGTTTAAGAACTATCATAAACGTCAGCATTAATTTCCCTTCTCTCTAATCTGATATTATTCTTGCAATGAAAATGAGGCAGATTGGACAAATTTGCATTGCATTTTCTCAGTGATTTTTATGATATTAGTTTTTTTTTTTTTTTTCTTGAGTTAATTACATCTATGAGGATCACTACGATGGATATTATGATGTGAATTGGATCAGGGACTCCTATTTAAAGGAAAAATTGTTTTTATTACCCTAAAGGATTTTATTTGCAATTTGCTCACTCACAGAGGACATGAGGCCATGAGGGGGATTAAGCGAAATTTGTCTGCATCGTTGTGGATGACACGCCATTCAAACTTGCGCAATCACATGAGGTGTAGGTGTGCTGTGTCTACCAGACACAGCAGCAACTTGGAGTGATTTTTATGATATTAGTTCATTAACATTTCTCAAAGCGTGGCTTGATTTTAACAAACTCAATAGCTCATAAAACAATGAATAAAATCAACCTAACCATTGTTAACAAGTGCAATTATCAGTTGTGACTAGATATTTGGATTTTTTTGTTAAATTTAGATTTATTGACTTGAGAGCCTCTTCAATGTTATTAGTTATTTTTAGTTTTTATTTATAATATGTTAATAATTTTTTTTTTTTTTTTGAATATTGATCCATTTCCATAAAAAAATTATGAAAGTACATGTTTTATTTATTTTTCCAATGCAATTATTAATAACAAAATATAATCTAACATTTAACTAATCAAAATAAATTAGAGTAATGCTACATTATTCAAAATTATAATTAAGGTGGTTATTACAAATCATCTTATCACATCATTTAGGTAAAAAATTTGATTTCTTTTTTAAAAAATACAGTATTATTCATTAAAATATGTTTTCCATCCCTTCTTTATATTTTATAATTAAGAGAGGAGAGAGTGAGATAAATATCTATATCTATTAATTAGTTGAAAAAAAAAAAATCATAATTAGTATTTCTAGGAGAGTTTTTCAATTGAGAAACTTATCTTTAGATTCTCTAAAAAAATTTTGTTACATCAACCCCGTATTTGAGTTTGATAATTGTATTCGATAGAGTTATTTTGAGTTTCATTATCTATTCATCCTATGCTCTAAAAGATTGAATTCAAATAGATAGTTACACTAAAGATGCTTTAATAAATGACCATCCTGGAATGACATCTTGACCCTATTAGGTGTCTTGACTTTAGCCTTGCAAAGTAATGACCCTTTTACATTTTCAGTCAAATATAAGAGAATGGTTCTAAATTTGTGCTTTTTATGAAATTATGGTGAACTGATTTATTTTTGTGTATTTTGGAAAAGCGTAATTTATGACCTCAAAATTCATTAAAAAAATGGTTGAATTTAGGAATCGGGTTATATTGAACATATTTTCTGAATTTTTTCAAAAACTTTTTCTAGAGTTCATAAGAGAAACTTTCCACTTTGAATAATGTGTGAAATTTATAACCTTTACGTTTGTCTAGTTGAGTAATTCACAAGTCACAACAACCCTAGGAAGTTCTTAATATAAAATTGTCTTATCTTTTATCTACTTCACTACAAAAAATTTAACTTTTTATTACTGAAGGACGTCACTAGGAGGCTTTCCACATCATATTAAAAGCATATCATTTTGTCTACCTCAATGGTTGATGAAGGGTTGCAAAAGAGCATGCGCCTTGACATAATGCACAGTTTTCTTAAGTTGAATTTGAATTGTTTACTGTCAACATGCTATCACAAAATTATCACACTAATAAAAATTCTTAAATGTAAATGTATTTCTTTTTTCTTAAAAAAAAAATACATTCGTGGATTGTTAGCAGTTTTACGCAAACTTTTCACTGAAATTGGAATATAATGCAAATCTTGAATTTACTTCTAATGAAATGAAAATGCAAAGACATTGTTATTATTATGAACTTTAAGAAAAATCATAAACATAAAACATCCTATCTTGAGATACAAATTTTAGTTATCAAGAGTTAGCTTAAAAGTCAATCATAAACTAGCTAGATTAATGAACGTGTATACATTTGTAGGATTATTATAGACAATTAAGTAAACAAACCTACAAAATATTATTTAGGTCATAAATCTTAAAGACTTGCAATACTAGAACTTGAATTACAATCACATAATGCATGAAATTAATATGAAGACTACACAGTCTTTCAATAATTCCATGGAATTACAATTAAGATTACATAATCTTTCAATGATTTCAGTAACAAAAACATTGATATACAAACATAATCTAATCCATGAAATTAATTGATCAAATCAAAGCATAAGATCATCATGGTACACTCAAATTTATTATAAAATCAAATCAAATCAAGTAGTCTTCCAACCACTGAGTGGATGATCCACAATCCTCCATCAAGCCAGGACTTAACCTAACCATGAGAACACAAAACTCCATCTGATTAAGAGCTCCATCACCATCTAAATCTCCTTCACTCAACATGCAAAAAATCTCATCGTCCATCATGTCATGCAACCCTAGCAAGAAACTGTTCCTCTTCAAGCTCTCGAACGTTATCAAACCCTTGTCACCATCCATCAGCAACCGGAACCCATTACACAGCTCCATTATAAACCTTTCTGCTCCAAGCCTCGCGATCATAGACGGGAAGTAGTCCTCGAAATCGAACCCCATATGATCGTCCAAGTACATCACTGCCATATTGCTAGGTTGCTGTGCACTTACTAGCTGCTTGCTTGATGTAACCAAGTAAGTGAAAATATTGTATGCAGAAGTGGATATAGATAGTGGAGTAGTGTGGTGGGGTGTGGTGATGAGTAAGAGGAGAGAGTAGTGGGGGGATTATATATAGGAGAATATTCAGAGAGGAAGACGAGATTTTCGTGGAAAGATCATGATATGGGAGGCCATAGGAGGGATGGAAGAGACACAGATGGTATAAAAAGATAAAAAGAAACAAATGTTGAATGTGTGGTGAGCTTCTTGCACTTGCACCTTTCACTCATGAAAAAAAAAATGTTTCTCTCCTTCCTGGAAGTTGCACGGGATCTATAGGCTATACGGCGTGATTCTTTTGCATAGGTAAATATTTTAATGTGTAAGTATATAACTAAACTTTTGATTAGATTTTTCGTCCTACAAAATCTCGAATTTATTAAATTTTACACGTTGAAGTTTCAGTCATTAAAATACATATAATAGATGAAAGTAACTTATATGTGCATGTATTTTAACAATATTTGGAATTTTATATACTTAATGAAAATTAAATATGTTAACATTGTAACCCACATTAGAAAATATTGTTGGATCAAATTAAAAATGTAATTAAATGATTATCTTTAAAAAGATCAATAAATATAAAGTAAATAATATAAGCTTACAAATTGAGTTCTTAACATGGTTGGAACAGTCTTAAAATTAAAACAATAGGTTTTGTTATGTAAGGGACTAAAAAGTTGTACGGTTCGTCCATGTATCCATGTGGCCAAAATTTGAAGCCGTGAATCATGCATGATGGAATGCCACCAATTTTCACTTTGCACCAAAATTGCTTCTGCTTTTTTCGTTTTTCTTTTTAATTTTACTTGAAAACTGAAACTAAAATGGTAGAACAGTGTAAATTAAATATTAATGCAGGTGAGGACAAACCACAATTATGTTTGTAACTTATTATGTAGCGACTAGTAGCATTATAAATGTAAAAAGTTATTGTCAGAAAGTTAAAACGTGTACGGTCATCGTGCGGTACCATTTTCGTACTGTGGAGATGCTAATTAATTCCTGTGTCAATCTCGCTTGCTTCTTAGATGTTTCCCCCATCAATATATATGAATAGGACTTATCACCCATCACTTTTTGATTTGGATGGAGCCTTATTTTATCACCACATGACATGCATTGAATAGTTCACCGCTAAATTATTTGAAGATTTAAACTATACATGGAAGTTAACAGAAAACGACCCCAACACGCTTTTGTATGGCCGTTTCTCCTAATTCAAATCGTTCTGTAAGGTTCTAATAATTTGGATCACGATTTCCATATATATATATTGACATTACAATCACATTTTATAACCACTAGGATCTCCTGATATAAGCATATAAGTTATAATCTATATTTTTGCTTCTTAATGAGTGAGAGAGAGCGGCTTATATCAAGTGAAAATACTGCCTACATATTAATGAGATTTTGTAGAAAATTATAATGACAATTGAACACAGCTATCTGCTTCAAAGAAGCAAAGCTTGATAGGAGTAGCACCACCGAACCGCTCCATTTAGGAGTACGATTGCACTTTTTATGTGGGGGAAAAATGTTTATACGTGTCTCGCTCGTACGGCTTTGGAATTCATTCCGTGATCGTCATGATGAAGAGAGTTTGAATAATGATCTTTTGTTTTCAGTTTATTTATTTATTTTGGATGTGGACAAAATTTGAAGTGTGAACAGGGAATGAAAGAAAAAAAAATGTGATAAGTGAATGAGAGGTGTAGGATTTCATGGAGTTGTGTATATGCTGAGCGTCAAAAGACAGAAGGAAATTTCAGTGCAGCTTCGTTTTCTGGAATCTGCTCTTCTCTCAAATAAAAATTGACAAATATGTGTAGAGGCCTTTACTTTTTAACTCATTTGCTTCAAATTCAATCTAACCTATTAAAGTCTTCAAAAGATCAATAAAGCTTTGTGTGATTAAATTTTGTTGTTGTTATCATAGATTCACAAAATCTGTTAAAAAGTAGGTACTTTTATATTGTATAATAATACTGTACGTGATTTGTTATTATATTCCTTGTAATAACAAGTTTTCAAAGATTAATAAAGCTTTGCGTGATTAAATTTTGTTGTTGTTATCATAGATTCACAAAATCTATTAAAAAGTAGCTACTTATTATATAATAATACAGACTATACAGTACGTGGTTTGTTATTATATTCCTTATAATATATGGTTGCATATCATGTTGATTTTGTATGATAAGAGATTATATATATATATAGGGGAAATGAGAAGAGTTCTTTGGAATCTGAGAAGAGTTTATGAAAATGAATTCCTCAAATTTATAGTAATAATGATTGTACGAGTGCATAAGTTAATTATGCGTCTTAATTTGTAGTTAGTACACATATATTGATAATTTAAAAACTAAATAAAAGTTAAGTAAGGCTAGATATCTAATTTATATATCCGGGCATAAAATTTGAATTTATAACGTGTGAATTAATAAATAGAAGTATGTTAATAATTATTTGATTCCCTTGTCATATATCATATGAATTAAATTGATACATTATTAAATATATACAAATTGAAATATGAGTTGAGGTGTTTAACATCACTTATAAAAATTTTATATTTACATTTTAATATATTAATATGTCGGATAATGTTACACTATAAAAAAATTTACAAAAATTTGCTATCTAAGAAATGTGATAAATTGATTTGATAAAAAAATTTGTTCAATTTTTTAAATTTTATTATGAGCACTTAGATTGTAGTAACATAGGGTTTCAATATGATATTTATAAGTAACATCCAAAAATTCGATGGTATAGATATTATTAGGTATGGAGCTAGAAAAATCTGGTTAGAGGGAAATAAACTGAAATATTATATGACAACAATTATCTGTAATTTATTAGAATTTATTGTGATAAAATACCACAAGCATGACCCAAAATTTATTTTCCCCAACGTTTGGTGGGGTGGGGGTGGGGTGCGGGCGCAGGATGGGGTCGGGGTGTGTGGGGGTGGGGTATGTGGGCCGTCAGAATTCTCATAGGGTGGGGTATGTGGGCCGCCAGAATTCTCATAATATAAGAGTACTATTTTACGCATGCTAAAAAATATGTATAGTGAAATTTAAACTCTTATTACAAATATGGATAAGAAGTACACTTAACAACTAAATTTTATCTAAATTTAATTTGGTCTTTATTATAACATTAATTGAAAAAGTAAAGCTCCAAAAAGAATTAGACTGAAGAAAAAAAATGAAATTGTTTAATTTGTAATTTGGGTACACACTTCAATTAAAAATAAAGAGAAAAAAAAAAGATAAAGAAATTCTTTTAAGCAACATCAACATGTATAGGATGAATTAAAAATGACAGATGATTTACGAAAAATGTTGGTTACCATCAAATTCAAAAACTTAAACTAATAGAAAAAAGATTTAATTATAGTATTTAAGATTTAAGTTGATATGTGATATAGTCTTTCACTAGTAACGTAAATAGATGACAGATATATGTTAAAAGAGGTGAAAATGTTTGAACCAAGGCCTCTAAACTCTGAAGTTAAGTTAGTTTTTATCAGACCAAAAAACTTAAATTAATAATAAAGAATTAAACTATAACATTTAAGATTTAAGGTTTACACGTGAAATCGATAATATTAAATCATAGTTTTTTAAGTGTATTTTTTTTAACTTTTGACTCTATGTCAAAGCTTTTACAAAACTAAAAAGTTGATCATTTTTACTAAGTGGATTAATATGTACAATAAAAGTTAATGAATACATTAAAATTAGTGTCGATAAATCTAAATGAGATGTCAAAATGACTAGTATTATAAAATATAACTACAAGGTAATATGCATAAAAAAAGAAAAAAAAAACTACAAGATAATACGAAAATATACTTACATAATTGGAGAAGAAATTTACTCACCCAATAATGCAATAAAACTTTCTATACATATTGCTGAATACGTATAATGAGATTCAAAATTCTATTAGGACTATTGGATGTAACCATTTGATATATGAGATGTACATAGTTTAGTAACTTTTATTCAAAGATGTATTATGGTAAAAAAAAAGTGCTTAAGGCATAACTTGATGAAGTCTCTAAACTTATTATATACATACCAAATTTTGCTCCTGTACAGGTTTACTATCCAATAAACATGGCCCTCTTTATTATCAAATTTGGCGGAAATTCCATCCCGTTGGGGTGTGTTTGGGTCACCAGCAATTTGGTGGGATGGAAAACAAATTTCCCTTCCCGCCAAAGCCGGTGTGACCAGGGAAGGAAAGCGAAACCTTCCTTCCTGGATCTATCATAATGTCCTATACAGTGAGATTTTAAAACCCATTAATATTTTATTTCAAAAAAAAAAAAAAAAAAAAAAAACCATTAATATTTTGGGCGACCAAAAGCTGCTCAGGCGGGATTTCATATTTTTATATTTTATTTATTAAAAAATATTAGTTTATTATGATATTAAATATATCTATTAATTATAATTTTTTTTTAAAAAAAATAGTGTTGTGAAGCTTATAATTTTAAAAATTTTAAAAATTAATTTATTATTTATTATTTAAAAATCAATTTAAATTAATATTAAATTAATTTAATCAAATTTGATCCTAATTACATCAAACATATTATATTACTAATTTAATTTCATCCAATCATTTCTCATCTTATTATATGAGATCCAATCTTTACACATCAAACTGAAATTTGTAAACTCCAAATAAATGCCATGTCATTGATAACTCTTCCAATTTTGTAGTCATATTTTGTGAAAAGAGAAAGACATGTTACATATCTATTCAAAATGTGAAACACCATTTGTCATCTTTTCAAACCAAAAAAAAAAAAAATGAAGGCATCAGGCTTGTCCACCATGCCTCAAATTAGATATTGTTTGGTATACTGGATTAGATAGGATACGAAATGATATAATTAGATGAGATTTGAGGATGAGATTTAATAAATACTGTAGCGTGTTTGATGTAGTTGAGATTAAATTAAATTTGATTAAATAAATTTAATATTGAATTAAATTCATTTTTAGTAATAAATTAATTTTTAAATATATCAAATAGAAATAACAATTAAAATAAATAAAAATAGAAAAATTAATTTTATTAAAAATAAAATATATTTTCAATTGATATTAAAATATTATTTTATAATAATGTTTTTAATAAAATTATAATTATTTTATTATAATAAATTTATATATTTTTTGGTACTTAATTTCTTTTTTTAAAGAAAGTTGAAATCCTGGTTAATTGGGTAGAATTTCAAATCCCAACAACTTGATGAAAATCCCACCCGACTAGGACTTAGAAGTGGACCCGAGAGGAAATTCTTCTTTCCCTTCTCGTCCTTTTTCTTTGCCAAACGCACGATTGGTGGGGGCCAGGATTTTGAATCCTTTCCCATCCCACCAAAAAACTGTCAAACAAACACAGCCTTACTATGCTGAAAATGTGCAAAACTTAAAAGAGGATAGTTTTAAAGATTTCACAGCTTGATAACAATGACGATGTTAGTTGGAGTTACAGTTTGATGACTGAGGTTTTTTTTTTTTTTTTTAAGTGCTATTTCCCCGATTTTTCTATTTATGGACGCCTTCAAATTATCTGTAAAGTGCTAATAATTGACATTTATTAATGCGTGAGAGAAGATTATGTTGTAATTTAATTATAATGGATGAAAGCTTCAAGTTGTATATTTAATACTTCCATTTAAGAACATTTCTTTTCTCATCTACCTCATTTGTTTTAGGGCCAACACTGTGTTAAGGTTAAGCTATGGAGGCAATGGTGGCTAAAATTAAACACTGACAAGTGACTTGGAAAACTATTTTAACAATAAGGAGAAAATCCCTTAACTTTTATTTTACCTCATATTTCTTAAAATTTATGATTCAAATAAATCATAAATAAGTTACTAAAATAATGTTGACACATTAAAAAGCGCTTAAAAATTTAGTAAAACTTTCTTTCAAGAAAAGAAAAAATTTAGTAAACCTTAGATAAGGAAATGATTCAAATTTGAACAACAGAACTATTTAAATATTTTTGCAAAGTTTATTGTGTATCCATTCTTGGTTAAGTATGTTGTTATACAATTTCTTTTCACTTTGGTCAAAATAACCCCAATTATTGTATTTGTTCATCAATTAACATATCATTTGGTTATCTTGATTACATTATCACATTGTAACATGGCAAAGAGGAAATTAAACAAATAGTTGAAACATTAATGTGAGTTTTGAAACCAGTGATATACTATAAAAATGAGTTTATTTAGCACAATTCCCTATTCACAAACCAATGATTAGTTTGCGCCAACTTTTATTTTTTCACGAATTAGTTTATATTTTGCTTGTGAACTATTTGGTGTTAAAAGTTTTATTTACATAGTTTGGTGTTAGTTTCAAAACATATATTAATTTTGGCTTTATAATTAAAAAAGAGCCCATGTGCGAATTGTTTGTGCTTTTCAGTTTTTAAATTCTATATCTTTTTAGGCCCTTGAAATTAAGTTATAATATTAAATTAAGTATTTAAATTGTTGGTTTATACTGGATCATTTAATAATTAGAATTACTCATCAATTATCTATTTTATCAAAAGTACCATCGTTTTTCATCGAAAACAAGAGTTTTTAGGGCTTGAAAAAATCTCGACAAGCTCCTTGAATTTATCCATTGCATTTTACGCTCGTGTCATGCAATTAAAAAAAAATCCAATCGGACCTCTACATGCAAAGTATGGCCTTTCAAAGTCGGCTACGTCGGATGGGGCATTCAAATTACCCAATCTTTATAAGGAAAGATAGTGAGAATAAAGAATAAACCTCATTGTATGTCCAACTTCTAATGAATTAGTGCAGGTGTAATCAATGCTAATGAAAAATTTTACTAGTGTCTGACCTTGCCACATTCAAAGTTCTCATTTTTAGAAGTAATGTAGGTCTTGAATCACTAACCTTCTATTCAATTTTAATATTACATACTTATTTTAAAAAAAATTCATGTTGTTCCTGACTAAAATAGTGTGTTAACCGGCCAAAATGGAAATTTCCAATATGTCTTTTCAATAAGATAAAGACACTACTATCACATTCACATATGGAGATCAAGAGCAAGAAACACAAATAGGAGCATTAGATATAATATATATATCCGTCTGAGGCTCTAAGCAAGTGAATCCTCACTTTGTCTATTAGTTTCAAGGCAATGCAAGGCATACAGGGAATCAAGTTGGTTTTTATAAATATAGGTTCATATTATAATAAACAGGAAAAAATTATTAAAATATATATTATGGTAATCGAGAATTAAAGTGTTGGGCTTTAATGATGTTTTTCAGTATTTTAGAAATTATAGTGGAGAGAGAGATGATTTCCATTACAAAGAGGTAATGATGGGATCCAAACTGTATAGCCTATGGGAAAAAAGTTTGATTAGACTTTATTATAAATTTTAATCATTTAAAAATCAAGATACGGGATAAAATTTTTTATATGATTGTGCAATTTTCTCGTATAATTGGTGAAAGTATATACACCAAGTGTTAAGATTTTAAATGGTTATCATGTATATGCTAATTACATTAAAGCGCTTCTTATAAAAGTCAAAACAGTTTTATTCAAAGAATCTAAATACATTCCATCATGGTTTGAATTTTACCTCAAATTTTCCTTATCTAATGACACCCACCTATAAAAGCTAATTCCACGGTCATGTTCAATTTTCTTCTCTCATATGGACAAACATCATATCTAATTTAAACTCATATACCTTATATTGGCTGTAAGAATGGTTATTAAAGAATATTTAAAAATTATTATTATTGGATAATTTTATCTAATCAATAAGTAACCTAACCACCAAGTAATTTATGCAAACGTAAAACTCTGAATTTGCTTTCTTAATTCAAAGCAACACTAAAACAACAATAGTTGTATTGGCTGATGTTTATTAGTTAACAAAGAAGGCCCAAATTCAACTGGGGGCCCGTTTGTTCTTCGGTCTTCTCCTGTGCGTGTCCGTTCTGTTCACTGGTTTCTCACTGTTTTTAAGTTTTAACAACAAAAATTTTCAGTTTTCAATTAGAAATGCTTAGTTTCTGGCAAGTTTTTCAAGCATCATAAAATAAGTTAAAATGATGTTAACAGAGTGAAAATTATTGTCATGTCAATGTCACAAGTGTCCACTTTCATTTTCAATGGAAGAGGTAAACTACATTATTCAAACTTATAGATAACGAATATGTTAAAACATGACAAATGTTTTACGTCTAATATATACAATTATTTGATTAATTTGTATATTGATATGTGTTTCATTCAAAGTAGTTTCTAGTACTAAAAGTAAATGTTAGCTTTCAGTCTTGATAAAAAGGTTGGTTGAAAAAATAATCAAGATTCCCTCGTCAACAGTACTCCAAGACTTTTTCTATAATACAAGAGGATACAGTACTCCGAGTTATTGTGGTTGGTGGAGATAAAAATTGTTTCTTCTTGTTCTTTTGGCAGAAATATTGCTCTAGTTGGAATGTGCAATATTTCTTGTGACGGAGAATTTGTAATGTTATTGTGCATGATTGGTTTAGTATTTTTATCTAGATTTTCTAAATCATTCATTGTAGCTGATACCATTACTTCAAACAAGTCCATTAGACACCGGACACTATCATATCAGCTAGCTAATCACTTATGCTTTGCATGATAATTGTGGGTGCTTGGCATGGGACAATGATTTCGTTGAGATCATGAAGCAACTTCCAGAGGGTGGTGGTAATTTCTACATTAAGCTTGCTGCTTCAGAGTTAAACTCCCTTGGTAAGGATAAGGCTATTTACTCTTTAATTGTTAGCTATTTGAATATTTAGTTGTGTAAATTACTTTTGGATAAAATAACAGTGAAAAAAAGGCTTTAAAGAAGATCTAGTCATGGGTGGGAGGAGTTCAAAAATGAAATGAAGCACAGCTCATAGTCAAATTCTGCCATAAGAATCTTATTAGATTTTTTGATTGTTGCGTTAAAATGGATTAAAAAAATACTTATAAATGAGTACATACCTAGTAGAAGCTTGGGCTTTTTCCTCTTTGATATGCAAAATTCAATACTTTTTGACATATATTTGATTGTTATAGTTTTTTATTATTTTTATTATTATTTTTTTATATAAGCTATTATAGTTGTTTTTATTGTAATGATTTTTCGCTTGTATTTTCTTTATTTATATAAATATGATCCAACTAAATGCAAGCTATTACATTAGGGGACTTGTGTCTGAATTATTGATGAGATTGTTCTAAGGTTTCTCTATTTTATTGGTATTTTAGATTCGTATTGTTCATAAAGAATTTGATGACTAGTAACATGTTGTTGGACATTGATCACATGAATTCTAAAATATCAATTTTTGGTATGGCAAGAATTTTTGTTGGAAATGAGTTGCAACAAACACAAACCAGATTGTTGGTACTTAGTAAGTATATGCACCATGTAAAATTTCCAATGTACCAAACATTTATGGTATTATTGTATTTATGCAAAGATTCATAAGCATGGTCTAATAAGTATCTTGCTTTGATTGTTACGTTATAATATATATATGTCTCTCGAATATCTCGAATATACTCTTTAAAGTCTTTTCTTGATAAAATCTAATGTTTTTATCTTTAGAGTCTTGTTGCTCGAGATTATAAATGATAAGACGAACACTGGTTTTTATTAGACAACCTCTCTCAATATTCTTGGTTATGTAAGAATTAAAAATTGCACCAATTTGTTTTAGTTTATGTAATTGGTTCTCTTTAACACCATCTTATTCATGGTTTTGAAAGCTGTTAGTGATCTTTGAGTTAGATTCTGAATATAACATGACATGAAACTAGTCAAATGGCAAACTATAACAAAGAAATGGTCTCTGGTACTTACACTTACGGTCATGATGCTACCACTTAAATTTCACCCTGTGCAAGTGAAAAATTGAAGCCTTAATTTTGTGTTTGTCGATGTATAGGCATGAGATATGTGGACAAGTGACAAGGGCTAGGACTTGAAGGATCCACTATTAGAAGTTGTATCCTCCAATCATATGTTATTAAGGTATGTGAACATAGGTCTCCTTTGTGTTCAAGAAAGTGCAAATAACAGACCTAGCATGTCAGATGTTGTTTCAATGCTTGCCAATGAAACTGCTATTAGAGTTAATATATATTAGAATTAATATTCTTTTATGTAAGGGTAATTTAGTCATTTTCTTCATTACCATATACATGTATTTTTGGCTCTTGTAAACATACACAATTTTTCATGGTGAATGAGAAACCATTTTTTTTCCTTTTGAATTTGTTTAGATGTTCACATGGCATCTTGAATTTGTATGATTGTTCACAACTGCAACACTACCTTCTCCAAAGTAACATGCTTTTTCACATGTTAGAAGTACAGCAAATTCAAAACCACCAATCAACAGCAGCATGCCAGATCATTGTTCTATCAATACTGTCACGGTTTCTCGCTTGAAAGCGCGATAACATTAAAAGGCTACCACGACCTGTTTGTATTTCTATGGATTTCTTTAATATTTATTGGGTGAAATTTTTCTTAAATTTCATTATCGTTTAGAACACATAATAGAATTCTGGTTCTCCCCATGTTGAACATGTTTCTTTCTCATTTATAGCTACATTAAATTCAAATATATAAAATATCTTTTTGCTCTGTTGGGTATTGGTTTTTCATTTTTCATTTTTCATTTTTTTTTCTTGCCACGGAAAAGAGAGTACACAGAGAAAGCACACAAATAGATAGTTAATATGTAAAAAGCTAAGATATTTTTTATGTATAAGCTACAAGTATTTGATTAATTTGTATATTGATGTGGATCTCAAATTTTCAATCGTATTAGTTTCTACCAAAACTGAATGTTAGCTTCCAGTCTTGGTAAGAAGGTTGGTTGAATAATCAACACTCCCTCGTCATCACCCAAGACTTGGAAAAAGTATTGAAGAAATAAGAGCATATGGCAAAAATAATTGTGGTTGACATTGATTTGATCTATTTGTGCGGAAAACACGCCTTCCTTCATCTTTCTTTTTGTAGAAATACTTTATATGGAATATTGTGCATTTTTGGTTATGGAGGATGTGTCTCCGTTGATTTGCATTGGTTTTCTATTCCTATCTAAATTACGGCTGGTCCATTACACGCTCGGAGACTATTATTACGTGTTGCACACCATTAACATGTCAACTTGTATTATTTTAACATTTATGCATATAATGTGTTTTGGTAGTAATGAGGTGCATTATTGCCTTCTTCTCATGGCCCAGAACCCAAGAATCAAACAGTGTAATGATCGACTGTTCGTGTGGGTTCCACAAGCTACTTTTTACCCACCGACTTTAGGCTTTTCAATCGGTCAATAAGAGCGGTATAAAAAAGACAAAAATATTTTCTAGGCAAACCGCGACCATACGTGGAAAATTCATTGATTGGAAATAAATTATACACCTAGAGTCCTAGACTGGGGACATAAAGAATCTTATCCCTCAAAAATGCATATATTAACTACAATATAAAATAAGACAACATAAAACCCAAGAAAAAAGAAAACATGCAATGCAATGAACAGCACAACTAATGGCAGCATGCATACATCTGCCCATGGTCAATAATGGCACCTCAACCAATTTCGCTGGCATGCAAAGTTGGAAGAGAGTTGGTGACAGAATTGGAGGCTGAAGTGATGTTGACATGTACTAAGAAAACATAAGGCACGGTGGAGAAGCTTGGACTTTAAAATGCTTGTTTCCACTTCGGCAATTCACTGGTACTTTCCTTTCCCTATCAGGAAAAAGTCCCAGATAGGTGTAATTAAAACAAAAGTTGAATGAGCACAATCGTTATAGAAAAGTTATGCAATACTTTGCCAAATTCTGACAATTCATATAGACATATGGGCGGCCATTGTTTCTTCTTCTTCTTTAGATATTTCATCTTCTTCTTAATCATTGAGTTAATAAGAGCAGCTAATACCATAACTTAACAAGTTTCTTACCTGATGATGAGACATTAATTTCATTGCGTGAAAACTTTGAGCTTGACTTCTTCTCTCCTGGAAATTCGACAAAAAGGTATCTCGGTATATGGTATAAGAAATGCCCTGAGACAGTTGTGTGGGATGCAAATAGAAACAACCCCATCATTGATCGACAAGGGGTTTTGACAATTAACAACTATGGCAACCTTGTTCCGTTAGGATTTTTATTTTTCGTATTAGGAACTTATATATTAAATAACAATTATATTATAAGCTATCTATTTTAATAGAATTAAATAAATGATCTATTAATTGAGTTTTAAAAATATTTATTAGATATGCGCTTTAATGTATAGAAATTCAATACTAATTAATTAGAGTTAATGAGAACCTAATTAGGTTAGTGTATAAAGAATATTATGAGGGTTATGATCTTCAAGTCAAATCAACATACATAATTTTGCTCGTATTCTCTTTCCCCAAAAAGACTTAATTCTACGTAAGTTTATCAACATGAATTTAGGTATGTCTTTTCGATAATAATTTTTAATGATTTAATATGAGTATTTAAATTTTGGTATAGGTTCTTTTACCTATTAAAGTTTTATCCAACAAATGATATCAAAATCTAATTCATATTAAATTATTAAGAAAATTAATTTCAATGTTTTTCATGTTTTCTATGAGTGCTTTTAGAAAATAATTGAAGGACAAATACTTAATTATAGAATGTGATTAGTGTTTGTGCTTATAATATCAAGAGAAAGTGACTGTTTTGCTTTAAATCTTGTTCAAATTGTTTTTTCTGCTCAGTGGCCATATGTAACTTTAGTAAAGCTCATGAACGTGAATTTCATATGCATAAAGCATGTGTTTCAAGTTTATTTATTTATTTTTGTTAAAATTGTTTGTTGAGACGTTTTTTTTTTAAAAAAATGATTAATTATCATTCTTTTAAATCAAAAGCCGTGGGTCCCTATACTTTCCATGTCATAATTCTTTTTCGTATTAGCTTGGGGATTATTAAAGCAAAAATATATATACTATATTGTTAATTGGGTTGTCTCATCAGACAACTGTTTGATGTTTTAATTGAACAAGGGGTTGTCTAATATGCAATTCAATGAGACTGTTTTGCACTGTCATGAAATTGCTTAGTACACTTTGTTTAATAAGCTGTCATGTACATAGTACATACACAGAGGCACATGATTCAACTTTGGATGCTCTTAACTTTGGACTGTTTTGGATGCCCGTCTTAACTTTTATATTCAGAAATCTTTAGTGGGCATTGAATCATGCACTTTTCTTACACACAAGTTATATTAATTATGTACATTTGGCTTGCATACTGACATTCTAATTAAATATATGTGATGGCAGTTATATATATATATATATATATATATATATGTATATCAGTGTCATTATATATAAAATCAACAATGCAAGCATGATAATTAAATTGATGATAATTTTGTTTTGGTTTGAAAATAATAAAAATATATATATCATTTATTTTAAAATAAATTGATTGAAATTATATATTGTCAAAGTAATCTCTATAATGTAAATTTGTTTATTTTGAAATATTAAGATGTGTATATTTATTGTTTATACGAATAATGACCGGTCCAAATGAAAGTTATTATTTGGTCAAATAATGGATATATTTGTGGTAATAAATATGTAATGATTATTAGGTCTTTCATATAAGTAATAAGTCGGTCCAAAAAAAGACTTACTACTTGACGGGATTAATTGTCAATATTTGATTACTACACGAAGAATACCACTTACAGTTGATATTTCTATTCAAATACTAAATGTCAATATTGTGTTAGCTATCTTATTTTAGGGCCCACCATTATGAGAATCGTTTAATCATGTCATGTATGAATTTATTAATTGAGTATTCTTATGTTATAACATAATTAGTGATTGTGAATTCATATTTGGTTTTGTTCTTGATTCAGTTATTACTTCTGCTTCAATAATATTTGTCAATATTAATTATATTTTTGTGCTTAATAGTATAAACTTCAAAAATTTGAAAGAGAACGTTATGACTGTTCTCAGTTGCATGGATCTTGACCATGCACTTCAGGAAAAATAGCTTTTATCTCTTAATGAGAATAATTCCATTGATGAAAAAGCGGGTATGAAAAAGTGAGACCGTTCTAATCACATGAGTCTTACAGTCATGAAACATTTCATTCTAGGAACTTTTAGGAGCACTATGTCCGAATAGAAAAGGAAAAGAGGAAAAAAAGTTATAATTAGTATATCACAACATAAAGTACAAAAGCAGTGTTCTAAAACTCGCTACTCGCTACTCGACCGGCGAGGTTGCGAGCAACGAGTACTCGAAAACTCGGTGAGTACTCAGCAAGTACTCGGTGAGGGGTAAAATTGGTAAAAATTATAAAAAAAGTATAAAAAACTATAAATAACATAAAGAAATGAGCTAATTGAAAATAATAAAAATGATTATATTGTTAAAGATAATGGTTTTTTTGAAATAATGAGAAATAATGGAGGGTAATTTTGTCCAAAAACTAAAAAGCTGAGGGACATTTTCAGATAACTATTTGAAACCAACATGTCCAAACCCTATTTTCTTCCACATCTCCTTCATTTCTCTGTGTCTCTACTCTACTCTTTGATTTCTTTTTTCTTCTTCTTCTTCCGATCTTCATGGCAATGAATCTTACTTGTTAGACAATAAACTGAGATGATGACAGCAACGCAGCGGACAAAGTAGACAGAGTGGATTCACAAACGGAGACGGTGACTGCGACGAAAGGAGCGACGGAGGACGACGAGAAGACAGCAACCGCAGAAGTCGAATGGCGATAGCAGAACCAGACTCAGCAGGATACACAGAAACAGCACGGTAGCAGGCAGAACAAAACGCATCAGAAGTAGAAGTGCAGAACAAAAACGCAGAAGCAGAAGTGTAGAACAGAACCGAACTGAAGACTGACTGCGTGCTCAAAAATCGAGTCGATCGATTCCGAGTCGGGCCGAGTCAGCCCTAGTTGGGCCAATTTTGGACAGTAACCTAGTTGGAACCCCCAATCTGGAGGTTCTCGGCTTGGCCAACCGGCCGAGCGACGAGTTATCGACGAGAACTCGGCCAACTCGATCGAGTTTTTAAATGCTGTGTAAAAGTAACAGGTAAAATAAATATGATGATGAGTTTACCTATTACTTTTGTAAGCAAGCTGGATAAAGAAAGAATGTCCTAAGTACGTAAATTGGCGTGCTAATTTTTATTAATCATCAGGGCAAATTACACAAATCTCTCCTGAGGTTTGCCATAATTGAATAAAAATAATGATGTTTGTGAAACTAGCACTTACCTTCTCCAAGGTTTCAAAAATTCAGTACAAACATTTTCTGCTATAAGTTAACTATTAATCAAGGTAAACAGTCAAAGTCAATTTGAGCAAAAGTGCTAAAATACCCTTAAATAAATTAATATATTATAATTTTAATTTTAAAAAATAATTAAAAAACATTAAAAAAAAAATCTTATCATTTTCTTCATCATCTCCATCAAATTTTCTTCATCAATTTTCATCAACTTTCATGCTATCAATTTATCATCAATTTTTATAAATTCAATTCATCACCAACATCATTACCAGTTTAAACCCAAATAAATTTACAAATTTATCCATCATTATTAGTTCAAACATTATACGCCATGTTTAATCAACCTTACAAATCAAATCTTCCACACAAAAACCCCCCACAACACACATTTTCTCACCAACCAACAACCACAAGATCTCATTATAAATTCATAAGGAAATTCAAAATAGATATTCAATAAACTCATAAGGAAATTCAACTAGACTCATAAGGAAATTCAAATAGAAATTCAAAAAAAAATAAATAAATAAAGAAGGAAATTGAAAAAGCCCAACCGTGAAGACCCAAAACCAATTGGATCTAGGTTTCCACATGAAGACCACCTAGGTCTCTAATAATAGAGACGACTTAGGTCTTCAATGATGGAGACCATGTTTCAGGTCTCTATCATGGAGACCAAGAACGTGGAGGCTACGTTTTAGGTTTCCATCGTGGAGTCCTAGAACGTGGAGACCCCTTTTGAATCTCTATCATTGGAGACCTAGGTGATCTCCATGACTACTTGGGTTGATAAAGGCCTAGTTGGTCTCCATGAGAAACCACCTGGGTCTTCATTGGAGACCATTTGGGTCTCTAACGATAGAGATCCAATTGGTTTCTAAGGTTGTCTCTAATGGAGACCGTTGCTTTCGTTAGAGGATGAAAGAAAAAGAAGAAGACGAGAGAAGAAGAAGATGATGAGAAAAGAAGAAGATGATGAGAGAAGAAGAAGCAAGCGAGAGAGAATTTGAAAAGAGAGAGAGAGGGGTGACATGCAAGAAGAAGATATATATATTTTTTATTTTTAAAATTATATATATGTTTTTTAATTAAATAAAAAAATATATTAATATTAATTATTAAAAAATTAGATACTCATAGGATTTAATGCCATTTGAAAATTTTACGTTTATCCAGTGGCACTTAACAATTGCTCATTAATGACTATCTAACTGGAAAAGAGGTTTTTATTGAATTTTGGAACCTCAAAGGAAATGAGTGCGAGTTTCTCAAATATAGTTATTTTTGTATAATTATACCAACCTCAAGAGGTTTTATGCAATTGGCCCAATCAATATTCTTCAACAATGGAATGTGTATTAAATAACTTAAGGCCACCATTAGCCAACTTGTATGTTTTCATTAGAGCATTCAATATGCTCTTATGAATTATGAAAAAATGAAATGCCATATAAAATAAATCGATATTTTCTATTAAAATAGATTTTTCCAATGCAACTATATATCAGTATTCATTGTCAAGCTGAGGTGGTAAAAAAAAAAATATATATATATATATATAGACATTATCAACGTGAGCATATATTTTTTAGAGAGTCTATTAGACAGCCTAACTCAACAATTTGTGGTTATTAATTTGATTGAGAAAAGTTTTGAGATTTTTTTTTTAAAAAAAATTCCATGGTCATGGTGGAAGCGTCTTGCTATTCTTCATACGCAACTCCTATTACGCCTAGTCGCTCACCTCCATTACATCTCTTAGGTGGAAAACTAGGCCACACCTTCAACCATCAATGCATTTGCACATTTTGTAAGTATACCAACATCAAAAACCTAATAAAGTATTATAAAATGTGAGTACAATAACATCAACCATTATTGATGTATTTTGTTTAAAGAGTAAATGGTAATATAATATTTTATTTTTTAATAACTTAGTCTTTTAATATCATGTTTGTTATGCCTCAACTCTAATATTTATTATTGATTTTATCCTTCATAATATAGAGATCCTGATTCCGCTCTTGTGTGATATTTAAAAAAAAAAAAAAAACAGAAAAAAAGGAAAAGAAAAGAAAAGAAAAAGTTGATTGAGATACTCTCTACACTCTACTGTCAAACTTGTTTTTCAAATTTGAAATATACTTGAAGTCCTCATTCAAATTCTTCTCTTAAAGTCCAACCTTTTATTTAATTTAAAAAATTAATTTTAAATAAAAATTCCCCAAATGCTTTCCAAGTAAGTTTAAAAAAAATATCTTTTGGAGTAAAACTTCCCAGAAATTTTTAAAAAGATTTTTTTTAGTAAAAATTTTTCAGATAATTTTCAAATGGTATATTTTCTTTTAAAAATTTTTCAGACATTTTTTAGAAGATATATTTTTCTTTTATAGTAAACACTTTGTAGACAATTTTTCAAAATTAATAAAACCATAAAATAGACTTTATGCAACAGAAATTATATGAAATGCAAATTTATGTGAGTGTGTATGTATCCTCATTTTTTCATTAAATTAAAAACTTGTAAATTTAAGTTTATAGACAATTATGTTTTAAAAATCATGATCAACTTGAAAGTCATACTTGTATTTTCACAAGTAAAGAAATTACATTTAAAAGGGATTTTGTCACGGCATCCAACCACTACAAAGTAATTGACTTAACAGTTCGTTTTTCGATCGATCAAAGAAATTTTTGCGTCCTGTCAAGATTGCCTAAAACAAAATTATACTTTTTATTTTAGCTCATACTAGCAAGAAATTCTTGACTAGACCTCTGGCGCCAATGCATAGAAATCAAAGGGTTTTGAAAGCTCATTTGCCTTGGCTTCTTAAATACTGCTGTCAGCAAGGTTTTCAGTTTCAATCTTACAATACACACCATATTGCTGCTTGTTTTTTTATCGAAACTTTCCATTGATTCAAAAGAGGTTTGTCAGATTGATTAAATAGAAAAGATATTCATGAACCAGTTTTTTGTAACTTGGATGATATCCACCAAGTAGTTTAGCATGAAAATTCATATATAATATGCAATTCCAAACAAGTCATTGCAAGACTTCCTGTAGTCAACATACTTAAGGTACGTTAATCATATGTCATATATATGAATGGAATCAAAATCGAATATGAACCCAATTTTTAAGTCCTAGAATTTTATGACATGTAATTGTCATCTATTTATTTCTATTATTCTCCTTTTGTTAAATATTGATCATAAATCTTATTTTATAATGTCAAACCGTCAATGTCAAGTGACGCAAGTTGAGCAGCAGCATTTTGACATAAGCTAAGAGTAGACATGACCACGGTTCGGTTCGAACCATACGGTTCGAACCGAACCGTAACTGTAGAACCGGAACCGTCACTGTAGCGGTTTCGATTCCGGTTCTAACCCTAAAGGAACCGGAACCGTCGGTTTAAAGAACCGTGGAACCGAAACCGTCTTGAACCGGCGGTTCCGGTCCCGTTCCGGTTCTTAAATAAATATAAAAAAATAAAAATAAAAATAAAAACAGAAAAAAACAAGAACCAACTGTTAGGACCAATTAAACCGTCCAACATGATTAAAAGGGAGGTCATTATTATAAAATATAAAAGTAGTTTTCGATTTATTTTTTCTTTTGTGCATAAAAGTAGTTTTCGTTTGTGTATAGATTTATTTTTTTAATTTTAAAATACAGTTTAATATTATTTTTAAATTTCAAATTGTCGTTTTAAAAAAAAGTTCCAGAATCGGAACCGAAATCGTTATAGAACCGAAACCGGAACTAGAACCGGAATCGAAACCAGAACCGTTACAGAACCGACGGTTCCAGAACCGAACCGGAACCGTTTTATTTCGGTTAAGGTTCCGGTTCTAGCTTTTTTAGAACCAGAACCATCGGTTCAGAACCCGAACCGGAACCGAACCGAACCGAACCGTGGTCATGTCTAGCTAAGAGAAAAGATGAGTAAGATGTTTCAACAAACAAAACCCACACGGAGCTAAAAGACAAACGTGTTTTGCCAATTTCCATAGATTATGACAGATATAATGCTGAAAAAATGTAGTCGCCTATGGACCACAGACACACTGACATTGAATATATCAGGAACAACTTGACAAAGGTTACCGCCGTCCACGTGAGCGTGCTCATCTATCCTAATAGTAATCGAGTTTGAGTGGGCCTTCACCATAAATGATATTTCATAGAAGATAAAAAATAATAATTAAAAAAAAAAGAGCTTGATTGAGGTTACATTTTTGCTAATAAAAGTAGCAAACTAAAGAATTTCAGTAGTTAAAAAGAAGTTCAAAATAAACAAGAATGAACAGATGGGAGTGTTAAATGAGTATTTCGATACTTAAGGAATTAAATATACAAGAAAGAACAGTTGGGGAGTGTTAAATGGGTCCCTTCTACTCTTCACCACATCTGGTACTCTAATCTTTTTATCCTTCATGAACTTTAACTTTAATACAAAGACGCCTATATCTCATCCTTAATATTATAAAGATATATTATACCAAATTATAAAAATATATTATACCAAATAAAATTAAACTATTATTTAGTATATCTATTCTACATATTATATAAATTTGTAGTAATAAATATATAATTTATCAAAAGCATACACACTAGTAATTTGATAGGAGAGTTAACCTAACAAAACAATCATTTGATTAACTTTAGAACAGATTCTTCTACATAATTAACTATGATTATTTTTAAAGCTATAATAAAGAACAAATTACACAATATCCTCCTAAGATATACTTAAAGGCTAAAACCAAACGGAAATATTTTTACTCTTTTGTTACTCTAAACTCTCATGCTATTGGTTAACTTTCATCAACTTTAACAGTTAATTGTGATATTTGATTATATGATTATTTTACTCATGAATAAAATAAAAAAATAAGAAGAAATTACACAAAACATCCTCAAGGTATGCCTAAAATCAGACGAAAATACATTTATCGTTATATTACATAACATCTCTAATTAATTAAATTTTGTTGAGGTTGGTTAAATTAGTTTGATTTAAAGGTTTCGTCTTTTATATATTTTTTAATTTTGTTCTAAAATAAAAAAATTATAAAAAGTAAATAAGAGAATTATAAAAATTATTTTGGTCCCTAAGTTTTGAAAAGGAAAAAAATCATTTTAGTCCCTAACTTTTGGGAAAGTGTCAATTTTTTAACTATGTTTTCTAAAAAGACAAAATAAACCTTAACTTTTCAGAAAAGTGTCAAATTAGTCCCTTCCATTGGTCAACTAACGGTCAAACTTAACTGATAGCATATTAAATGGGGTAAATTTGGTATTTCCAATTATAATGGAGGAAGATGTAAAAGGAAGATAAAATAAGGGAAAAAAATCATTTAAAACAAATGAGGAAAAAAATTCAAAAAAAAAAAAATCTCGTTCGACAAAATTTTTTTTAAAAAAATCATTTTGTTAAATATGAATATCATCTCAAAGCATATACCAATTATACCATAAATATGTAAATCTCAAATATATAATATTATAGACTAAAAAAAATTAATAGATGTAACAAAAATATTAAATAGATAGAGCAAGAGCAGAAACTGTAAAAATATTAAAAGTTAGAGCAGAAATTTTGAAAAAAAAAATGCAAAAATTACAAGCTAAAGTAGAAATTAAAAAAATAAAAATAAAAAAATCACACTCATGAATAAAGATTTAATGAAAATTTTTAATTGTAAAGGTAAAATGATAATTTTACAATTAATAAATATACATAAGATCCTCAAACAAAACTACGCCCAATCAAGAATTTTCTAATGGTAAAACTGTAACTTTATGAAAATTATATACAACTCATTAAGAATATTTTGATAATTATATATTATTATAATATTTTACTTTATTTGAGGGTATAATGATTTTTTATCTGTTTTAATAGTGTCCAGGGTTAAATTAGTCTTTTCATGTTTTTCATTAGGTTTGACCGTTAGTTGACTGATGAGAGGGACTAATTTGACACTTTTTCGAAAAGTTAAGGTTCATTTCGTCCTTTTAGAAAACATAGTTAAAAATTTGATACTTTTCCAAAAGTCAGGGATTAAAATGATTTTTCCCCTTTTGAAAAAGGATAAAAATTTTAATTATATTTCAGAAAAATACAAAATCAACTCTAACATTTCGAAAAATCATCAAATTAGTCATTCACGTCAATCAATTGATGATCAAACATAATAAAAATTTGGTAAAGACTCCTTTGCCCTCTCACTTTAGTTACAACTCATATACCGACTAATTTGTTCTCAATAAAATTAAAAATTATAATTAGTTAAAAATTAATAAAATTAAAATTAAAACTAAATCTCAAATAAACTGAATTTAAAAGTTGACAGAAAAAAAAAAATAATAAATAAACACACACCCCCACACCCAACATCTCAACAATCTTCATTTTCAATCCAATCACCACATCAATTTTCATATTTAATTAAACAACACCCATAACATTAACCTAATCTCATTCATCACCACTTCAATGAAAAATCAATTGAAAACCAAAATAATATCAAGAAAAGAATTCACTAATATAATCCATATATATTTTGATAACAATAAACAACATCTGAAAATGGACGAGCTTTCAATTCATTTCAATAACATATAATCCTAATGACTTCACAATTTACGAAGTTTCATTTTTCACACTAGTATTTGAAATGTCTAGACCATTTCTGAAGGTTTATTTAGGACACGCGTGAACAAGTGATTTGACCTGTCAACTTGTCGTAGTGACCACAGTTTCTACGCCATGGCTACTGGGGCGTGACCAGAGTCATTGACTCCATGATAACTACCTTTGAACTTGGTGACAAATTCTATCATTAACAGCAAGGATTTTAAAAGATTTGCTAAGTTCCACAAATTTGACCAATATGATGCTAAAAGTCTTCAAGGAATTAGTCGGACCACAGACAATTAGGTGACACTGAATTTCTTAGAAGCAACTTGGCTGAGGATACATTTTCCTATTACCTATAGCAAACACAGAATTTCGGTACTTTAAGAAGTTTAAAATAAGCAAGAAAGAAAAGTTGGGAAGTGTTAAATGGGATCCCTTCCATTCTTCACTTACTTTAGCACTTTGATCTTTTCATCTAGTATGATCTTGTCAAGCGCAGCTGATACCATAAGTCCAGCACAATCTATCAGAGATGGTGAGACATTAGTTTCTGCTTCCCAACGCTTTGAGCTAGGCTTCTTCACTCCTGGAAAGTCAAACAACAGGTACCTAGGAATATGGTTCAAGTTTAGTCCTGGTACAGTTGTCTGGGTTGCAAATAGAAGGAATCCAATAACTGATACGCAAGGAGTTTTGGTCATGTCCGATGATGGAAACCTTGCCCTTCTCAGCAATAATAAGAGCATTATCTGGTCTACAAATTCATCTAAGGTGCCAGAAAATCCGGTGGCTCTGCTTCTGGATTCTGGGAACCTTGTTCTCAGGGACAAGAGCTCTGGCAGCTATGTGACATGGCAAAGCTTTGATTACCCATCAGACACATTGTTGGCGGGCATGAAAGTGGGATGGAACTTAAAAACTGGTTTTGAGCGATATCTAACATCATGGGTGAGTGACGATGATCCGTCTCCTGGAGAATTTACTTACAGACTTGAGATCATGAATGGGCCTCCTCAAGTATACATTGCCGAAGGAACAAATATAAAGCACCGTAGTGGACCATGGAACGGTCGACGTTGTGTTGGCATTCCCATTTTGAACGAGTTGGTATTTAAACCAATAATGATGCAGAAAAAAGATGAGGTGTATTACATGTATGAGCCTGCCAACAACACAGTTATCACTCGATTACTTTTGCATCATTCAGGCGTAGTGCACCGTTTTGTTTGGAATTGGAACACCAATGAATGGACTAGGCTATACCATTGGCCGATTGATGAGTGTGACAGTTATGCAAAGTGTGGTCCTAATGGTATTTGCAGAATTAGCAAGACACCCAATTGTGAGTGTTTAAAGGGGTTTGTACCCAAAGAAAAAGACGTATGGAATACATGGTCAGGAAAATGCATAGAGAAATTGCCAGCAGAATGCCCGAGCGGAGAAAGGTTTCTGAGGCTTTCACGGACGAAAGTGCCCGACGGCTATTGGTCGAACACTAGCATGAATCTCAAGGAATGTGAGGCTGAATGCTACAAAAATTGTTCATGTAAAGCTTATGCAAATGCTGATGTGAGAGGAGGAGGCAGTGGCTGCTTGATGTGGTTTGGGGAACTGATTGATATTAGAGAATGCCCTGCAGGATTCGATTGGGGACAGGATTTCTATTTGAGAGTTCCAGCCTCAGAACTAGGTATTTTTATTATTTGATTTATTGTTGCCTCTGTTATGATTAATTAGGTTGGTATCAAAGTTTAGTTTGTTTTAAGAGTTCTGGGTTTGACTCCCTCATATGCCCAATGCTTTTCAGTGTAGTAGTTATTGACAACCATTTCTAATTTATGGCCTTTTAAGAGAATAATTAAGTAAAAATAAACAGAAATCGAATGATACATATATGGTTGATCGGCTCTGCAAGGGAATCAAGATTAGAAATAATTTCTTTATTTGTCTTTTTATATCTATTTCATTGTAAAGTTATTTTTGGGAAGGAAACAAAATAAGGAGATTGATAATATTTTAGATTGGCAGGTGAAAAAATACCATCATAAATTGTTTTGAAGTGTCTTTTTTGTTCCTGTTCTTCTAGCTTATTATTTGTTACTATAATTTTCTGATCTGGAATGAACTCCTGCCATTCCCACTTATCAATATATTCCTTTCTATGGCAAATGCACGCATAAGGCCTGTTTTTCTCAGCCTTTCGATTTTTCTTTATAGACTCAAATCCAAGTGAAGGGACTTCAACGGATCCGGCACATAAGAAAAATAGAGGAGGCAAGAAGCAACTATGGATAATTGTTGTATCAATCGTAACTCTTACAGTGGTCATCCTTGGTTTAGTTATGCTTTGGGTGAGAGGAAAGCTCAGAAGGAAGGGTGGTAAAATTTATATATCTTATAGCACGATTTCAGCAGTAAACAATAATGTCCTTGCCTTGATTAATATAATTTTTCTTCACCACACAGGGGAGGATTTGTTGCTATTTGACTTGGCCAGGAGTCCAACACCTGATAGTCTGGAGCTTACTGAGGATGATAAGCTTGGAAAAAGAAGGATAAATGAAGTTAAGTTGCCATTATTTAGTTTTGCAAGTGTTTGTGCTGCAACAGATAATTTCTCAGCTGCAAATAAGCTTGGGGAGGGTGGTTTTGGACCTGTTTATAAAGTAAGGTTTTGTTTTTTGTTTTTTTTAATCATCAGAAGCAATGTCTAGGCTTTTTCAGTTTAAGACAATTTGAATAACAGTAACTACCATTCTAGGGAACATTATTGAAAGGAGATGAGATAGCTGTGAAAAGGCTTTCGAAAAAATCTAGACAAGGATGGGAGGAGTTTAAAAATGAAGCACAACTCATTGTCAACCTTCAACACAAGAATCTTGTTAGAATTTTCGGCTATTGCATTGAAAAAGAAGAAAAAATATTGATCTATGAATACTTGTCTAATAAAAGCTTGGATTTTTTTCTCTTTGGTAAATCTAATACTTGACATATTTTTTGTTATTGTAGTTATTTTTTCAAGAAGTCAATTGATATTTGACTGATGTGTGATTCATTTTATGTATATAGATGCTACAAACCATATGTTATTAGATTGGGGGACTCGTGTTCGGATCATTGAAGGGATTGCTCAAGGACTTCTCTATCTTCATGAGTATTCCAGATTACGAATTATTCATAGAGATTTGAAAACTAGTAATATTTTATTAGACAGTGATATGAATCCTAAAATATCAGATTTTGGAATGGCAAGAATTTTTTATGGAAATGAGTTACAAGCAAACACAAGACACATTGTTGGGACCTAGTAAGTACATGATCCATTTAAGAAACTCCTACATACCAAGCATAGCCCTTATTATTGTATTCAAGTTAGAACTTATAATCTTGGATCTACTAAGTTCCTTACTTTCACTGTTGTATTTCAGCGGATATATGTCACCAGAATATGCTCTTGAAGGTCTATTCTCGATAAAATCTGATGTCTTTAGTTTTGGAGTCTTGTTGCTTGAGATTGTGAGTGGCAAGAAGAATACCGGATTTTCTCAGACCACCTCTCTTAATCTTCTTGGTTACGTAAGAATAAAAAACTGGAAACATGTTGCTTTTTCATATGTAATTTGTTTTCACTTTTTTACGTTTACTTTCCTTTTAACACCATCTTATTTATTGTTTTGTGGAATTTATTTGTTAGAAATCTTCACATGATGTTGATCTCTCTCTTTGCAAGTGAATAATATGAGCCATAATATTTTTGTGTTTGTTAATGCTTAGGCATGGGATATGTGGACAAGTGAAAAGGTATTGGACTTGAAAGATCCAGTATTAGAAGTTCCATCCTCCAAACATACGTTACTAAGATATGTGAACATAGGTCTCCTTTGTGTTCAAGAAAGGGCAGAAGACAGACCTACCATGTCTGATGTTGTCTCAATGCTTTTCAGTGAAATTGCAACACTACCTTCTCCCAAGCAACCTGCTTTTTCACATCTTAGAAGTACAGCAAATTCAATACCATCAATCAACAGCAGCACGTCAGATCATTGTTCTGTTAATAATGTCACAATCTCGCTCTTGCAAGCACGATAATGTTAAATGACTGCCATGATTTCGTTAATAGTTTGTATACATTGCTTGTATAACTATGTGAATTTTTTACTTCCATTATTGTTTGGAACACATAATAGAATTCACCTTCTCACTTTGATGATCATGTTGCATGAAGTCATGCTATTTCCAGCTAAATCTTGCGGTCAAATATGTGTGATGGTTTTTTTTAACTTCTTTTCTCCTCATTGGACATTGGGTCCAGCCCA